>JAZAYU010000003.1:3760419-4191816 GCA_038501625.1 Corbicula japonica | reverse complement strand
CCCAGCAGCCAACTTTTCTAAGCCGTCACAGCAGCGCATCAGCCAAACTATTCCAGCAGCCAACTTTTCCCAGCAGCCAAAGAATCCCAGCCGCCACAGCAGCCCAGCAGCCAACTTTTCTCAGCCGCCACAGCAGCGCAGCTGCCAAATTATTCTAGCAGCCAACTTTTCCCGGCAGCCAAAGTATCCCAGCCGCCACAGCAGCCCAGCATCCAACTTTTCCCAGCCGTCACAGCAGCTCAGCAGCCAAAGTATTCCAGCAGCCAACTTTTTCCAGCAGCCAAAGTATCACAGCCGCCACAACAGCCCAGCAGCCAACTTTTCCCAGCCGCCACAGCAGCTCAGCAGCCAAAGTATTCCAGCAGCCAACCTTTCACAGCCGCCACAGCAGCCCAGCAGCCAACTTTTCCCAGCCGCCACAGCAATTCAGCAGCCAAAGTATTCCAGCAGTCATCTTTTCCCAGCAGCCAAAGTATCCCAGCCGCCACAGCAGCCCAGCAGCCAACTTTTCCCAGCCGCTAACTTTTCCCAGCAGCCAAAGTATCCCAGTCGCCACAGCAGCCCAGCAGCCAACTTTTTCCAGCCGCCACAGCAGCGCAGCAGCCAAACTATTCCAGCTGCCAACTTTTCCCAGGAGCCAAAGTATCCCAGCCGCCACAGCAGCCCAGCAGCCAACTTTTCCCAGCCGTCACAGCAGCTCCGCAGCCAAAGTATTCCAGCAGCCAACTTTTCCCAGCAGCCAAAGTATCAGAGCCGCCACAACAGCCCAGCAGCCAACTTTTCCCAGCCGCCACAGCAGCTCAGCAGCCAAAGTATTCCAGCAGCCAACTTTTCCCAGCCGCCACAGCAGCCCAGCAGCCAACTTTTCCCAGCCGCCACAGCAGCTCAGCAGCCAAAGTATTCCAGCAGCCAACTTTTCCCAGCAGCCAAAGTATCCCAGCCTCCACAGCAGCCCAGCAGCCAACTTTTCCCAGCCGTCACAGCAGCTCAGCAGCCAAAGTATTCCAGCAGCCAACTTTTTCCAGCCGCCACAGCAGCCCAGCAGCCAACTTTTCCTAGCCGCCACAGCAGCGCAGCAGCCAAAGTAGCCCAGCAGCCAACTTTTCCCAGCAGTCAAAGTATCCCAGCCGCCACAACAGCCCAGCAGCCAACTTTTCCCAGCCGTCACAGCAGCGCATCAGCCAAACTATTCCAGCAGCCAACTTTTCCCAGCAGCCAAAGAATCCCAGCCGCCACAGCAGCCCAGCAGCCAACTTTTCTCAGCCGCCACAGCAGCGCAGCAGCCAAACTATTCCAGCAGCCAACTTTTCCCAGCAGCCAAAGTATCCCAGCCGCCACAGCAGCCCAGCAGCCAACTTTTCCCAGCCGTCACAGCAGCTCAGCAGCCAAAGTATTCCAGCAGCCAACTTTTTCCAGCCGCCACAGCAACCCAGCAGCCAACTTTTCCTAGCCGCCACAGCAGCGCAGCAGCCAAAGTAGCCCAGCAGCCAACTTTTCCCAGCAGTCAAAGTATCCCAGCCGCCACAACAGCCCAGCAGCCAACTTTTCTAAGCCGTCACAGCAGCGCATCAGCCAAACTATTCCAGCAGCCAACTTTTCCCAGCAGCCAAAGAATCCCAGCCGCCACAGCAGCCCAGCAGCCAACTTTTCTCAGCCGCCACAGCAGCGCAGCTGCCAAACTATTCTAGCAGTCAACTTTTCCCGGCAGCCAAAGTATCCCAGCCGCCACAGCAGCCCAGCATCCAACTTTTCCCAGCCGTCACAGCAGCTCAGCAGCCAAAGTATTCCAGCAGCCAACTTTTCCCAGCAGCCAAAGTATCACAGCCGCCACAACAGCCCAGCAGCCAACTTTTCCCAGCCGCCACAGCAGCTCAGCAGCCAAAGTATTCCAGCAGCAAACTTTTCACAGCCGCCACAGCAGCCCAGCAGCCAACTTTTCCCAGCCGCCACAGCAGCTCAGCAGCCAAAGTATTCCAGCAGTCAACTTTTCCCAGCAGCCAAAGTATCCCAGCCGCCACAGCAGCCCAGCAGCCAACTTTTCCCAGCCGTCACAGCAGCTCAGCAGCCAAAGTATTCCAGCAGCCAACTTTTTCCAGCCGCCACAGCAGCCCAGCAGCCAACTTTTCCTAGCCGCCACAGCAGCCCAGCAGCCAACTTTTCCCAGCCGTCACAGCAGCTCAGCAGCCGAAGTATTCCAGCAGCCAACTTTTCCCAGCAGCCAACGTATCACAGCCGCCACAACAGCTCAGCAGCCAAAGTATTCCAGCAGCCAACTTTTCCCAGCCGCCACAGCAACCCAGCAGCCAACTTTTCTGAGCCGCCACAGCAGCTCAGCAGCCAAACTATTCCAGCAGCCAACTTTACCCAGCAGCCAAAGTATCCCAGCCGCCACAGCAGCCCAGCATCCAACTTTTCTCAGCCGCAACAGCAGCTCAGCAGCCAAAGTATTCCAGCAGCCAACTTTTCCCAGCCGCCACAGCAGCCCAGCAGCCAACTTTTCCCAGCCGCCACAGCAGCTCAGAAGCCAAAGTATTCCAGCAGCCAACTTTTCCCAGCAGCCAAAGCATCCCAGCCGCCACAGCAGCCCAGCAGCGAACTTTTTTCCAACCGCCACAGCAGCTCAACAGCCAAAGTTTCACAGCAGCCAAAGTATCTGCTAGGCTGTTGGGCGGCCAACTTCACGCTGCCTGGCTGCTTGGCTGCTTGGCGGCCAACTTCACGCTGCTTGGCTGCTTGGCGGCCAACTTCACGCTGCTTGGCTGCTTGGCGGCCAACTTCACGCTGCTTGGCTGCTTGGCTGCTTGGCGGCCAACTTCACGCTGCTTGGCTGCTTGGCTGCTTGGCGGCCAACTTCACGAACATAAATGTCGAATTGGTTTTAAATATCAAACTGCGAACTGCATATTTAATGCCCAACGTCTATTTCACAGTTCTAAATGTTCAAATGCAGATATGAATACCCATAGAACACATAAAACATGAAGGGGATAACCGTCTCTTGAATGCAGAGCTGAATGTCGATGTCGCAGCTGTACAATGGTGAATGCACATCTGAATGTCCAACCAACAGGTAAACATTGAAGGACAAACCTTTTTGAACGCCGAGCTGAATGTTGATCTCTGCTGAACAGACTTTTAATTTTTCTCTTAGCGAAATTTGGGAATTATTAGCCGAGCGGAAAGCGATTAGAGCTACTGGAAACGGTCAAGTGTAACCGGAAGGTGTTTAAATCGAATGTCCTGCTGAATGTCCAATGCACTGCGGGACATTCAAGGTCTTGAATAACGTGCTGATGTCGAATGCAATGCGTGACAATAAAAAAAGCATGAAATAGAATGACGTGCTGAATGTCCAATGCATTGTGGGACATTCAAAAACATGCATGAAATCGAATGCCGTGCTGAATGTCGAATGCACTGCGGGACATTCAATGTCATGCATACACTTGAATATCCGGCTGAATGGCGAATGCCCTGCGGGACATTCATAGTCATGCATTTAAAATAGAATGTCGTGCTGAATGTCCAATGCATTGTGGGACATTCAAAAACTTGCATGAAATCAAATGTAGTGCTGAATGTCGAATGCACTGCGGTACATTCTAAAATATGCATGGAATCGAATATCGCGCTGAATGTAGAATGCACTGCGGGACATTCAAAAACATGCATGATACCGAATGTCGTGCTGAATGTCGAATGAACTGCGGGACATTCAGAAACATGCATGAAATCGAATGTCTTGCTGAATGTCGAATGCACTGCGGGGCATTCGAAGTCATGCATGAACTTGAATGTCGTGCTGAATGTCGAATGCTCTGCGGGACATTCAAAAACATGCATGAAATCGAATGTCGTGCTGAACATTGAGTGCACTGCAGGACATTCAAAAAAAATGCATGAACTTTTAAAACGTGCTGAATGTCCAATGCACTGCGGACATTCAAAACAAAAAAAGCATGAAATCGAATGTCGCGCTGAATGTCGAATGCACTGCGGGGCATTCGAAGTCATGCATGAACTTGAATGTCGTGCTGAATGTCGAATGCTCTGCGGGACATTCAAAAACATGCATGAAATCGAATGTCGTGCTGAACATCGAATGCACTGCAGGACATTCAAAAAAAAATGCATGAAATCGAATGTCGCGCTGAATGTCGAATGCACTGCGGGACTTTTACAAACATGCATGAAATCGAATGTCGCGCTGAATGTGCAATGCACTGCGGGACATTCAAAGACATGCATGAAATCGAATGTCGTGCTGAATGTCGAATGCTATGCGGGACATTCAAAAACATGCATGGAATCGAATATCGCGCTGAATGTCGAATGCACTGCGGGACATTCAAAAACATGCATGAAATCGAATGTCGCGCTGAATGTCCAATGCACTGCGGGACATTCAGAAACATGCATGAAATCGAATGTAGTGCTGAATGTCGAATGCACTGCGGAACATTCAAAAACATCCATGAACTTGAATATCGCGCTGAATGTCGAATGCATTGCGGGACATTAAAAAAAATGCATGAAATCGAATGTCGCGCTAAATGTCGAATGCACTACGGGACGTTCGAGGTCATCCATGAACTTGAATGTCGTGCTGAATGTCGAATGCACTGCGGGACATTTAGAAACATGCATGAAATTGAATGTCGTTCTGAATGTCGAATGCACTGCTGGACATTAAAAAACATGCATGAAATTGAATGTCGCGCAGAATGTCAAATGCACTGCGGGACATTCAAAAACATGCATGAAGTCGAATGTCGTGCTGAATGTCGAATGCACTGAGGGACATTCAAAAACATGCATGAACTTTAATGACGTGCTGAATGTCGAATGCACTGCGGGACATTCAAAAACATACATGCAATCGAATGTCGTGCTTAATGTCCAATGCACTGCGGGACATTCAAAAACATGCATGACTCCGAATGTCTTCCTGAATGTCGAATGCACTGCGGGACATTCAAAAACATGCATGGAATCGAATGTCGTGCTGAATGTGGAATGCACTGCGGGACATTTATTAACATGCATGAAATCGAATGTCGCGCTGAATTTCGAATGCACTGCGGGACATTCAAAGTCATGCATGAACTTGAATGTCGTGCTGAATGTCGAATGCACTGCGGGACATTCAAAACATGCATGAAATCGAATCTCGTGCTGAATGTCCAATGCACTGCGGGACAATCAAAAACATGCATGGAATCGAATGTCGTGCTGAATGTCCAATGCACTGCGGGACATTGAATGTCGAATGTCGAATGTTGATCCCACAGCCAACTTCTCTGAAATGAGTTGGAAAATACTATTAAAAATGGTAGACTTATGCTGTACTATAACAAAGAAATCTATCAAGCCTTTTAACTTCCCAAACAGTTCATCCTGGGATTTTTTTTCATTTTCTGAAGATGTAAGTAAAGCAATCAACTGAGAATGGGTTAATCACCAAACATAGAAAATCCTGTTGGTAACCATTCCTTTTTTAATAAACAAACGTTTTTACGAATAACGTGGAAAAAACTGTCTTTTATTTGTTTTAGTTTATAAATGTAAGTTTCTCTGATAGTTTTATAAGTATTTTCTTATGTCTTTATCTAATTTATGTTTTACACACATTTGTCAATAAGTGTTTCATGTTTTGAAAAAAAAAAGACTGATGAAAACTACTTCTGGCAGTTATTGCCAATTAGAGTGAAGTTCGTTATCGTGTTTCGAACAACAATAGATAAATGTCTAGCATATGAAATCAATTGACTTTCTGAAATGTTGATAAACAAGTAAATACCTGTGTAAAGTACGCAACAGGAATGGCGTCTACTTCACAAGGAAACGTTACTTTACGCATGACATGGTTATTTTAAATTAAAAAAAAATGTTTAATGCTAAAAACGCATATTCAAATAATATTCGAAACGTTTCTTTCCGAAGTTGATGCAACTTCATGCTTGGAAGAAGGAAACTTAATGCTGGTTGTAATGGTTGGGTGTATTTTACAATTTTACGGAATTAGCTTGTAAGTTATTCTAATTGCATAACTATCAAATACAAGTTATTGATAGAATTTAAGTTAAGTTTTTAAGGCGTTTTTTTGTTTATAATTTCTGTATTGTAAGGAGCATGTAAATGTTATACTTCTCACATTTTATCTTTTAATTTATAAAATAATACTGTGTGTAAGACTGTTATTTATTAAGTGAATTCACGTTGGCCATGATATTGGGCCTCGGGCAGTTATATTAGCCATCGGCCATTTGCCTCGGGCTAATATGATTTCCCAATTTATAAACACAACATGTCAGCATATCGGAGGCAACTGAAACTCGACTCCACTTTCCAATGTTCTGACCAACCCGTTCATGTAACTTTAATTTTTCCGCATGGACCTGGTGCATTGTGCACACTTTTCATAATTGAAACAAAATAAAATACATCTTTTTGACTTCTTTCATGAACTTGCCGTTTGAATCTCCTCTTACGTTCATAAACCAAGGCATTTATTAGAACAAGAGTCACAAAATCGACCATAGTGTTTGTAAAGAGGATAAACTAAAAGCAGCCAAAACTGCTAAAAATCTTCTCTGTAGCAGCTTAGCAATATTATTATTGAAGAATTGTATACAAATGTGCACAGTAATTTCAGAATATTTAAATAAGGAGACACGAATTTTCGTTAACGGAGAAAAAACAATCTGACTTTGGTTTTTGCCCCTACCTTGAATAAATTTCAGCGGTTTCCAAACGAATGCAGCAAATTTAATGATTTTTTCGTGAAAATTATTTATCTTCTTATGTTTCAAGTGTAAACATCAACGCCGATAAAATACAAAAATATTATCGGTTTATTTAGTAACATTGGTCAATCACTTTCATCAGTACACGTTAATCGTCGTGTTGTTGGATTTGTACGATTCATTCAACTGTCAAAACAGAAAAGTCCTTAGCATAACGACACATACAAACATAAATTTAACAAACAATTAGGAAATATAGAATAGCACGAGTTAAGATTTTATTAATTTAAGGGAGATAAATCTGTAATTCTCGAGTTATTCTATTTTCGAAGTTATCTCTGGATGAGCTCCCTTGCACTTACCTGCAATCACACAGGCGCTTAGTTCACCCCCACATTAAGGTCAATTCTTTGTCAAAAATATTTTGGTCAGCAATTGCACAACATTGATTGTGCGTGATTTACAAAATAAATAGTAACTTAGGAAGATAACTGGATTGTTGAATTAACCACAATCTAACAGACACGAAGTTGAGTGGAGAGGGACTGGTCCACAATTTTGCTTGTTGCCTATAATGTTTGTCTATGATGTCAATTTGAGATGTACATCTAATCTGATAAGGATATCTGCTATGTAGTGTCCACTACATAATAAAATTATAAACGATACCATTGTTGTGTGTGTTTGTTATATATAAGTGGTCAAGTGCCCTGATAACACGACCTCAAAACTAATTTAGTGTAAACATTGTATTAAAATAAAAGAAATAATGACTGTTTTTTTAAAGTGGCCAAACACGACCAATATCAAAACATGGCAGGCCAGTTTGATTAAGCCTGTTTATCGGCAGTTATTGAAATGCAAATTACTGTCCACGCTGCTAAGCAGAGCAGTTCAAGCGCAACATATATTTACATAGATCTATGTATCATGCACAACGGTATTCAAAGGGTTAAATGATAACATCACTGAACTGGGGCGCGTCTCGGGAAAGGTACCTTCGGACAGTTGACGTCAATCTTTTAAATGACGTCATAAATTTGAGCAGACGAAATCATTTATTATGCATTTCGCGGTAAAAAAATATACAATTGTAAATTTGCATTTGTGCATTATCGGGTATGCTCTAGAAGTGTGACAATCATTTTGTTGGGAATTTATGTCTCAGAAGTTTGGTCATCTAAAGCTGTATTTCGAATTAATGTTTGTTGTGATTTATTGTTTGTGTGTTTGAGTCATCAATATCGTTTTGTTTAGCAACACGTAACGAGCGGGTGGGTTTCGCAGCTAATTTAACAAGACCCCACTTGTACTTGTTTGTTCCTGTTAGAACATTTTGGGGCAGTTGTGAGGTCGGTGCACTCAAGGTTCTGGTTTATACCACCTATTTCATTTTGTTTAGACCATGCAACTTTTTTCTTTCTGGCTGTGTCGGGAAGAGATTGTGTCTTTTGATGTGACAATTCCTGAATGTCGAACGTCGAACTGCATTTTGAATGTCGAACTGGTTTTAAATGTCGAACGTCGAACTGCAATTTGAATGACGAACATCGAACTGGTTTTGAATGTCGAACGTCTAACTGCAATTTGAATGTCGAACGTCGAACTGGTTTTGATTGTCGAACTGCATTTTGAATTTCGAACGTCGAACTGGGTTTGAATGTCGAACGTCGATCTGAAATTTGAAAGTAGAATGTCGAATTGCTTTTAAATGTCGAACTGCATTTTGAATGTCGAACGTCGAGCTGGTTTGGAATGTCGAACGTCGAACTGCAATTTAAATGTCGAACGTCGAACTGGTTTTGAATGGCGAACGTCGAACTGCAATTTGAATGTCGAAAGTCGAACTGTTTTTGAATGTCGAACGTCGAATTGCAATTTGAATGTCGAACGTCGAACGTAGAGCCAACCTCACACACATTTCAATCATTCGTAAGTTTGAAGACTGATTTTTAGAATTATTGAGGTAATACGGATCTGACATTAAATACCCCTGGACCATGACCTTTTACTCCAAATACAATTTGCAATCATCTTCTATTAAAAAAGTCCAATAATCATCACATAAAATCATGGAATTTTGATGACTCTTTATTTTCCCCCACCGCATAGCGGCTGGAGGATATAGGAATATGGTCTTCGTCCGTCCTTCCGTGCGCGCACATTTCGTGTCCGGTCCATAACTTTAATGAAATTCATGAAACTTTAGTCAAATTATCTCCCCTGCTAGATAAGAGCAGATGAACAATTAAATGACAATTCTGAATCTTTAAAAATTAGCATTTTTTAAATTGAAATATCTCTTTAATATTTCAGAGTGTAAAACAAACGGAAGGCAATTCTTGGTGCTCCATCTCCGAAAATCTTTGACAATGAAATGTGTTTCGACTGCTCTAACTGAAATATAGTTATAGTGATGACAAATATTAACCAAATTTAACATAAATTCATATTTGATTAGAATGGTTAGATGATGCTATTTGTTATTTCAGATGCAAAATTATTAAAGCCGAAAGATACCTAAGCTTATTAAATAAACAATTTCTAATAAAATTATTTTGACAAAACCCCCATAATAACCATCAAGTAGTTGCGGACCAGATTATAGATTTAATATTTGCTCAATAATGTTGGACTCAAGTACCGTTAGGAATTAGTGACGTACATTTCTTAGTTCAATACAGTAAAATACCTGTATAATCAGATCACTTCTAAAGTCAAAGCCTGTTGAAAAGACAGAAAAAGATACAGAAAGTCTAAGAAAGCCTAAGAACGTAAGTGATTTTAAATGTTTTTGAGGAATAGAACTAACAAAATACAGAATTTGTAACAAACAAAATGATATTTTAATAGAACATAATATTAATAAGTCAAAGTTATGTTTTAATGTAACAATATGCGAAGTGTGAAGCTCAGTATTGGTGGGCATATAGTGTTCAGGTGTGCACATAGTGTTCAGGTGTGCACATAGTGTTGAGGTGTGCACATAGTGTTCAGGAGTGCACATAGTGTTCAGGTGTGCACGTAGTGTTCAGGTGTGCACATAGTGTTCAGGTGTGCACATAGTGTTCAGGTGTGCACATAGTGTTCAGGGGTGCACATAGTGTTCAGGTGTGCACATAGTGTTCAGGTGTGCATATAGTTTTCATGTGTGCATATAGATTGATATGATCTTGAGAGCATTAAACAAAAGTCGAATAGCCGAACGTGTAATGTACTATGGAATAGAAGTTGTGAGAAATTACATAAGCATACATTACAAAGAAAGCTTGAAATGAACAGTGAATCCATTGGACAGACGCTGCATAGAGTCAGGCAGAAATCGCAAAGACACCATGATTTAGTTTTATAATCATAAGAAAAAGTTGGAATGAAATAAAAATAAACATCAGAAAGATTTTCGTTATGCAAAGACCGAATGAAACTAGAGTGTGGAGAAAACAATTGTGACTCAGTCATGTAACAAAAACAATAAATAAAAGTACATAAAGTACTGCATTGAAAGTACTGAAACAAAAAAAAATCAAAGCATAGAAAGTACTGAGGGTCGGCTTACCTAATGTTTGGCCTTTACCTACTAGTAGATTCAAGTAGAGTTATTAATGTACATTCGACAGGACGTGAGGTTTTTTATACATTCTATATAGTTCGTTCGGCTGAATGATAGTATGGCGCTACACTTGTTTATAAATCAAATCCCAAGCTAACATATACCTCTACAACAAACCTCAAAGATGTCTTTCTTGTTCAATCAAAAAATCTACTTGTGTGGGAAGATATCAACTGTTGTTATAACTATGGTTAAATTTCATCTTGTACAACTGTTGCTTTTAATAATTATTGATACTTCAAAAATCTAACAGAATGGTAGGTATTTCTTTAGTCAAAACAGCTTTGAAATCACAATTTATGGTCAGCTGGTTCGTGTGCTGATTATGAAATCTATTGCCTTAAGCTACATCCGGTTAACTCTTTAAAGCACAAAAGCAAACAACATCTGGGTCACTGTGTGAAACTGGGATCCATTGTTTATTGTTACTTATAATTATCCATTTTGCTCATTGGACGATTTCAGCGAATGGAGTGATCTAGCTCCGCTTCATTTTTTCTTTGTATTGTAATAATTTCTAACGAACTTACGAAACACAAACCGATGTTATTTATAAATGGAATAATTCACTCCGTGAATAATTTCGCTCAGGTATTATTACAAAGTTGCATCTTTTCAACGACATTGTTGAGAATATACATGTATATTGTCAAATAGAAACTCCGTTAATGACGTTCTAAATAGATTTACCGCTACAATACGCAGTGTTGCGGATCCGTTATTTTCCAAAAAATGTAGTTATAATAATAAGCCTTCGTTTGATGACGATATATAGATATGGTAAATGCGGACTGCACGGTTCGATAATGATTGTGAAAATGAGCGGCATTTATACAAAGACTCTTTATGTAGTTTTAACCCTTTCTTCCATATACATGTCTTTATGTCATGGGCGAACAGTGTAGATCCAGATCAGAGTGCCGTCTGATCAGGATCTGCATTGTTCGCTTTTTGATTTGTCAGGTTATTTCTGACCAAAGTGCGACCAATGCACTTGTGTTCTCACGACTTCGTGATCCTAAGAAAGTCTGTATACCAACCACGTGACCACATATATTAATGCGCATATCTCTCTGTGTAACAATCATTGTATGTTTACTCTAACTCTGTTAGTTTAGTTACAAACTAGACTTATTCTCCTTGTAACATTTTGTTAAACGTTGATACATAGCAATTCATACATATCTCTCAGATTTCGAATCGTATTAATCATTGTAAAATTATGTATTTGATGTAGTTCCCCACATCTGCAGCCCCGATCTTACTGGGCTGTACAAGTCATTGTGATACATAAGTTTGTAAACCGGAACCGAAATAAAAATAACACGATCCTGTGAATTTTCGGAATATTATATTTTCCGAAAACTTTTTTTTCATTTTAAAAGCAAGGCAGCTTTATTATACATCATTCGAAAGCGTGTAACTTCAACTCTTAATTTGGAAATTTTCATGGTGGAACTTTAGAAATTAACAGAAATATTGCAAAAAAACATGGTTAAAAAACATGCGATTCCGATCGGAACGAAAATTCTTCCGATAGGAAAACATGTTTTTCCCGTCGGAATTTTACGGTTCCGATCGGAATCAGTCCTGTCGGCAAATTCCGATAGGAAACATTCCGACATACATTTTCCGATCGGAATTTTTCTATATACACTAATTCCGATCGGAATCATTCCGAATGGAATTGTTGATTATTTTCCGATAGGACTCATTCCATTCGGAAATTCCACTTAATAAGTTATGAAACATTGCAGACTTCTTTCGATCATTTAGTCTTACCTGACATTCATCATTATACATTCATTTTATTATAATATTCAATAAGGGCGTATAAAATCGTCATCGCACTGTTCAATTTAAAAGTCCAAAAAATATGATATGATACTGACAAAAAAACATAATAATAATAATAATAATAATAATAATAATAATAATAATAATAATAATAATGTTTTTACTAAGTATTAGTTTGACATCTATTTACCGGACCCAAAAATTCCGAGTGATCCAATTAAATGGTACTAGATTTAAGCACTTTATTTACAAATACAAATGGCGCATCTGTATAGGTAACATGCAGAGTGTGCAAAACTATTGCCATGTGCTTTCTCAACCGTTCAAACCCATTTATGTGACAAGAAGTTTAACTTAACTAGACCGTATTACTACAATTATCACGAGAATTTGCAGTTGTTGCATGAACATCTATTTTTTTGTATCTCTTAAGCGATGTTTGCCACCCACGTTTAGACCACGATCCATTTCTATATAGCAGTTCATACAATGAAAATAAATCTGAGCGGGCGACTCAAGTTGGAGAGTCCCTTGGCGCAACCTGTTCGCAACGGATGATACATGGTTTAGTTTCAGATATAAAGGTGTGCGCATGAAGTTGTTTGATATTCTTGGCTAGTAAGATCATTTATGGGTCAATAGAGACCTGTTATGCTAACGACAACTAATTTGCATTAAAAGTAGTGCTACATGTCTGAATATGCTAGCAGTTTAATCCTTTTCATTGCTTATTTTGACATCATATATTTAAGATCGAGCAAAGACAGTCCTATATTTGCCCTGTCAACATTAACCGTAATTTCGTCAGTAATTTCTGCTATAAAAATTGTGTTCAACTTAATGTAAAAGCCTTATTTTCGGGGGCAGAACATTTCCGTGGTTTTTGGTAAAGTTACACTTATGTGGATCGACCTGCACACGAAATTTAGAATCCATAGAAAATAAATGAATTCACTGAATTATTAGTTATTGAACTTATGGCTGTGGTGTGCAGTTAAATCATTCAATTTCGCTCGGGTTTAATTTTCGCGTATTTCGCGCTGCGACAAGAGCGCGAAATTCAACCCCAGCAAAATCAAACCATCTAACAGTGTTTCTTTATAGGAAACCACAGTTGCGTGAATTCATGCCCCCGCGACTTTGTTTTTACAGGATTTGCGCGAAAATTCGTCCCCGCGAAATATAATGATACTGCAGTTATTTGTTTTGACCAGCAATAGTAGTACCCCTATCAAAGCTTGAATGATCACTACAGTGAAGGTCCCATAAAGATCACACAGAAATTGAGAACACAAATGTAGACCACCTAATATCTTTTACCAATTTTACCCAGTACCAATTCCAATCTTATTAGCGGTGTTTCGCTGTACATAGTTCTGGGAAATGTTGATTTTCAGATTTTCCAAACTCTAACCTCTACTTTTAAATAAAATAATGCTGAGCCCACCAACACTTTTTATCACTGATTTCATAGCAGAAACGTCTTAACTGTAGCAACTGGACATGGTAGAGTTATGCGACATGCATGTGTTTAAAATAATGATCAATTGTTGGCATAAAGTGGCCAATTTAAGGTAAGACCTGTGTAATAGGCACTATTAAGAATCCAACATCTGATTATATTTTCATCAACTGCTTCATACCACTGACTTGTATGCAAAATTTTAATGATTTTCACCGTGTAGTTTTTGAGATTTTTAGCTTTTTTTATTTAAAAAAGTGAGAAAAAACGTGAAAGTATCCAATTTCTTTAATCGGTGACAAAATTTTTAGTTATTGATAAATTCAACCCTAATTTTTTTACAGTTTATCCAAAATATGTTATATTTTACTAAACCAATTTAAGATATAATATATAAATACAGAATTTGTCTTAAAATGACATTTTTTGACCAAATAAATTTAAAAAATGCATTTTTTATATTTCACGAGACTAAATTAATGAAAATTGTGCAAAATCCTGATTGGTGCAATATATCAAACTTTACCATTTTTAAACTATATACCTTAAACAACATTTAAACAAAATTTCAGAGAAGTTTACCGTCCAGTTTTAGAAATTTTCAAATTGATGACTTGAATAAACACTATTCTGATAGCGAAAACCCCTTTAATCTTGATTATTTTGCTTATTTTAGTTTAAATCATGACAATTTTATATTCAATGACAGAATTACACAGGAAAAAAAGAAATATGCCAATTATTTAAGTCCTAGGCTTACAAAAAACAATTAGCTTCCAGTGGGATTTGAACCCTGGTCCTCTTGCTTGATAGAAATCTATCCTAATTTGATACTATAGTTACTTCCCTTGGATACTCTTCTGGATATAGGTATTCATTACACAGGTCTTACCTTAAAACAAAAACTAGGTTTAATTATTATTGTAAGAATGCGAGACAACATTTTGATTGACAGATATGTTTTCATTGTAAATAACATATATGAGAAAAGTTAACTACTTCTAACTTCAGTATTCATGGCTATTTCGAGTGAATTTTTAATTGGTTCAATTTCCGTTTTGATAGTAAAGATTGTAGCGATTTTCGCTCGCTTTATGTAATACGGTGGCGCCGTTTTACATAAATAATATTAAACATAGGAATAAAAATGTAAAAGTAAAATGTATAAAAAAGTCTTTCTGAAAACGTTTCTGTAAATATCAAACGTTGTTTGAAATAAAACTTCGCTGCATTTTTTTCTGAGGTTGCTTTTCTTAACGTGATTTAGATTTAGTTTTCTGTGTATTATAGTTGGATGAAATCTTTATACAACGAATAAAAAATTTATACATTTCAACGCTTATATCTGACAAAACAAACAGATCCCATACATTTAAATAAAAGCGAGTGAAGAAATAAAACTTCACGGAGCAGTTGTGCTTGCTTATATAAACTAAACTTATAACATTCATTAAATCAAAGCACTGAAAGTACTGATGGGTGGCGTTTTAGAGTGATTGACATAATGTCACATCAATGTGACATCATCTACAGATTTTGTGAGTTTCCAATTGGAGGAGTGTGAATGAACTTTCGGATGGCAGAGCAAACGTTTTCGTGCCTTTCTTCTGCTTGATCAAGTTTTTATCTACCACTGACATTCGAGAGGATGCTAATATCCAAGACTGAAGTCATATTGTGCCAGAAAAAAAATACGTATACATTTGATTTGAAACTTTTTATTAATAAGAAAGAAATGAAACACATGGGAAATCAAAAATACTTTAACTATGAAATAGTTAATATTTGCACTATAATTTGAAACAATATTTATTCACCAGAAAGAAATAAAAGATATGCACAAAAAGTAATATAACTATATATGACCATTTATTGTAAGCATTTAAAGATGTACAGTTAGCACTTTTATTACATTAAATTACTTTAAAATTGTCTTCATTTTTGTTTATAATCTGTTACAAGTAACCTTCTGTAAGGCAATAGAAAATTAATTCCTATATTCTCATCCGAATTTTGGGAAGAAATGGGGCGGGTGGCAGGTTTTATTTTTTATTAATTATACTTGCTGTTTCTAATGACGCTTGTGTGGTGAAGATAAATAATCATCAAGCCGACTATGAATTGCCAATTCGCACTTAAATGTTACATACTGAGTTTTCGTACTCTACTGTAAATTTTCATGCACACATTATTTTTTTCAGAATAAAAAAACGTTGGGGCTGAGTGATTTTCGAGGGGCGGGCGGAGAATCTAGGAATTAATTTTCTATTGCCTAATCACCTGTTTATAAAAGTGACAAGATTATCAATTATCCTCACACTTTCATGCTCACAACTCTTTACAGTTAGCAGGTCATCAAAGAACAATATACCAATTATAATCTCAGTTAGGCCATCATAACTGCCGAGATAATCTGTTCTTAATTGGCTGATTTACGACCGTCTTCTTTATACTCAACAGACACTTATCCAACTATTCGACATCTGAGACACAACAGATGCTCATTAAATATTGTAAGGAGTGATATTGTACAGTAGATGCTTAATAATATCAGAGAAACACTTGAAATAGAGGCGGAAGTTTCATAATTTGACATGTTTACACTGGAAAGATTAACAATCGAGCAGCGCCGTCTACCGTCTCATAACCTCTGTGACCTACATATACTGTATAAGATATTCAAGGGCGTAATTCTGCATAATTCTCTGGAGGTAAAATGCTCGAATTTCACTTTTGGTAACCGCGTTGGACTATATAAGTAGACTGAGAGCGAGGTACCATTTTGATCATGTGACCAAAATTCACATGTAAAATCACTGGGTGGCGTAAAAACGCCCCCCAAAAAAGACATTGAGATGTACATATCGAATGTATAAATTTGAATTAATTGGTCCTGAAGTAACATAACCTTGGGAAGATACGGCAGAAAACAATTCTATATCGGCCATGCATTGATATCATCCTATTTCACATTTTCGCTCAGTATATAAATCTCCCTTTTAATCTTGAGATTTTCAGTAACATGTTTTTATTTTGCGCATATTATCGTTGAACTGACCTGGGAACGTTATCTTTCACTCATGCGCACTAAATGTTGCAGGCGGAGTTTCACTTATCGCTTGATAAGCGATCGCTGGGAAGGTGGTCTTTACATTTCTTTGAATTAAAATGTCCTTATTAAGAAAAATAACGCTTTAAAATGATGCGTTTTTTTTAATTATTTTAATTATGTAGATAAGTTTATTTTAGTCTGCAGATTAGATACCCCGTTAAAATTAAAAATGTTTTCATTGAGAATATAACCCAACATTAAACCATTATTCGGGGTTTAAATATTACTTATGCTAATAAAACTTAAAAAATGGCAGTCTCTAACAATACAGAGATTATTTGCTCAAATGTAGCTACATGTAATAAGTGTCAACTTATAAACGTGTTTCGAAACACTAACTTTCTAAATAAGTTACATTTTAAAACGGCTTTTAATGGACATATATTTGTGATTAACATGCGAGCTGTTCTAAATTACCATGGCGCAATGAAGAACAAATTTTATTTTGATTTAGACTGCTCATAAGTCATTTGCACGCCAATTTAAATGTTAAAAAATTATTTTGTTCAATGGAAATCCAGTATTTTTCAATTTTGGGGGAAATTTATTTCTTTATTTCTCTACTAACGCGTCATTGAATGATTTCCCAGTATTACTAAGTAAATATGCTACCATGCTGAAATAAGGTAGCTAGCTGAAATTTTGAATACATGTTCTTATATTAAAGTAAAAGAAAACAACTTACAGCTAAATTCAAATATCTATTTTGTTTCCAAATTCTACAGTTTATTGTCAAAATCATATTGATATTTAATTTCATAAATGCCTATGTATAATATACATGGGACATGATAAAATAAATTACTACAAAGAATTTTTATTTAAATACGGATGTTCATTCATATAAAATAATCGTCAGGCTATTGGATATGTATATAGGTTAATGAATTTACGGACTATAATCAGCATAGCGCAGCGCAGCCGCGCGACCAGCTAAAGTTTTAGATCGCTCTGTCATGTATAAGCACTTACCGACTTAGTGGTTGAAATTATAATTGGTAAAATACTAGAATTCATTTTATAACAGGTTTCAATCCGTCGGGTTTCTGTCGACAGTAAAGAACGCAAATACACCTTCTGTATTTATTTCTGTCGTTCAATTTGATTATTAAAAAATAGATAACTTAGTCTATTTAATTCTGTAAACAACATTTGTGTCAGGGTTTTCACATGCTTAGTAAATGTTCAATATAAAGCTTTGTTTCCAAAAATAATAATGCAGTTCAGATGAGCGTTTTTCTGCTAATTTTTAAATTTAGTTCTAAGTTGAATGTATTATTACGCATGTAAAATCCCTCAAAATCCGGTAAATTATCTGCCTCGAGCAAACATTACCGTGACAACTTTTAGGGATATGGCCATCTTATCAGTTATCTAACCGCTTACAAAGTATCTGCAGCAATTTATTCTGCCTTTAAAGGGTAATAATGGTTGAAATTATTTTTAAGCCGATGAACCTTAATTCTCATTAAGTCGCGCGTCGGAAATGTGTTTAATAAAGGTCGATTACCTCTATATAATCTAGTGAATCTAACAGCGAGAAGTGTCGATCTTGATCAGAATACACGGATGAGCGCGTTGATCTGGATATAAACTCTTTTGCCATGTTATGAATGATTTATTAATGAAGGAAATGGTAAAATGGAACTTCCACGGACGAACCCTTGTTTCTCATCCCAAGGACAGACTGCTACACAGATTTTTTCCTAAGAATTAGTTTGTTGACATGGTGTTTTCAGATAAAGAAATTTATTAATTCACTTTCTATAATATTATCTTAGTACATGTTTACGGGTCATTTAATGAGAACGTCACAAAACTACTTTCAGTTTGACTATTGATCGTCTACATGGTAATTTAGGCGGCGACTGTTTTGTCAGTTACAAAAATAATTTCGACCATTATATACGTTATAGTTTATTTAGAGGCTTGTATGAAAAATTAAACGGCCGCCAAGCTGCGCTGGGCCTGACCGTTTAATTTTCATACAAGCCTCCGAATAAACTATAACCTATACTTATTTTCACATCTACATGTAAAATATTGATCGATTTCAAACCGAATTGCCAATATATCATTAATTACAAATGTCAATAGTTCCATATCTTTTTAGTCACTGACATATACTCGTATCACTGCTTCTTCTCCGTGAATAAACCATAAAGCCTGGCTACAAAGATCATTGCCAGTGTGGGTGCCAGTGTGGGTGCCAGTTGCAAGAATCCCACTGCAAGAGAGCATCAGCTTAACGAGCGGTTCCTGGCGTGGTTTTTTTTTTTGTAAAACGCATTATTTAGACCCAAAAGATCCACCAGAAATGATGAACAAATAACTTCCTCTGTTAAAAATCTATCCCTCTTTTTCTTTAATACTTTTATCTTATTATCTATTTTCTATGATTATTTTTAATCACTTCTATAATCTGTCTTGTTTGTCTTTTTATAGTTTTATGCATCCTAACAAAATGTTATAATAGCCAGTCTACTTTCTGTCCTACTGCATTGAGAGTGATTTTTGTATGGAAGGATGTAGACTGGCTTAAGATCCTGTTTTTAAATCAAATAAATTGACTTTAAAATTAATTGACTCTAAAAGTGTCACATTACGGTGTATATCGGTATTCCCTCAAATCGTGATGTTAAGAATTTTGTGGATACGTGTATTAAGTAAACTTATAAATACTAAATAAATTGCAATGGTTGATTTGTTAATACCTACCGTGTTTATTTGAAGTTGGAATAGGACTTTATTTGTTCAGAAATTGCTTGATTGAGTATATTACATTACGTAATTGTGTAAGCTTAAGAGATAGTTACTCTGAATAACGTGGTAAACTTGAATTAATAAAACAAAGACTCGGCATAAAATTACTTGTAAAATCGAATTTACTTAAGGTTGGAAATTCAGTAACCGGGTTAGCAATCGTCGAGTTGAAACATCTTTTTGCGTGATAATATTTGCGCGAGCTCTCGCTCGTTTCCGGAGAGATCTCAACTCTATGCTCGCGAATTTCCATTGTCAATTCTGAGACAGGTTAACGTTTCAACGGATTGCTGGCTTGTGAGACTGGTCTCCATTCTTAGATTCGGGGCTTTATGTTACATGTATGATAAGGTTTTTTTGAATGCGGAACAGGTCCTAAAAGTTAAATCACAGTAAGCATATTGAGCCTCCGAATGCATTTTTAAAGATTTTAGTGTAAGTGCTTTATCTATATGTGATCTATATGTGATTTTATGTTTTTCTGGAACAAATTTAAAAAATCATGCTGAAATTGAGTTGCAATTTAATAACCAAGCCAAACTTGATCATAATGATTACAATGACAATTAGTATTGTGACGACGCAGACAACACGCGCATTAAAATATAGAACAAATTTTTGAAGTATACTGTGATATTCTGTTTTGAGATTAAAAGTTAACTACCTCAGCATCATACATATTCAAGCTCGGATGTAGGATTTCTGGAAATGGGGTTCGTTTTGCGACAGTTGTATGATATTGATAATATCCAACTTTCTTACCAAAATCTGGATTCGCCCCAGTATATTCTACTTAAAGTTTTGAAAACCTAGCGATCCGCCCCGTTTAAACTATGGTCGTTTAATTAATTAAAAAAAAATGTGCAAACTGAATAAAAAAAGAAGAGAGATAATTTGTTGATTTATATAACCTTCACATAGAAAAAAAAGTTATTGCGATATCCTGTTTTTATTGCGAATCCTGTTTTCCTGTTTTGAGGTTTAAGTTATGCTTTACTGAATTTTGTAAAGGCAAAAATTGATCCAATAATAATTACATGTATGTTACATTAGAAACGCAACTGTTTTAAACAGGAAATATATCTGGATTTATATATTTTGTGTTTCATGAAGTTGCGCTTCTAATTTATTTGAAGATAAATATAACTGCTGAAAGTAATTAGAAACGCAACTTCTTTAAACACGAAATATACTTCGTGTTTAAAGAAGTTGACTTGCTATTGCAATTTATCGATATCGACTTGCTTGGGCCTGGGGCATTAACTTGCATTCGCGGTTTAGTGAAGTGAAAAATGTGACATTTCATTATGCACTAAATAAATTAATAATTTTCACCTTTGTCGTAAAATGATACCAGATGCGAATTCAAGAAAACAAGACACATTCCACATAACGTGTATTATTTTTTTGTGATAAAGGACTCGTTACCAGTTAGATCTTTTATCAATTGTGGACGTTTTGTACGTGGGAAATAGCAAAGGTGTCCACAACAAAGTTTTGTTGTATTTAATGTAGATGGTGATGTTTTGTTGTTATTTAACACACATAAAGTTTCTGTATGTATATTTAAGTTCACTTTGATTATTAATAACAATAAATAACTAATAATTCTGTAAACAATATTTGTGTCAGATATTCCCGTACAAGATTTTCATTTGCTAAGTAAATGTGTCCAATATAAAACTTTATTTCTAAAATGCATTTAGGTGAACTTTAATAATGAATGGTATTACTTTGCTCGTATTTTTAATTAAGTTGTTTCTTAATATGCGGTCACGGTTGATTATACGTATGGATGTAAAATCCCTAAAATTCCCGATAAGTTATCTGCCTCGGGCAATATAACCATGACAACTTTAATTGATATCAACATAATATTGGTAATAAAAGTGTCAACCGCTTACAAAGAATTAAAGATTATTAATTATTAAACTAAGTTTTAAACTGATATTGATAATATACTTTAACAATATGAAACACAGTGAATATTTAAATTAAAGTACACGTTATTTGACAAAACATCAAAAACTCGTCATTTTTGTGTTAGCTACCATTTTTTCAGCATAGTATCATACCCTTCCAATCCGCTAAAGTTAAGCTCCCGCGTTGCATAAATCTGTTATAGCATAATTATAACAGATAGTCATAATTTTTGTTAGCTACCGTTTTCAGCACGATAGAAAATAATTAATTATGCTTTGAAACGCATTTCATTTCACATATCAAATTTAATGATCGGTGTCAACCCGAATTGAGAATATGTCATTACTGGCACGTGTTCACAACTCCATTTCTCCCATACCTGTTAAAACTCGATCCCTCTGATTCTGTAATTTTTTATCTATTTTTCTAAGACTATTTGAAATATTTCCTATATCTGCACTAACTAAAATTATTTATTCCGACTATTATAACGTTTTGAAATGTAAACTATTATGTCTAATCTGTTAATGTTAGATAACGACAATATAATATAACAAGAATTTAATTGATCTTAACGCGTGAATAAAAACATGATGAACATGGAAATTTTATATAAATCAAACAATACTTGCACATTCACAGTTTAATAAAACTATAAAAGAAATATACTCGCGTTTTTATTATTTTGACCGATATCATTGTTGTTGTTGTAAAATTGCTACTGTTCTCAGCGCACATAAATTTCAAATAATTCTTTCTTTTATGTGACACGGCTGTTATCCTTAAGCAAACAGTGCACATCTAGACCAGGCGGCACATCCGCGTCGTCTGATCAGGATCTTCACCGTTTGCTTTTCGATACATTGGGTTTTTTTCTGACTGAGAAGTGAACAATGTATACCCTGTTTGGGTGACACTTATGTGATTAAATACCATTTTTCGATGTCAATGATTGCAAGGCGTGTAGAAAAACATCTCAAAGACTTATGACACTATTTATTCAGCGAATGAAAACATGAAATTATTGGGTTTTCGAAATAATCGACTTTTAGAAATCCGACTTGAACATACATAATCTTAGTAATATTTTTAATTTATTTCACGAAACAGACTCGTGTCATTTCACAAAAATCACGTGTGAAACTATCAATAAAAGAATCGGTTTCACTTCTTGTGGTGCTTTCGGTTTTAAAAATACTAATACAAACGTTCGAACATATCAATCGATATGGTAGGGGCCTCCAGAAGTGTATTAGTTAACTAGCGTATGGATTCCAAAACTGACCATCATATCTAATGTATAGGACCCTGATCGCCTCTTGTAAAGGAACGCCTCTTTTATAAACATCAACCAATAGAAAATAAGTAATACATTAACGCGATAACGTGATTCGTGGGGCGGAGTTGTAATAATTGATGATTCGTTCATCATTTTAATATCCGCATAAATTGATTTGCGATAAGAATCTAAAGTCATTAAAACTGAATTTGGTGATTTAATTATTTTATTAGTTTGAATTAACCTCGGTACGTCCGTCTTTTGGCGCACTAGCTAGGTTAAAATTGAATTTACTATAACACCATAATGTCCTTGTTCATAATGTTTTTGGAAAATTCTTGTTTAAAGGGAAATGGGAACTAACAAAATGATTAGCTATTAATCTTAATATTTTGGACTTTTGAAGCTTTCTAAATATTGAAAATTAATTTATATAGGCGTATATGTTTACTCATCATTATTAAAAACGGGATTTAAATCTCGTAAGTTAATGAAAGTGTACAAGTAAATATATTGTGTTTAATGCTTGATACTGTTTCCAACACGTCATCATCATTGTTTTTAGTAATGAACTTAAAATGGCAGGAATGTGGAAATCTGGAATTTAGTTAATGATTAATGCGTCTCATGATTTTGTTTTATCAGTTTATGATGACAGTATGTATTGAGATGATCACTTATAATTAAATATCTTTGAATTTCTGTTAATTGGAATATAACGTAAATTTTGATTGAATGAATTCTGAATTTGTCTAATAAATGTCGAATGTCGTCTAATTGTTTCTTTGCAAGTTTAATTTTTTTGATCTTATTTTAACGAAAGTTCGAATCTAAGGAATAAATAAAGCTTTTCAATTGCCTGCATTTTTCAGATGCACATTCACATTTATTTCGAGTCTTATAAATAAAATAAGGCAGAACTCTGCTTAAATAGAGAATGAATAAGAGTATGAGAGACATCGGGATTCTTTCGGAATCGCTGGGTTCAACCATTTTAACTATAGCACTAACGACATGTATAACCCCCTCCCTTTTCCGCTGGATTCTTATGAAGTAATGTTTATATAAAAAAGAAACTTTAAACTATACTCTATTCCGAAAAGAAAGCGTGCATTTTTTACATTAACTGCTTTTCTTAATGAATACATTTTAGCACCGTTTACACTTGAAGAATATTCGCGTGTTTTATTTGTAAAGCAATTATCACAATAATATCCTTATATACGCCGTAAGTGTTATGGTTGTACAAAATGACACTTTCTTAACTATTTAACTCCTAATTTTATTTTTTAATGTGTTGAGTCCACTAAATAAATAAAATATGTATGAAATTTTTAATCTTGCGATTATTTCCCGTGTGACAATAGTATATAAGACGGGTTACAAACTTAAAACTGTACTCTATTTCAAAAGGAATTGGGCGCTTTCTTTTCGGTGAATTTTCTTTAACTGATCTTCTTAATTAATACATTTTTGCACCGATTACACCTTCCGAATATATTTGTACGGCGATTATCATTATATCCTTATACACTCCGCAAAATGTTATTGCTGTAAAAAATGACATTATCTTAACTATTTAATTTGTTCCGTGCACTAAATAAATTATGACATTTTTAATCTTGCGATTATTTACCGCGTGAAACTAGTATATCAGACGGGTTACCAAACCAGGATATGTGTTGATGTTTCTGTGGACAATCGTTTCGCTCTGCCGATCTATGGGTTGGTAAATTATGAAGACACTATGCGAAATCGATAAGATCACGGTAGGAGGTCGTCTAAACGCGATGCGAAATCCCGACTCGCATCTTTTATCGCGTTTTTAAGTGATCTAATGCAACCATAGAGTACAAAAAGGAGAACGTGCAAGTCAGGAGCATTAAGTAGCTTTTTCTTCCCGGTTCTTGTTTCATGGAGATTATAACAATGTTATACATAAAAGTTCAGAATTTAAAAAAGAAACTTAGTAAAATGATAAGATATATTTGTTTCATCGTGTTCAATCATCATCATCATCATCATCATCATCATCATCATCATCATCATCATCATCATCATCATCATCATCATCATCATCATCATCATCATCATCATCATCAAACTTCGTCATCACATGTTATTATTCTTTTTATTTTTTGGCTTGCAGATTTGCAATATAATTCATCGGAGACCACGGGATCTTTGTAATTTAAATAAACTGTTTATTGTAGGTTCTGCAGATGCTGCTACTGCAGACTGTGATGATGATTATGGTGATGATAATAATGATGATGATGATGATGATGCAGCAGCTGCTGCTGATGATGATGGCTGTTTTTGGTATTTACCATTCCGGCATTTAATAGCATCTACATTGCTATTTTCATTTTCATACGCATTTATGGTAGGTGACCAATATGTTTTGGTGGCCATATAAAAGCTAAATGCCCCCTCCCCCGCCGGACACCGATTATAGGGGCACAAGTTTGGTGGTATGTTTCATTATAAGCATTAATTCGGTGATTCTCACAATAATATCTGATATCGCTTATACTCTTTAGTTCGCTCTGAAATATTTTAAGCTTTAAACCTCGACATTTCATTTTTATTAGCAACATATATTGAAAATATGACAATATAAGCATCTAATAAAATGACTGCAGCTTAATCTGCTTCGACCATTACACCATATCGTGTATATTTATGTACAACACCAGCAGGTGACAATCGTTAGCCTGCGGCAATTGGCAGCAGGAAATGGACGGGTCCATTTTAAGAAATGACATCCTATTTTCAAAAATAAACTCGTCTATTTCGCATCCAGCAGTGGACGGGTACAAGTGATAAAACCACTGTACTAATACATGCGATAAAAACTGAGACCCGTCTAATGTTTAGCTTAGTTTGAGCACATATATATTCTTGTTACGTTATCGGCACGGAAGTGTCTTCTCGACCGGGCCCGGCACAGTTAACAGAACGATGGGAACCAGACTAGCGAAAATACTGCAGTGAATTTTTATATCGTAATTGTAATATATAATAGATGACAACTTAAGAATATAATTATCCGCATTGTGGGAAATTTGTTGTAGATGAGATAGTTGTGACATAACTTGAACAATTCTAATCTTTTGGAGATCTCTTGGGCGGGGGTTAGGCCTAGTATTCTACCGTAGACAGCGCATAGATGTATAATTATCTGGTCTATTTTAGTAATCAAAATCTATGCATTATTAAAATGAAATACACAAATACCGCTTTCAGCTTTTAGAATGTAAAACGTAGAGCTCGGAGGTGGCGGTCGCCTCTTCACCGAGGAAAAAAGAAACTCGACTTTCTCTCTTTTAAAAGAGATTCCCGTCTTTAATAGTGTACTGTTTTCAGTCAAATTAAACAGCTATAGCTATATAGTTGGCATGGTTGAGTAAAGAAGTGCGGTAACACCAAACGCGCTACTTCCTTTCATTTTTGTGAAGGGGGAGGGGGGCACCGAACCCCCGGCGAAGAGACCTCTGGATCCATCCCTGAATCCCAGAACAAGTATATATTTGGAATGATATTCCATTCGTACAAATTCCGCATTAGCCTAATGATCTAGACCGTTTCTCAACATTATATCTTTGACTCGTGGTTCTGCAGGTCGTTGGTTCGAATCCCGAAAACGTCATAATTTTTCTTTAATCTCAAACGTTTAAATTTCTTCTTTTTTATCGAAATAAGTTAACAAGAGAGGATCTTTAACACCCAATATTAAAATTTACATATAACTATTGTATTAATCATGTTAAACAAAACACATCGTCTTTACACAGTCAGTTATGGGATTCGGATTAATAGAAAAATCAATTGCTTTGAAAATAATTTTCAATTATGAGTATGTTAAAGGTGGTTGATTCTCATTCCCCGTCGTTATCAAACACACGTTAACGATTTATTATTAACTTTGATTAACATAAATTTAAGATACAATCAAAATATAATACTATTTACCGACGACTACATTTCTGTGTAGTTGGCATTTCTTTACTTTTTGCACGAATCGCGCGGTCATTCATGCGAAACACAGCCGATATTATGTCCTATTAAAACACGTGCATTTTTCTAACTACTCGTACACTCGAATACGTGACTAAACACTTAAAACAACTTTCAGTCATCTGTATCTATACAGTCTTAATGTCGTTTGAAATACCTGTTTAATAATTTCAACAACTTCCGGTCTAATATCGCTTTAATATTGATTTTTGTTTTATGATTGTTTTTGTCTTTCGTAATGTTAATATTTTTTCTTTACACAGGCAAAATGAAAGAATTTATATAACCAGTTATGCGAAACATTTGAAACCAATCTTGTTCATTATTTAGTACTAATAAATTAATAAATAACACACTTTAATTAACTGAATGAATACTGTATTTCAAACAAAATGACGCATTCAATTATATTATAGTTATGTTAATATTTTCCGATCAGGCATATGTTTTAAACATAAATTTTATACAACAACATGCAAGCGAAAATAAAACTTCTTTCGGACATTTCATTATAACTTATCATTTGATTTGTAGATTACTTGTAGATATGAACATGATGAATGTGCTTGTATAGTGCAGAATGTGAAAGAATTTTTCTAGTAGTCTAATCGTAAAATACGTATAATAGAAAAATATTTTACTTATCGATTTGAAGAAAGCTGTGTGCCTGACATGTGTTTTATAGAATATTTGCCAAATGTATAAACTCTATTATAATTGTAATAGATCGTTTGTATCACTAAGACCAAGTTAATAACATACATCGAAGGCAAGAAAAGTAACTTATTAAATTACACTCTGTATGCGTCAATCTGATTAAAATCATTTCCTGAAACCCGTTACGCTATCAGGATCTGACTACGAGAAACTAAAACATGCTTTTATCACAACCCGTTGAACCAATCAGATTGTCGCCTATAAAATCGCAAAAGTGAACGTAAAAATAGTATTTTAACTCATGGAAAGTGTTGACAGCTTGCGTAAGACATATTTTACTGGAGAAATATATATATGTGTTTATGTAGTATTGCGTGCATTTCTAATGTAATGACATCTTCAGATCATTTTGCGAGCGTTATAAATACGCTTCCTGTGTTGGCATTTTCTAAAAATAGTAATCGGGGGAAAACCGCTATTACTTATGTACAGTGACTGCGGGCCGTCATCAGATCTAACATTTTGTTAGATCTGACTTTAGTGAGATTGTATATGCGTCTATGAAAAATATAACAGGACTACGTTCTACAAATTCTGAACGTGAAATACAGTCAGTTTCTAGCATTGTTTACTCTTGAGTTTCTTTTATGTTTGCTTAAATAATAATAAATTGCATTTCTAGTCTTGGAGAAACGAAGCGTAATTCAGTAAGGATCGCCACCACAGAGAATAAGAAACACAGTGACGGATGAAGTAAAAACATTTAATTTGATATATTCTCGATCTAAAATCAATAGCGCACCGAACACTAATAAATGTATTAAATACATGCACAATTATTGTTCATACTGACAGCATAGCATCGTATAAGCTTAAGCATGCTGAAAGTGGAATCAGAATTTTCCTAAGGGGAATACTTCAAGCTGGAGATCCTTTATTTAAAGAAATATCTTATTCCACATTCAAGCCTATACGTTGAAAATGCGGTGCTGTTAGCTTTATGGGTGCTTTTTGTGCCAAATAAAACAAACTCGTATACACAACTGAATAAGGAAATGCCGCAATAAGTTTTTATGTTACTCTCTTCTTGTTATTCAAACAGTTAAAGAACTTAACATTTAACGGTTCATGAAAACTTGGTTTTGATCAATATCATTTCCATTGGAAATTTCATCAAAAGAAAATATTCCAGTCGGATTCATTCCTATCGGAAATACTCAATTCTGTCGGAATTCAAAATAGATCAGATCAGAAAATATGGTGAATATTCTAGTAAGACAACAGTTAAACAAATCGTTTTTTAATATAATACAATAACCAAGTATTATGACGATAAAAGTCAGAGATATAAGGATAATTATCTATATTTATGTAATGAGTCATTTTGACGAAAACATTAAACGATGTTGACGATTACAACAATGTCAAGTTGTCAATCATGACCACGAGAGTCAGATTTTGTCAACAAAATATAATAAAAATAACTTACTTACAGAATAGTGAGTGTATATATAAAATGCTATTTCAGACATCCCGAAAGTTGCCAGACCGAAGGACCTGTCTGGTAAAATTTGAGCCGGTCAGACAAGATTTCTTATGTTATCAGACCGAATGTCAGACAAAAATTTGAACTCCTTATACTTGCAAATAGCCTTATAACATGTTTCTGTCTGACGGAATTTGTTTCGGTCAGACAGATTTTCACATCTCATCTGACCAAATGTCTGACACATATTTTCAACTTTCGGGAAGTCTGCTATTTACATTTTGTTTTTCTTTAATCACAATCTTTTTTTTTCATTTTCACAAGGAAACACAACAACTGACTTTACTGACTGGAAATTATAAATAGGACATAAGTTGCGATTAAAATAAATGTTCGGAATAACTTTTCCCACAGGACTGATTCCGCTCGGAAAGATAAATACAAAATGAATTCCGATAGGAATTAAATAAACACAGGAAACATTCCGATCGGAATTTTTCAAACTAACAGTTCTATTATGCGTATCCATAATCGTACGAGACCATGTGGGTATCCTAATTTCATACAGATTTTAACCGAATTATTATTCTTGTATTAAACCGATCTTTTTTGTTTAATAATCATTATCTTCAAAATAATATAAGTTAAAACGTAACTTTTACATCAAATCTGAGATGATGGTAATTACAACACACTACTGTATACTATAACTTGTTCACGTTTTTTATGCGCCCGTTTGAAAAACGGGACGTATTATGGAAACACCTGCGGCGGGCGGGCGGGTTGGCGGGCGGTGTCCACAGGGTTTCCGCTCTCTAAGTCAAAGAGTTTTCATCAGTTCTTTATCAAACTTGGTGAATATGTTGGTGTGCATAATGTCTCGACCAAGTTCTATAACCAGCCAAATCCCCCAAGGCACTCCTGAATTATGGCCCTTGAATTGTCCAGAATTACTGTTTCCGCTCTCTAAGTCAAAGAGTTTTCATCCGGTCTTTATCAAACTTGGTGAATATGTTGGTAGGCATAATATCTCTGCCAAGTTCGATAACCAGCCAAGTTGCTTCAGGCACTTAAGAGTGTTGGCTCTTTATTTATACGAAAAATGTGGCAAATTAGCCAAACTTTTTGACGGGCGTATTTTGTGGCATTTTGGCACTGTTGATTAAAGATAATGTTGATTTTTCTTGAATTACATGTTTCTCTCTTTTTTTTTTAAAATACAATAGTTATTGTAAAATTTAGGTGAAATAACAACAATAACTATATGAATTTAAAAACTTGTATTTGTGAATTTCTTTTACATTGTCGATTAAACATGTTCTCTTATAAAATGAGTTCTCCACCGATTTCAGGACTGCTGCCCAAGAGATCATATTCTACCGGTGATTTAGAAGTTATACATGTATCCGTGCGTCATGCAAATGTAATTAAAAAAGAACCAACTTATCGCTTATTAAAATAGAAAAGGATAAAACGTTTTTAAATATTTATTTTTTGACATGAAATATTGCAGTCTCGGTTTTTAGCCGAAATATCGGAAACATAACGATTAGAACCAAGATGAGCTTAAAGTTCCCTTTTCATGGAATAAAATTTACACAAGTAAGTAAACATAGCGTCGCCTTATTATTACAATGTTCTAACTTACTTTTTTACAGTTTGGAGAAAATCGTCTTCAAAGTTTCAGATTTCTCTAAAACCTTCATATTCCACCGAATTTGCTCAGAAAAACAGCAGCGTGTGTGTTTTGATGAAGTCTATAAATTACATGAGTTTGTGTTTAGTCTTTATCTTTAACTTTTTAAAAAATCTCTACTTTCGGTTTAACCTAACCAGTGTTATTGGACTAACCAGTACTAACCATTATTTTCTCCGCAAGTAACTCGTCGCCTTATTATTACAATGTTCTAACTTACTTTTTTACAGTTACTTAGAACAGTGTAATCCTTACACGAGTGTGAATAAACCGCAAGATAGAACATTGTGTGATTGGGAATTTTAAAAACTAAAGTGAATCAACCAATTCTGAAACCACATTCAGATAGGTCTTTTTTCCACGATTACAACGGTATAAAAATCTCATTTTTCGAAAAATATCACTTAGAACATTGTAATAATAAGGCGACGATATGTACCCATTTTGATTTACCGATAAAACGATGAAACTTACTATGAAACCTTTAACTCAGTATTTAACGCGATATTTTCAAATCAAGAACACTCCATAATCTGCATTGTATAATTTCTAATTTTAAAAAAAATGAGATTAACTTTTGTCAAGAAAATAACCTACAGGACTGAAAAGGATCAGCAAGTCTGACAAGTAATCTTAGAATATAAATCAAAAAGTACGTGAAGTTAAAAATAGAAGCATGAATGAGAAACTGAATAACGAATTTCACCTCTTCAATTATTCATACTGGAGATAACTTTATATAATATTACACACATACAAGTACAACATGTATTATGTGACGGCTGTATTGGTGCACGAGACCGTGTCTGTGTGAGCACAACAAAGGACTTTAATCTATATCATTTTGCTGTATTTCTTGATCAGCACTATCGTATTAAAAGATAAAAATAATGGAGATATATGGATAATTATCTAAATTAATGTAATGAGTCATTTTGACGAAAACAGTAAACGATGTTGACGATTACAATAATGTCAAGTTGTCAATCATGACCAAGAGAGTCAGATTTTGTCAACAAAATATAATAACAATAACTTACTTACAGAATAGTGCGTTTACATTGTGTTTTTCTTTTATCACAATCTATTTTTTTTTCATTTTCATCAGAAAAACAACAACTGACTTTACTGAATGGAAATCATAAAAACGACATAATTTGCGATTAAACTAAATGTTCGAATAACTTTTCCCACAGGACTGATTCCGCTCGGAAAGAAAAATGCTACATGAATTCCGATAGGAATCAAATAAACGCAGGAATCATTCCGATCGGAATTAAATAAACGCAGGAATCATTCCGATCGGAATCACCTCTTCCGATCGGAATTTTTCCGATAGGAAAAAATTCCGACCGGAAAAATTCCGATCGGAAAATTTTCCGACAGGAAAATTCAGGATTCCGATCGGAAAATGTCGATTCCGATCGGAATCGAAGTTTGACACTGAATTTATTTTCCAATTTTCTCGAAAACTAAACATGATATGGCATTGAAACATTCCAGTTTTTCTATTTAAATCATGTGTAATCACCTGATAAAAAAACCGCAAGAAAATCGATAAAATAAAAAAAAAGTTTTCGGAAAATATAATATTCCGAAAATTCACAGGATCGTGTTTAAATCTTTTCCATCAACGCCGTTTATCTTTTTTAAAGATATTTCTTGTTATTCTTACAACAATAAGAATACCATAGTTGATCAATTAAACACCAAAACATAAGACAACATTCATGTAGCTTCGACCCAGACTGTATCATTTATTGAACACGTTAACTCAATCATTTGTATGTTTCTAGTGATCTTTGAGTATCAGTTATAGAGATTTTTAACGATCATTTTCGTATATTTTTCGGATTTAAGAACAACGGCTTGATGTAAAAACACGGATCTACCTGACTTCATTAGTTAACACCCAGGCTGCTCTGAGAACTACAATTTAGAACAAGCGATAATTAATGTCGTCCCAAAATGTTTTGGATTTGATATACATAGTCTAAGGTTTTTTTAAAGTAATAGTTACGAAACTCAATGTTCACGATTATAAATACATACGCAGGTAGGCGCGACATACAAAATTTGAGGCAAAGCAAGTTATTTAAATACTGATATTTTAAGCTGATGATAAACTACTTAATGTACGACCAATCTAGATCATCGTCAGCTGAAACATTCATGTCATTTGATCGGAATATACAATGATCACTTGTTTTCAGAAATATTGTAATAAAATGTATGTAATAACAAACAGTGTACAGCAAAAACAACGTAGTACATATCCCATGGAGTTAAGGGTCAAATGGAACTTTAGCAAAGTAATCAATGTCTTGTTTTCCGCCTAAGGATTGACTATCACAAAGGTCTTCCCTTGAGAGTCAGGTATGTTACCATGCTGATTTCAGTTAAAGAAATTAACGAATTCGCTTTATAACATATTCTCATAATTCATTTATACTAACCATGAAAAAACAGTTTTGACAACTGATACGAGGGTTGATCCATAAGTTCGTACAATTGGCCTATATGTTTTATAAAATTAGTCCGTTAATTCAATACTTCGCCAGAATAGAAGTTCAGAACAAAGGAAGTGCATGGTAGTTATTAGCATTACCATAATATACCCATCAGCAGTAAATGACGTTACCATAGCAACACATAACCAATAAAGCGGGGAAGCATTTATTTATTGTAACTATCGTTTAAATAAATCAAGTTTTCAACAATTTTTAATTAAGATAATTTAGTCCAATTTTGTATGACATTGTTATGACGTTGTGATGTCATTTTGCATACGTTGTTTTGAAAGTCGTTTCAAATCTAAAGCGTGTTTTGTAAGATTGAAAATTGAAGCACTTGTGTCAAGATCTCGGACACACACCTACAAAGACATTCCAGATGACTGTAAAAAAGAGGGCTAATGTGCAGTAATGAACTTGTTAAATGTGACACAAGAGATTCAGGGAAGGTCTGAGCTCAAAAGAGGACGACAATCACAAAGGTCAATGGGTAATGCACAACTTCTTGATAGACGACGTCAAATCTGATGTCAACAGTGATAGATTCATGACAGTGGGAGAAATTGCAGATAAAGTAAAGACTTGTGAGACAGTTCGATTCTAAGTGGTATCAGGGCACATTCAAGATATTGATTAGTTTAGCTGAAAAGTGTGTGCCAGTACATGGGGACTATGTAGAAAAGTATTAGTCATGATATCAATTGTAATTTTCTTGACGTCGCTATTGACGTTTTTGTACCCCAACCCGTGTTAGGTCTATGTATTAAATGTTTTATTGTACACTGACTGTTTTATGTACTCGTTTAATATTTTGCATTTATGTGGCACAGATATTACATTAATTGACTGCATAACTTTTGTTTTGATATTTAACACCCTTAAGGTTTTTCAAAGCCATTGTATGAACTTCTGGATCAACCCTCGTATGTGTAAACTATGTGCATGCCAATTTATCAGTTACAAAAACTGTTTAAAGTTTATTTCGAGGTTTGTATGAAAAATTAAACGGTCGCCCAGCTGCGTTGGGCCTGACAATTTAATTTTTATACAAGCCTCCAAACTAACAATAACCTTTAGTCACTATTGTTGTATCATTATATTTTATTATTTTAAAGTTTTTCTCTTCGTTTTTTTGAACTACATGATTTATTATTTCTACAAGTATACCCGATTTGTATAGACAATATATGTAGACGAACTCCTCCATCTTACCTAAAAGCTTAAGTTTGATAAAATCAGCAAATGCGCATCGCCATAAGTAATACAAATTATTGGAAAATCATTCAACGAAGATCGAACTAAATGATACAACAGAAATAAGTGTGTTAGCTATAAATGATAGTTTGATAATGCTATAGATGATATAGTCATTATGATTAATTTAATAATTTACACTATCTATACATTTAAAGCAATATTGTAATGTAATAATCTTTATATTACTGTCATAGAGTCATATAACTAGTATGTATTCGTGCATCAGAGCGTTTATTTGTAGAGAATATCAGTATTTTGATACAATCCCGTGGGTATTTGCCAGACCTTCTTGTGATTAAATGCAATTTTGCAAGTTTTTATCCCTATATATGCGCAAAACAAAAAGAATTACAACCAATAAGGACAATAGAAAATATAACGTACTTGGTTTTGTTGAAGGTACTTAAAATGATCCTAATAATTCCGTTTTCGATGTGTTTATATCGCAGCCATTCAATCAGCTTGCTATATCCGGCATATGATACAATCGCTTTATATACAGTGGTGCTGATCTTACACGGTTTAAAAATGTTGAATTAAATATTTAAATATTTAAAATACATTACAAGACTTATTACGGATTAGTTAAGTTTAATCCATTATAATTTCCTACAATTGGTAATTATGATTACCGGTATAATGAATAGACATACTGTCCGGAAACTATGTGTTAGAAAATAAATATTGTTTTCTTACGAACAATCAGCAGCAGGATTCAGCAGAAGTTCAACTTCTCTATTCTCATATAAAACGTATAGTTCATTAGTCGATTCATCTTGGATCAAACTCTGTACGGTCCTTGCACCCTTAACTACAACTTCGGAGATATCAATAGTTTCAAAGTCTATAGTTATTCCGTCAGAACAAACGGCTTTGCTATGATCCAGTGCATGGTTATATGCCATCACAGTGGTGTAATATTTTCCTGGTTCAGGCACAGAAAATGATACTGCTGACTCATAGCTCTTAAAAACCTAAAATTAATAGTACGCAAAATGTAGCTCTAGCTAACTGATGCGCTTTCATTGAAAAAAAAATCAAAATAAAATTCACAAACGCTTTATTAAAAATTAAATTGAAATGTCATATATTGTTTCTAAAAGTTATTTTTAACTTAAACCTTAAACTTATTCTTATAAAGTAGTGCGTGTTTTAAGATTTGCTACAAGTTAACGTTTTTGATTGTTAGACTTTTATATTATTAATTACTAATTTCTTACTTTCAATTATTTAAAGTATGTAAATATACAAATACAAAATATAAATAAAATTACATTTTTAATTTTGGCCGAATGAATATCTAAATCTTCGGCTAGAAGACACTCTTTTGCAAATCCGTACATGTACAACCATACGCCGCTTTCTTTGTCAAAGAAGCCGTCCCAGTAGACATGAATGTTGAGAGACTGTTGAAAGTCTACCTCTGGCTGTCCTGTAATACCTTCGTGAACATATCCTTCGTGAGGTGGCGAAGTGTCTATTGTGATCTGTCAAGATATACCTTATTTTAAAGAAATTGGTTATCATTAACACTATCGCGCGCTTGAAAATATAGCGGATAAAAAGTCAAGTTGTAATACAATTTTTTCAAGCTATCTTGACATCCTTAATGAAATTTACGAGGATTACCATGTTGCAAAACCAGTTTAAATATCTACTTTGTGTTAATAAAGTTAAATTTATATGCACTATTAAAGGTTTACGGGTTTCAGACTTTGATTATAGTCTTCAATCTCTTGTTCGCTTTCTTTTCTTACGGAAACAACCCTGTTTTCTGTATCAACGGAAACTGAGGGTTACGGATATCTTATAGAAAACAAAAACATTGTGAGAAAATAGCAGAGTCCTCTCATGAACACAGCTTCCTTAATTATGTATAAAGGGCTTTTGAAGGCTTCAGTGTTTATTATCAAAATTCGGAAACGATAGCTGTTGTGAAATCGTCGGAATAATATAAGCAATTTCTAATATTAAAAATATAAAAGGCTTAAATGTTACGATAAAAATTGTACTTTTTCTTCCTTTTTGCCACAAACTCTTGTCAGACTATCATCAAAAGTATTTTTCGGAGATCATTTCGGTGACATTCATTACAAATGTATCAATATTTGAGGTTGAGTCACGTAAGGTTTACCTTTTCTTTATTAAAAGTCCTTTACTATGGGAACTCACGAAAACAATTTATAAAACGGTATGCTCTGGACAATCTTAATTTCCTGCGTAAATGTGTGGGACAAATACAGTGTTATAATAAGAAGCTTTTAAGAATTTTCCTTGTTCATTTAAATGTTTGTTGTCTCATGTTTACATATAAAAGTATAATGAAAGTTTTTTTTTAGAAAATTCATAACTGTGACTTTCAACAAAAGGACCACAAAAAGAGGAAGCGGAAAGTTGATTTATATAGCTAGTTTTTATCTTCGTCAGTGTTGAACGAAAACAGATGATGTTACTATGTAAACTATCGTACAAATAACATGTTTTGAAATGTTTTGATGATTGCTTAATTGATCCAATTTAAGATGGCATTTTTTCTGGCTATTTTTCTGACATTCTGGCTAAAAGATCAATACATCTGAAATTGATTTTGTAAATTGAATGCATCATTAGACGTGCCTTTTAAACCCCAATTGGAATTTATGAACGAGTTTCTTTACAAAAGTGCGGTAACTCTTAAGATAAATATAATATACATTGATTCTGAAAGGACCTGGCAAAATTAACAAACGATAAATAAAGTTATATGCTGTTACATCTATACACAGAAATAAAATAACAAGAAATATATTGCACCAGCTTCTGACACATATACTTGTTATTTACCAACAATATAACTTATATGATTCATTAATAAAAAATTCACAATGAAGAAATAGCTGCAATTAGAGAAAATATCAACAGACTTCGTGCTAAGAAGACAAGACGTAAGACGATATACCTATACAACTGAATGTTATTAACAGTCACGTTTTGAATATAGTAAAAATCTTAACGATTTAAACAGAACTGTAATGTAGACCAGTATACTTCTCACTTTATGGAGTTGAAGCGATTTTAGTCCAGCATTGTTGGCGACAGTCACTTCAATGAAGTAGTCGTAGTCATGAACACCGATCTCCTTGCCAGAATGTAAGCCGTCGTTGCCGGTATTAGTGACCTGTGGTTTGATCTGGTAGTGCCGGTGGTAGCAACCGCTGTATGGTGTACAGTAACAGTTGTGTCCTCTTGAACTGTTGCGGTACTTGTCTTCACATTCTTGCAGTGTCTTATATATTGAATTAAAAGTAATATGTTACATAGGAAAATACCCTAGACAAGCCAAACCTATGTTTTGTGTGGGATGATAACCAACAGTTAATCAGGAATAGCTCTAACTCTTCAAAACAGAAAAGAAGTTAATCTCCCTATTGCATTTTTGACGATTTGTTTGCTAGGTTTGTTGGCTTATTTATAAAAAAGTGAATAAATTGTCGGTTCAAGCCATTTTCTTAACACGTAGACCAAAAAGTGAAATGGATAAGACTTGCTACACAAACAACATGGACGTAATTTACTACAATATAATAACAAAAACAATGACAAAGTGGTCTCTTGGCTCTAAATTCATTCAACGGATTTAGTTCCAACTAACCAAACTAACCCCACTAACCATTTCTATAATTTCAAATTTTAATCTTTATTATTCCTCTAACTTGCTATAGAAAGAAACCACATTTTGTAGCCACATAATTGTTATCTACCAGATTGTTTTATATATATGTAATATCAAACAACTTATTTTTCACCGATTGCGGATTGCGGATACTAAAAAGCCCCAAATTTACATTGGTATAGAAAAATTAATGTACAACAGAATCTATTCTTGTAATAGATGAAAAGGGAACTTTGAAGAATTGAACACGACAAATATGAAAATATTGCAGGCTCGATTTGATTGAGCCTGTTCATGGGCAGCAATGGAAATGCTTATTACTGCCCACGCCGCCTAGCTCCGGGTTGAGCGCAAATCAATATTTACACCGATAAACAGCACAATGTTGATCCATTCTAAACGATTATATGCATATGGCGGTGAACATGGAACCTTCAATGCGGTATTTTCAGATTGATATCATTCCGAGTTCAGAGGCGCATGGTCCCCAGATAAAACAATGGGTTAGCCCTAAACGAGAAAACTATGGGCATTATAGAATTTTTAGAGGGGATCTTAGAATATAAATTCTGCATATCACAGACAACGCCAAAGGCAAAATTTAAAAAAGCAGGAAGTATATCCTTGGGGGTGATTGAACAATATCCAAATTTATATTGGCTGGGATATTGATATAAGAAATTTTACCTCTGTTTCACCTTGAGATGGTACACTTGCATGGCCATGGACAATATCTGTACCAGTGAAATTGTCAAATATTCTCCAAAACACGTTACTGATTCCACTGTGTATGTCATATAATTCCCATTCAATACTAAAATCGAAAATAGAAAATTACCAAAATTACTAAAAATGTATTAAACAATCACCATAAAAACATAAAATACTTCTAAAAATTTGATAAGTGCCACTTTAGTAGTTTTCCAGCTACGATAATTTTACACTCGTTTTTTTCCGATCATAAGTTAACACAGATAACTAATCCACTAAACAATACAAATAACTTTAACGTGTCATAAACTCTTCAAAGTTATAATAATTTCATACTTTAAAGTGGCCCTTATCAAATTTGATTAGTATATTTCAAATTCCTTAAAGTTCAGTCTGTATAAGGGGGTCTTCTTGTAATCTTTGCATTTTTACCATGTTATTTTTATGTTATTTACTGAGGTAAATTGATTTATTTTCAACTTTCTTGTGAATTTTTTTAGTTGTTAGCAAACATTAATGCGTCGGTGCAGGCATAACTTACGTAAGATTCTGCAGTTGAGTGAGACTATGTACACTTATGTTGAGAATATCTCCTTTGGTCAACCAGAGATTACGTATTACTGGCGGTGACAAATCTATTTTTACACTGACATTGTCTTCAGCAAACTCTCCCATACAATCTATTCCACGAACACTAAAAGTTATGCGTTTTCCATCATCGAGTTCTTCAGCAAATAATCGTCTTTGTTTATCAAACTCTTCCTGTGTTGCAGATTTGAAGTCAACAAAATTAGACACACCATCCAGCTCTACCATGTAAGCAATATCGACACGAACTGTTCCTGTAATAAAAGTAAAATTTGATGTTAAAAACCTGAAATATGTCAAATTTTATATATTGTTCTTAGAAACAGAACATATTTCAGACTATATTTTACGAAAACAAAAACAATGGCATAAAGCGTTTTAGTGGTTTCTTAATTCTAAAGCGGTTACACGTCGGGTCACAATTTCCTTTAAGTTAATTGTTTGTGTCGTCAATTTCGAAATTGATCTTTGTACAACCATTTTCTCTTCTCCTCTCTACCTTTTGGCTGTGTGGAGGTTGTGTCTTCTGGATGTGGCCATTCCTGATAAGCACATTTTTAACAAGTATTTCGGTTAATAAAATTTAAAACTAGATTCGATATGACAAATAAACAGGACAAAACAATTTGCCACTGGGGGTTTAAAGTATGTTCTTGGGTGCACCAACCTTACACATGCCACAACAGGTTTTCATATGCACAAAATCAAGTACAAGTTGCCTTGGTCAAATAACTTCAACCTACCCATCAGCTCAACAATGTTGCATGCAAAATAACACAAACATATAAAACATAAGAAGCAAATAGCATTGCAAAGCAAAAAGGCGTGTACTTAATGATCTTAAAAAGACAAAGAAGATTTTGCTTTAATTTGTGTTCACATATAAAACGAATATTTACTTTTAGTTTTCGCATATAAAACATATTTATTACATGTGTTAGTATAAATAGTAACAATTTTACTTTACGACCGGAAGCGTTATTCAAGGTAGCAGGGCATTAACTTATGAGAGGCAGGGCCATTATCGATAATGGCCCTGCGATTTTATTTTTAGGTTTTCAATTGTTATCATCAATTTAATCACATTTCATCATCAAATTAATAATTATTTGTACATACCCTTAAAATATTCCCAATTTAAAATCACTTCATTCCTTTTTAAAGTTTTTCTTTTCCATTCATTTGTATCCATAATATTCACATAGCTAGCCTAAACGCCTGGCGTAAAAGAAGGTTGCAGCAGAGGTATAAGAATGAAACACTCTCAAATCATTGCACTTACAGACTCATACCACGATTATCACTTCTAGGATTCAAAGTATAGCAAATCCCTGTCCTTTCCCATGAGTAAAGACAAACTAAACAAATGGTACTGAATGAAATAGTAAACATCTAAACATATAAACTCAAATGACGCAGTGACTGACATCATAATGCAGTAATTTTATAAATAAAAGTGCCCAATCAAGTACAAAGTGAAGCGAATTTAACGTACACATGTAATAAAAAGGTAAATAAATGGGCAAGCAGTGCCACTTGTTGATAATGGCCCTGATATATAATAATGTCGCTCGGGCTAAAAGCCTCGGGCCATTATTCGTATGACAGGGCCATTATCGACAAGTGGCACTGCTTGCCCATTTATTAACCTATACATATTATAAAAATATAATCTGTGTGTAGGTGGTAGTAAGTTTGTTGTAAGTGAGTTCTAGTATCAAGTGCAACACAAAAGTACACACAGTGATGATATCTTCCTAACACTTAATTCAATGGTCATTGTAAGATGTAATAAATCGGCTTAGTCATTAACAGCCATAAGTTGAGACATACCGTTTATGTTATGGACTTCTTCTATACTTCTTTGAGAATCTTTCTTTGTATCTTCAAGGTCATAAGATATATCACTAGATTCTTTGACTTCTGCAAGCCATTTGTTGAGATCGTGACGTTTGTTTAAGAAGCGCCCGGTCCAAACCAATTCAAGGCTATCACTGTTTTTGTTGATCCAATAAGCATCATTAGCTTCGCGGACATTAACAGGTGTTCCTTGCAATTCAACCGTTGACATGTTATCAAACATAACAATTCGTCGTGTCACTTTTGCGTTTCCTGCACGGTCCTTCATAATGAGCTCAATTGAGTACGGTCCTGGTTCATCAAATTCTAAAACTGCAGACTTCTGTAATATGTGATCAGATTATATATTTTATTAAGGCATTGCTCCGTTCATCATTGCTTTGTCATAGACAAAACAAGAAAAATATCAAAATCTCTCTAACGGCAAATGCAGCTCAATAAAACTTTGCACAAACCAATGTAATTAATATATGTTTTATTTACGTATGCTAAAAATTTAAACATTTAAGAAACATAGTTAGACCTAAAAATCACTAAAATTTTATTTGCAATTTATCACAAAAACGAAGCAACACTTAAAATCAAATACTGATAACAATATCTAAGGTCCTTTGGTCTAAGAAATGTATATAATATGAATTATTTGTAAAAGTATGTTTGACCTTCAATCGCAAAAATCAATGACCAAAACTGTTGACTTCTCTTTTCATAATTTAATTTAAAAAAAGGTGAAATATGCATATCAGGAATCGCCACATTCAGAAAAAACAGCCTCTCTACACAGTCAAGAAGAAAAAGTTCATTTCAAGGACTTTAGATCATGTATTAACCAACATTTCTATTGTCCCAATCGATTCTAATAAGAATAAACTTCAATAATTAACTTTGTTGAATTAACTGCAACCCAATTTCCTTCGCGATAATGGTGAAAGCAAAAAGCATGCAAACCCTTCAGTCCGCGAAGGAAGCCAGCACACCTATAGTTAACTCAAATATATAAAGAAAATGAACGCGCCTTAAGTTTATTTTAAATATTGCTATTGAATTCAATGTAACTTAACTTAACTCCTGCTACCGACGTGCAACCAAATAGAGGTAGTTTTTTGTACAAGTAGAGTCATTAACTGTCTCAAAATCAAGAACTCAAGCTGCAGGTTGTATACAAGTGTGTGATTATTGATGAGATTATCAAAGCATTTATTTCTCGAATCACAGCTTATACATACCACTGTTTCAGTATAATTTATAGTGGTTTCTGGCAGCATTGACTTGTAATCCAACCGAGGATTACTTTTGTCTTTAGCCTCCAGTAAATAAATGTTAAAATCTATCTGGTATATTCCTGAGTCTGGATCATGCCAATCTCCCCAGAACACCGTGATTTTTGTCTGAAATAAAGGTATCCTACTTTGACATACAAGAAGGTATTTAAAAATGTTAAGCATTCATCATTATTTACGAGACTTACACATCCGTCTGGCACATTAACACATTTACACATATCGTGTGTTTTTAACCATTAATCTGACGGTGTAATACTGATTAATAATTGTGTTATTGCTCCTGAAACAACAACAACTACTACTACTACTACTACTACTACTACTACTAGATGAACATGAAAACATGAATCCTCGGAGAAATACTCATGACCGGCGATTTTGTGGACAGGTAAAGAAATATTTACCTATTGTTAATATATTTGCAAATACCATCCAGATTAAAGTAAAAAAGTAAGAAAATCTCTATCTCTCCCACGTTAAGCTTTCATTTAAAATTTAACGTGCAAGAATAAACTGCAATCGAGTTTAATAGACAGTATTACAAAAGCATAGAGTTACTGTCAACGCTTCTATTGTTAAAAATAAGCTCCTTATTTCGTCACGAAGTCCTTAAAAGAAAGTAAGATAAACACTAGACAGTAACAATCCCCCCGAATCAAATCAAACACATTAATTATAATTATTAATATACTCTTCTATACACAGGTGTCCGTAACAGTGTTGAAAAATAAAATTCCAATAAAGAAAAAAAATGTTTTTTATGTATATAAATAAAGGTTCCCATGAAGCAGGTCTCATACACTGATACTAATCTCAAAAAACTGAAAAATAATGTCATTTATACAAACAAATCTAGCTTAAAAATGTAGCAATAGATGAGCCTTACATTATGCTAACATGTCGCGAAAACCGATTGTAATTTCCTCAAACCGATTATTGCTAGAGCTTTTCATATCGGCTCAAACATTGCCAAACTATGTAGTCGAGATAGATGAGGTGATCGCAAAAGACAATTTTCGTTACGGCATTACCTAGTGTGTTTCCGCTTCTATGAAATATTCACAAGGTCCATATTTTTTAATCATTAACGCTATTAACTTGTACCTTTTCCCTATCTTACGCTAAAATCTTCTTTGTTTTTGGATGCGTCGTCTCAAATATTTACTTGAAAAGATTACATATTCAAAAAGAATTTTGGAATGACTTTTACCAAAATAGTAGCAACAATTATCGCACTAATGTGGAAAGCCCAAACTTGGTTTCCTAAATTTCAGGTGTTGACAATTTCAACACCGTTAAGAATTCCAAACAGCCCATGGGTGTTTCGTGTGATGGGCCCGACCCCGGAACCTTGCCGGAACCGAAAATGGCAGATTTATGCTTGGAGAGTTTTTGGCGGAAAAAGTTTACAAAGCAAAGATTGGTCTGATGACTCCGCAAATAGCATGCAATATTGCTTAGCTATGAGTACTATTGGTTCTTATAACAAGGTAATAAGTCGTTATGCCGACTTTTACGAAAGATTGCCAATTCCCGTCAAATAGCACGGCCGTTCTTGCTGATTTTTTACGTGAAACATTAGATAATTCTACCAGGCCCAACTCGGTTTTAAGGACTACATTAGCTGCGTTGGGTCATCTCTATGACGTTACAGGTGTAAATGGTGTTATCAATTGCCCTGAAATTAGACTATTGGTGGTTGGGCTAGTTAAGTCTGGTACTACTGCACCTATGATGTGTTCAAGTCATGCCCATTCAAACATTTCATGAATTATTTGAAAGTTGGCCAGATAATAATGAGCTTAGTTTGCGACAGTTACGATTGAAAACTTTTACTTTATTGACGCTCACGCTTATGCTTAGGCCATCAGACATTGCTCCTAATGCACAGGTTGCTGTACCTGATTGTGTTAAACCGATTTGTTTTAACAGAAACCAGGTAGTTATCAGTGAAAAAGACGCCAAGTTTAGATTCTTTGGTGTTAAGAATGATACAAGTCGCACAGGTTTTGAGGTTGTACTGCCCCGTGCAGAAAACAGACCATTAGACCTTGTTTACACTCTAGAGTGTTACTTAGACAGAAGAAACGATAAACGGTCCGAAAATGGATCAGTCTTTCTATCGCTTAAAGCTCCGTATGGCCCAATTAGTGCATCGTCAGTTGCTTAAATCCTTCAGGAGTCTATTAAACACGCAGGTTTAGACGGTCAAGGTTTTACAGCTAAGTCTTTCCGTCTAACAGGTGCTACGTCTGCGATCGAACAAGAGGTTGATCCGCTGAGAGTGCGAAAACTTGGTCGGCGGAAAAACTCTGAGGTATTTTATGCACATTATGTACATGTTAATACACCAGAGGACTTTACTTCTGTCCTGATGAATTATGTGCGCTCTTAGAAACATTATACACATGTTTGCAGTATATGTATAAACTTTCCTGCTGTTACAGGAGGAATTTTGTCTTTTAATCAGTTAGATCTTTACGCTTGTGATCTATTCTATCAACAGACAGCTTGGAGCATTATACTGGCCTCATGTACAATCAAGTAAAAAAGAGTGGCAGTATATTTTTATAATTGTTCTGAACAGAATTGGTTGATATTAACATTATGTCAAGTATTTAAGGCAATGATATTATAATATTTTGCTCGATATTTTATGGTAAATGTTTAGATAAAATATAGGTGGGCTTTTTGATCCTTTCCTGCTATATATATTTCATTTTTTAAAACTAAGACCAGTATTTGACACATTTTGTATTACTCACCATTATGGCATGTCTGTAATTTTATTTTTGTGTAACATTAAAATATCGAACTACTGAAATGGTTGGTTTGTTTTGGTGACGTGTATCACAAGAAACGATTTAATACTTGCATCTTTGTTGTAATCTCTGGCCACCAAAGGAGCACCATTACAGTCTGAATGAGCTTGCATTTCGTAGCAATGTTGAGGTTTTACCATGTCAAATCCGAGCTGTAACGTATTGGTGTTTGTAATTCCTGTCAGAACATACGTAATGTTTCGATTTTGATCTCGGTCGATGAAGGACACAGCACCGCCATTTTTGGCAACTACTTCGAATGTAATTCTGTCGGAAAAGTTATGAAGGTTATTATATTTGATGCAAAATTTTATGTAAACATATCAATGATTTCAATGAAATATGTTAAATGTAAAACAAGTTAAAAATTCTTTAAAAAGTGAAAACCAGAAAACACTGCATCTGAGAGGAAAAAAGATCACGAGTTTATAAATAATAAAATATTTAAAATGAGAACCGTTAAGAATACAGCCCTAGAATAGTCAGTGGCAAAACAGTTTGTAACTGCGAGTATAAACCAGGTGCTATGGTGGAAAAAATTAGAAATGCTGTTACGGATGAAAGTTTTGTCATTAAAGAGAAATCCCAAAATTAATTGACCATGGAAAATAACAATATTTCGGACACCATCTACGACTCTTTTTAAAAACGTTGATCACTTGAAGCATGCAAGTTGCATCTGTTCTATAAAATAAAACGTAATATTTTTTTTTCAAAAATATAAAATCGAAATAATGTAAGCAACAATTAAATAGTATTTATTTATTTGCTATCTTTAAAGGCGGTTAAGCATGATATAGATATGTGTGTAAATATTGTTAGTGTTTATAGTGTTATTGGTACTGTTTGGTGGTTTCGAAAATTTCCTCATCATCTATTATTTATGAATTGCATAGAGAAAAGGCGATTTGCATAGCGCAAATTGTTTTATATTTGTATTTTATAGTGTTATCTACGAAAGGCCGGTGGTGACATGTCAACTTCACGATTTCAAAACGAGGAAGAATCGTCAAATCGTGAAATTATGAAATCGTGAAATCGAGAAATTACGAAATTTTGAAGTGAAATTGTGAAATCATGAATCATGTAGTTGTGAAGTTTTGATCTTTCACGAGTTCACAAATTCACAATTTTCATGATTTCTCTTTTTCATAATCTCACGATTTCTCTGAACAGTTTCATGATTTCACGACTTCCTGATTTCACGATTTCATAATTTCACGATTTCGTTCCAAAACTTAAAAATTTCACGATTTCTTGAGTTCACGATTTCTCTACACAACTTCAGGATTTCACGATTTCGTGATTTCACGATTTCTCTCCAAATCTTCACCGTTTCACGATTTCGTGATTTTAAAATTTCGTGATTTCACGATTTCTTTCAAAAACTTCACAATTTCACGATAACTTGATTTTATGATTTCACGATTTCTCTCCAAAACTTAACTATTTCACGATTTCATGATTTCACGATTCGACGATTTCGTGATTTCACGATTTCTTTCAAAAACTTAACAATTTCACGATTTCATGATTTCACGATTTCATAATTATTTCACGATTCGACGATTTCGTGATTTCACGATTTCTCTCCAAAACTTCGCGAATTCACGATTTCCTGATTTCTCGATTTCTCTCAAAAACTTCACGATTTCACGATTTCATGATTTCACAAATTCGTAATTCACAATTTTTTTCAAAAACTTCACAATTTCAGGATTTCATGACTTCACGGTTTCATGATTTCACTAATTTCATCGGTTTGAACTTCCTGTATTCACGTTTTGAAATCGTGAAATCGTGAAGTTGAAATGTCTCAACCGGTCTTTCGTAGTTATCGGTTTGCTTGGGTTCGTGTCTGGAGTACATGCATCAAGCTTAAATAACAGGATAAAACGTAGCAAATGATTCACAAATAACAATCACATGGGGCCGGATGTTCGTAAACTCACCACTGTAAATATTTATTTAGGGTTCTGTTTGTTGCATACCTGTTTTAAAACTCACAAAGCAACAACCAAATTTAATTTAGAAAAACACATGCAATATTTACTTCACGTTCAATAATAGCATTCAATTTATTACAGCATCTTGCTTCAGCAGTAATTTACATGAACTTGGTTTGCGAAACGACTCAATATAAATAACCACAATTTTCTTACGTGTCTTGATGTTGGAAAGATCCTTGTAATATGCTTCCCCATGGTGTGCTTGTTATAGGACTTCGATTAACATCGCTTACGTTACACGACTGTTCGAACCCACACTTCTTGGAAATGGGAACAGATGCAGAATCGGAACCTTATAATTAAACAAAATGGAAAATATAACAGCAACAACACAAATCTGAACATTTACAGTACGTTTAATAATTGAATTCAATCAATTTTAAATGTTATGGAGAATTGTTTTAAAATTTGTTTAAAAACATTACACGGTTGTAATACTTCGCCGGAAGCACATAGGGAATAAGAAGTGATTGCAAAGCCATAGTTTTCTTATTTTCCTTATCTTTTCTTTCATTTCTGTTAGCGATTTTTTATATTTTAAAATAATATTATGTAACATTTGGGGTGTTGTGATAAAATTGTGTTCATAATATAATGAATAAATTGAAATTTGCAAATCAGTAATAGAAACATTCAGAAGCAGAACATGGTGTTTCCGCTTTTGATGCTTTGATGCTTTATAAGTGTGATTATTAACACACACACACATTCACACAAAATTATGAATGCTGATGTAACGTTACAACAGTATACATACATATAACAACAATACATATAAGGCATAATCAATAAGACTACTAGCTTTTATCTTCTATATTTGAGTGATTTTATGCGGGGGGTGAGGGCGATAATCACATGCATGTTTTCTTAAAGGTATTTAACTGAGTTCTTTTGTTTCACGTCTTCGTTATTCATGGAATGGCGGCATGGGTTATACATAACTATGTATAGCATCTTAAAACCTGGCTTTTTCAAATCCAAGCAATTTCGTGAATAAAACATGAAATATATTTTTCCCTTACACTGGTAATAACATTTTTTTTATTTTATGCTTTAAGTAATATATTTAATAATCTCCGGAATTTGTATTTTTACGAGTGGCGAAATGGATGAATTCTGGAGTTCACGAGTGAAATATATTTCTATATTTTACTAGTAAAAACTAATTTTCTTATTTTGTTATGCCTTTAGTCAAAATTTGCGTGAATTCGACAGGAAAGATGCAAGAAACGTCGCCAAAACCGCGTGCTTATGACGTGACGTCATGACCTTAAATATACAAATCTGAGCCCGTTTTCTAAACGTTCTCATTTGGTAATAATAATAATAATAATAATAATAATAATAATAATAATAATAATAATAATAAATTCTTTATTTTTTTGAGGATAACATATTTGGCATAGCCATTCTTACATATGGTCCTCTTAAAACAAGTACAAATAGTTACAAATTTACATTCATACAAACATACATTCTCATAATATAATTGAAAGAAAGAAAAAAAAATAAAGTTACAATTACAATTATTTCAAGAACAATATGAAAAAGATGAAAGCAGACAAATTTAAATGAAAAATTTTAACAATAGCAATTATAACAAAAAATTCATTTCCAAACATTTTTAACATTTATACATTAATTAAACTGTAATTATCTTGACAATGCACAACAAAATATCAAATAAGAATTTTTTAACATGGTTTTCACGAGTTTACTGATTTGCATGTTTTTACACTCAGGGGAAGAGAGTTCCATAAATTTGAAGCAACAACTGAAAATGATTTACTGTATAATAGAGTGTTAAATTTTGGAACTAATAGATTCCCATTTGAAATAGATCTTAATTGCCTGTCATTTGCTATATGTTAATTCTTAAAACATCGAAGTTATATACACTGGAGCTAAGTTATGTAATGCTTTGTAGGTTAGTAAAAGAATATGGTATTTGATACGACATCGGATTGGCAGCCAGCTTAAATTTTTAAACATGATTGATGAAGGCGTAGTAAGCCCTGTTTTCAGAATAATTCGCGCTGCTCGTTTTTGTTTTTTTTTTCGAGTTGAAAAATATTGGATGTGTTTGTTCCGCCCCAAACCAAACAACCATAATCAAATACGGGAATTATATTCGCACTGTAATACTTTAACAAACAATCGTGAAAGACGTATGAAGATAATAACTGCATGAGAGTTAGTTTACGGGAAATCTGAATAACCATATGATGAATTTGTAAGTTCCAAGTCAGTTTATTATCAATAACTACTCCTAGTAACCTTTGTTGGGTAACAATTGTAACAGATGTTTTATCAATATATAGGTTAATATTTGAGACTTGTGCAAGTCTGTTACGTGTCCCGATTAGCATTACTGATGATTTTTCTGCATTTAGGAGTATGTCATTATTTACGCACCAGTTTAATACTGTATCATTTGCTGACAGCAATTTTTGTTTAATAATATCTATATTTTTGTAGTTGTACTTATTAAGGAAAGACAAAAGGTGTCTCACTATATGTAGTTCAAATAGTTTGGATGTTACGGGAAGTATCGATATTGGTCTAAAATAAGTAGGATTGGATAAGTCAAAAGTTTTAAAACTCGGGAAAAACTTTGGCATGTTTAAGGGAGTTAGGAAATGTATCATTGATAATACAGTTATTAATTAACTTTGTAATACTTGTAGCTATAACATTCGCAGATAGTTTAAGTAATTTCGGACTAAGTCCATCTAGACCAGTTGCTTTTGTTATGTCTAGTTTTTGTAAAAAATTCAAAACGTCATTTTCTTTAATAAAAGGAATAGTAAAGTAAATGAAATTTGGAACTCTTGTATTCACAAATTCTTCCAATTTGTCAAGTGAACCATTATTTGAGATAATTCTATTGGTAGAGTTGATGTTATAAACGTGTTTAATATTGGTAAAATATTCATTGAAAAAGTTCGCAATTTCGCTGATGTGATTTATCATACGCCCATCAATTTCAAGAGAGTTAATAATTTCCCTATGCCCAGAGTTACCACGTAGGTCATTAATATGTTTCCATAAATACGAGATATTTTTCTTGTCTTCGATTGCAGATTCTATGTGTATGTGCGTTTGGGTACCAAAGTGAAAAACAAATCCGTGAAAATAACCGACGATAAACCTGTATCTTGATTATAACAGCTCATTATGCAAACAGTCATAATGTTAACAAAGTTCGAAACATACGAACTGGGAAACAAAACTACTTTAAATAAACCATACATATTTTCCTTAGCTTAAACTTAAAGAGATCTTCATTAACCAATTTTCCGAAACACACTGAAAATCGGTAAGCAAGTATTTATAAGAGACATACTTCAGTAACAAAACTCAGTAAATGATATTTTACAGTTATATATCTTCTTTAATCTTATTAACTTACGTCTTGTAAGAGTAGCATGAATATTGATACTGTCTACACCTATTTTATATGCATTGATGTAGGGAGGTTTTTCATCGGCATTTACACTAGGTGTATAAGACGCCTCGACATCGATGCTGATTGTATCCCATCTGGGTTCGTTCGTCCAGAACTTTCCGCTCCCTAATTGCGGTTCCACGATAAATTTCTTTGTATCTCCATTGCCATCTAGCTCCAATGATTGTTTAAGTATGCTTGGGAGTAGGTCTTTGTTTGCTTTCAAAAAGAAGAAGTACAAGAAGTACGATACAGAAACTTGTACAGCAAGTGCTTTTCTTAAACAGATACTGAGCTAACGAAATTATACTGCGACGCTAATACGTCAGCTTGATTATCAGCTCAGTTGTTAAATGTGATATTTCCAAGCATAGGATAACTTAGATTGGTTCAATATTGAATATTGTTTGACTATTTTGTCAATGTTAATTAACTTGTAAAGCAATTCTACTTGCTTTAAGTAAAACATTAATGTCTTTGAAATATATTATACAATAAAAACATACACAATGTCTATGATTAAATATATTATAATACAACAAAACTGACGTTCAAAATATATGAGGTGCATTCAGTAACATTGATTTACTGTATTACATGCATGTCTATCATTTGTTCTGAACGAAGTAAATGTTTTAGGAAGTTGGCAATTGAAGATCTGTCCATTTAAGGATTGTAGAAGAATATTCATTAAACAGCCCGTGACTCTCGTTTGGAGACTTGGTTGAAATTAATCGAGAATAAAATAGACAATTGCGTGTAACAATTTATTACAAATTCAAAGAACCAGAAAATTTTCGCACAACATATTTGTCAAAACTTGTGTCGTCAGCGAATTCATTTTAGCGATTTGTTTTATCCTTGTCATTAATAAAAATAATATTTACTCCATTTATGGTAAAATAGGCAGGGAGATTAATAAAACATACGTCTTGATAGCTGATCAAATTGATTTACTAACCGGTTGCACAATTGTTTCCACCAAATCCAAGAGCACATTTACATTCTTTGTCGAACACCAATTGGTTTTTACCACATGTACCAGGAAAACACCGATACCCGTCTTTCCAAGAGCAAGCACCTGCAAAAAAGTATCATTTCGTTAACTATCCGGAAAATATATGACTACAAAACAGGGTTTCACTACTCGTACTTGTACTCGTACTTACTGGAGTACCAATTTTCTTGTACTCAGCAGGACTCAGTACTCATCTTAAATTAGGAGTACAAGTAATTGTACTTACTTCAGTACTGAAGAAAAAATGGTCAGTACTTTTGAGTACTTTACGAGTACAATATGAGTACTTTCACACTTCAATAAAATAATATGAAATAAAATAAAACTAAACCTTATGAAGTCTACATATAAAATGGAATGGCAAGAAATAATGGAGTCAACAGAACTGATTATCACCTAATTATAATACAATGAAAGATAACATGTTTTCTCACCTTTGCAAATAAGATTATGGTGAGACCAGACCAGAAAGGCTAATGATGGTACTATGCAGTACCTGTGACTATTGACAGTTGGACTAGTTGTTGATGGTCACTTTTTCAATTATGGAATACTTATTATCTGTGTGTGTGTTAATATATTGTGAGTGACTATATCAGTAACTGCCATTTATGTTGTCCTTCAAACAAATAAATGCCGTTTATTTTTGCGAGTGCATTTCACTGTGTCAAGGTCTGCTGTAAGCCACTAAACAACAATAGCGTGTGAAGACGACTACGATATTATACACGGTTTCTCACTTAAACCCCAACACGTGGTCATTCATTTTCTTGCTGGATTTCGTGGAGTCAACATGAAGAGAAATCTTGTCATATTTTTACACAAAGTTTTAAAAGAAAATTATCTTCGCTAACATCAATCACCAAGACTTCAACAGATGCAGTTTTGTATTGAGCATTGCATAACTACAAGAATTAAAAGATAAGTAAAATTATTTATTATTTGCGCACAGACAGGTTCAGACATGCAGCTTCGATACGGGCCGAGACTTACGGCTATTCAATAATTTTATCATTTGATGTGAAGTCTAAAAACGTGTTCCTATAACCGAAATTGTGACTTATTATTTAAAACCAGCTAACACGGCACTATATTGGCTAAAAACACCATGGCCTATTTTATTTCCCCTCTACGGCAAGCCAGTGGCTAGGTGGGCCGAACAGGTAGCATATAACTATAGCTCTTCAGCTAGAGACACGCAAGCGAAGCGTTATTTCTTCGTTGTCGATGGGAGTAATGGTTTTGTACGTGGTCTGAGGTTTTGCAGATCTAATGTTGTTAAAATCAAACACTATTCATGGGAAAGTGATTTGTTTTTTTAAACCTTAAGTCAGATGGGGAAACATAAATAAATAGCAAAATAGTTTTCACAATTTGACAACTATCGGAATTATTATATATGGAAAAAAAATATGGGTATTTTCACAAACAAACCAAGTTCAAGGTGCAAAACTAACAAACTAAAGTACCGTGAACAATGTGTAAATTATACATCGCTTATCTTTCGCGAATGCACGTGGTGCGTGGGGCTGCACAAGGCGTGTAGGGATGTCGCGCGATTCGAACCGATTATCATTTTTTATTCAGAACAGGAAATTATAAATGAATAACAATAAAAAGAAAGCCACTTTCAGCCAACACAGCTGAAAATACGAGCAATTATACATTCCGGACTAAAATATCTATTAGGAAATGTTATCTAAATACATACACAACAACTTATTCGCAAGTAATCAGGTATTACTGCGTCACCCGTTGATAAATAAACTTGAACCATAAGAATTAAAAACGTAGACCAGTTAATATCGAAGCTGCTTAATTGACAAGTCCAAATAAATAAATGCTGGTAAATGTTACAGTGTAAAACGTCCTGAAATCTATATTATCGGAAAGAGGAGCAGGAGTCGAAATGACGTAAACAAAATACGTCAAAAGTCTTGCTATGGCGGCTTAATACCTTTGCATATTAGCTGGGATGACGTTACCATAGCATATATCGGAGGTTAGAGTAAACAAACTCTTAACCCAAAAAGCTGTTAGAGGCGGCCAAGACACTCAAAAGAAAGTTGTCGGCCTTGTCCCACAGAGCAGCCTTGTACTCATACATCCAGGGAGAGCGTTCTCTCGGCCTATACATAAATACGTCTCGATGAGCGTGTTGTCGAGGTTCGCAAAAATAAAAAATAAATAATAAAAATAATTTTAAAAAAAGAGTATTTGCTTAAACTCTAACAGCAGTTGGGTCCCCAATATAAAACAATATTGGTGAAGACCCTCCTTGGATGAAAAATAAAAAATAAATAAAAAGAAAATAAAAAGAAAAGGCAAGTAAGAAAAAGAAAAAAAGGTAAGGATTTAGTCTTGGCTGCTTCCTGGGATGTAAAATCAAATCAATCAAATAGCGATTGATCCCACCCTAACAAAAATCTAATGGAATGACTTTCATGTATATGTAAAATACATATTATACAACAATAGGAGAATTAATCCTATTGAACGTTGTTCAAAGAACCAAAGCGTATATTGACCCTTGCTCTACTTTTTGTAAAATTCAATATAATACAATAAAATCAGAATAATTTTTGAGTCGAAATACGAATACAAGTCAACATAAGATCTCGTGCGCTTTTTAACCGAGTATAGCACACGTAGACAGGGCTAAAACAACTCCTCAAAAGACTGTTATAAAAGCGGTACATTTAAGAGTTAGATTACAAATAATAACAGCAATCAATTATTAATATTCAAAAACTTATGGTTAGTTATTTTCGTTTTGCCTTTCAGAAAATGTTCGCCTAATACTAGCTTTTTCCGGGAAACAGCATGGTTAACATACATTAGGAACACAACTTATACACAAGGCTAAGTATAGTGTAAGACTGCTGTAACTATTAGCGGTAAGTTATTAGTACTTTTTATACCTTATGACTGTTTTCGTCATTTAATTGGGTAAAACGTGTACGTGGGTCTACCATTCTGACAACAGTTACTACAAATAAAGTTTGCTTAAATGAATGGGAAAGTATCTAAATATACAACTTTATTCATCCTTTGAATTCCATATAACATACTCCTGATTTGCAGAAATTTGGATATTATATCTCTTCAGGTCTATAGATTTTCAGTTTGATACACAATAACGCGTTTTTCTTTACTTATATATATATATATATATATATATATATATATATATATATATATATATATATATATATATATATATATATATATATATATATATATATATATATATATATATATAATAATAATAATAATATAAGAACTGCCTTATCGACTAAAATTCGAATTATTCACAAAAATAAAAGGTACTTCGATCGGGGTTTTTTTCTGCGACATAACGAGTTACTAAATCTAACCTTTATAGCTTAGCTATTCCATTTTATCATTTTACATCTATAATCGTTCTTTGTTCGAAAATTTTCTCCCTAAAAGCGGAACAAATATTTATACCAGTGGGAATCTCGGGAATAAGTCCGACCTCCAGTATTTCATAGGAAAATCTAAAACATTACGTTGATCTTCTAGAATGGTCTTACCAACCTCAATTCGTACTTGGCTCCTCATGTTCATTCATTCTCGCCTTTGCCATACACTTACTCAAGTATACAAACTTTGTCATAACATCGCAAATTGAAGTATGACATTTCAGGGAAAAATCTAATGATATCCTTTCTTTACAATTTAAATGACTTGGTGTAGTCTGACGGTAAAACAGCGACATGTAACGCTATAATAAACGAGAAAAATAAAAATAATAACATAAATATTGACTTAGCATCATCGTTGAGATAAAATGAGCATACGCGTTGGTAGTTCGTGGCAATATTGACATCAGAATCGAACCTTATATTGGCGCAATACATTTGCCACGTATTGTGTAGCAAATCGTATTTTTAGTGGCCCTTCAACACACAGAATGTGCATTTCAGGCATGGCACATTATTTGAAAACAGACAAATTACACCAAATACAATATTTGTGGGATTCAGTTTCCCCTTATATTTATATAAAATCATTATATAAAATCATTATCATATGTGTTTTATATGTGCCATGTTTAACTTTCTATTTTGAAATAAAATATCGCGGCCTTATCTCATCATATAATTGTTTGTCATTAATTAGTTGTGCGTGTAAGTGAGGTGGGTAAATAGGGCTGCTGTATTGCTGCGAAGAAGTCCTTGTCTCAATAGTCTGGGGTTCGAACCTCCAGTATTAAAGCATGTCGGCACCAGTACATGCTATTCAAGCAAGTTACCTAAGTCTGGATTCGAACCCGTCAGGTTTATTTACAACTCTCAAGAAAAAATATCCAGCCGTAACTTAGAGCAGCACTCGCATAAAATAATAAAATTATTATTACTTCATTTCTTTCTAAATAAAATTTATATAAGCATACCACATTTAAAGAAGTGTATAGTATGTTATATAATTATAAAAATAATACTAAAAGTGTTTGTACTCGCAAAATACTCGCGAGTACATTAAGTAGTAGAAAAGACCGTGGCTAGTACGGCCCCATGTTTAAAAACATGCAATTTATTAATGAATTCATAATGCAATTCTCTACAGTTTTTTTATAAATAGTGAAGACATTATATGGGCTTTATTACCACTGAGCGTTATATGACGTTTTTCTTTCAAAGAAATTGTAATTTGTTTGCCGAAGAAATAAGATCAAACTGGCCAAACTTGGCACGATGAGGGGCAAGTTTGGGTGCCCCTGGGGCATCTTCGGCATTTGGACAGATTTTTAAAAATTATTCTCCTGTAGAGTGGAAAATATAAGAGACATCATGTACAAAAAGGTAGGTTAAATAATCAACTTTTATTAATAATGTTATTAAACATGTTTTATATATAACTTGTTGTGTAATGTACGTATATAAATCAATGTGGGTGCACGTGCATATAGTGTGTACGAGCACAATAATCTTAATTTTCATCAGAAAACATCAAGGCACCAAATATACGACGCTTCACCCTATAAGCATATATTTTTTAATAGGCATATATGGTAAAATGTCATATATTTGATATCCGGATGTTTTGTGTTGAAAATTAAGGTTTCTGTTGTGCGTAAACGTATGTATGTTCGTGTTTGTTGTTGTTGTAATGTTCTAACTCCTTTCATTAGACGTCTGCTGTCTCGAATTAGCTCCTTTTTTCTTTTGTAAGTCCACACCATTGTGATGTTTCAAAAGTATATGCAAACAATAGTTCTAAAAAAAACATGGAATGTATCTGTAGATCTCAGACTATGAATCCTACATATCATAATATGATCAGCTAACACATATTTAAAACATAAATTTTTCTGCATAGGCCTACAATGGTATAGCTAAAAAGGGACGTTTCTCCAACCAAAACCGGTTCTATCTAAGCTGTGATAATGAAATACACTTCTGTTTATTAAATAAGTGTAGTTCAAATCAATGAAATAAATTTATGCTGTCGCAAAGGGGTTATTCGGCTATTAGCCGAACATGCCCCTGCCCCTATGGCCGAACTAGCCCCTTGCAAACCTTTTATAAACATCAAGTGCTACCTGCATGTATAGTTTAGAAGATGAAAAGAACATGCTTTGATATAACTGAGGGTTGTTTTAAAACCCCAGTTAAACCCCAGTTACACAGAGCCATCGGTGATCGATCGGTAGTTATTTTAGCAAACAAAATGGAGGGAACCGATGACAAGGGATTTACCACCACCAATATCAACTATTTGTCAAATGTTTGCCACCTATCAATTGTTATTGGGGAAAGATTAGTTTCGTCGGTTAAAAATAACCGATCGGGATTTTTAGACATGTTTAAAATTCTCGATCGGTGAAAATATTATACAAATAACCGATCGACAACTTGTCTACAACCGATCGTCACCGATTGACAACCATCTACAACCGATTTCACCGATCGACAACCTGTCTACAACCGATATATCCGATGGGCCACCGATAAGTAACCGATCAACTAATACTTACCACCGACAGAACAAAAAAAAATGAGAATTAATGTTTACTGGCAAACCATAAAATATCTATTTAACCGATGAAGACTTGTCAATCACCGATGGCTGGTTACACAGAAAACTAGAAATAAAATAACGCATGACAACCGATCAAAAAAGCGACTAACTTAAAATTAAACAACCGAAAGGGCACCGAACGTCTGTGCATAGGTAAAATTAATATTCTAATTATAAAGCATCTCATGTCAAATAAAAGCTCAAATATTTGTGAAACAATTACTGAAAAGTAAAGAAAAATCAAGTTTCCTTCACAAAATCGAAAATTGTGTTAATATAGTCGCAGTTATGTACATACCAAACTAGTTTCGTTACAAGTGACGTTACATTATCGACGCGTGCTCTGAATCTTGATTTTTGCACGTAAAATGGTAATATGCCGAACATCCCGCGGGGCCGGCTAACCCCGGTCCCCCCTACTCAGTACTTACTTAAGTACACTCACAAAAGTTAGTACTCAGTACTATCTCGAGTACATCTTAAGCATCATGTACTTACTCGAACCTCAGTACTCAGCGAAATCCTGCTACAAAAGTCACATCATGTTTAAAATGATACTATATTCATTATGTAATAATAATTTTAACTTTGAATAAGTTTTTTAAGTTTTTAAAAGATTCTTTTTCGAATCTGTTGAATTGTCTAAAGCCAACAACAACAAAAACATACACCAACATTGAAACTTGATTCAATATTCACAATCATCAACTGAATAATTTATAATCGTGTGTTCCTCTCTAAGAATTTTCAAATTAAATCGTTAATTTTTATTACCCTTGCACATTTTAAAAGTATTTCTTAAAAATATAGTGTTGCATTACAAATATGTGTGATAAATTAAGTAACTTACGTTGACATTGTGTATTATCCGGTGCTCCTGTAAAGACGTTGTATCCTGGCTGTTGTCTAGATGTCTCTCCTTCACATTTCTTACAAACAGTATTTGAAAAGTCCGTGCAAATCTTCAAATCGCAGTTTTGTATTTGGCGACATTCTACAGGAAATAATTCATATGTGGTATGTAAAACACACGCTAAACACAATAACTTAGATACAATTTGTTGAAGTTTAATAGATGAAAACTCTCAAACGGTGAATATACAGGTACGATAAAATTGAAACAAAATATATCTTTCAAAAAGAAATACGGTTTCTATACATATATAAGGTTCACTTTTTGAAAACGAGGTGTTGGGGGAGGTGGGAGGGGTGGGGGAGGGGGTTCAGGTTGTTGAGGCAGTTTAAGATCACGCTCAGCTTGTGCAACAAATGCGTCAGAAAAACTACTTACTGTATTTTAAGCTACCGTATTTTACCACATACTAAAAATTATAATCACTTCTTTGAATGAGCATTGAACCCAGGGCTTTTGCGTGTGAAACGAACATCATTTCTGCTATACGAGTCAAGTTAGAAATTATGTACTAAAATATTACTTATATTACCAAAGAATGAAGGCAACATATCATTTGCCTAAAAGAATACGAATGTTCAAGAAATTTTCGTTATATTTTGCCTTTTATCTAAATGATTACCGCGGTAACGGTACTTTCTGGTGGTTTAATTGTCGTAATATTTTACAAAGTATTTCGTTTTATCCCTGTTGAACTGTGAACTTAACCTGAACTTTTAAAGACAGATAGAAGGACAGACAGACGGACGCACGCACGCACAGACCCTAGAAGCGTTCTTTTGCCTTGCAACGACTGTAAAATCTGCCAGCGCTATAACGTTACATCCATTGATGGTCGTTGAGCACGGAACTTGCGTAGTGTCTACTAGAAATACATTTGTTTCAATATTTGGGTCTTTTTTCTGGTTGTTTTCAATATAGTGTGGATATTGTTCAGTCATCCTCGATATAAACATTATGCGTTTAAATCTTTGTCTATGGCGTTTTGCAATACAAAGGATTAATATTTTCAACGCTGATCAGTGAGAAGAATTATTCTGAAAATACCGCATTAAAGGTTCCATGTTCACCATCATATGCCCACCATCATTTGGCAAAATGTTTTTCTTGTGTGGAAATTAAGTTGCGCTAAAACTGATACTTTGCGGCATGGGAGGTAATTTGCATTTCTTTGTCCATAAACAGGCACATTTTAACTGACCTTACATTATATGCATCGTTGTCGTCTGTTTTAATTCCCCCTTTTCATCCATTCAAAAAATTATCAAAAGTTGTAAAAACTTTCCAGCTTGAGTCGATAATCGTATTTGATTTCAAATACAAAGCTACTGATGTTTAATACTGACATCGCTCGGTTTCATAAAGAGGACAGCAATATGTAATTAAACAAAACTGTATTAAAATGTAGATCATACGTCTGCAGAATCCGTCGCTCGAACTGTAGTAACCTTCGTGGCAATTTTCACACTGCATGGGTTTTTTGCAATAACCTCCGCTTTTCGTAACTGTGTAAGTTGGATAGATCTGACTTCCTTCTACACGGTTACATGCATTAGCTCCAATACCTCCACCACAGATAGCTTAAACAGAAAATAAAATTGATTGTATTTAATAATTTATAAAGTAAAGTTTTGCATAATCAAGACAATGCAAAATGAAATATACTGTCATCAGATTACATTATTATAGTTTAACTTAGATGATGTATATTTTTAAAAATAACCAAATATACTCCAATTCAAAAACATTTATGCAGACAGCAGACAAACTTTTGCATTTTCATGTCACTCAATACTGGTATTAATTAAGTGTAATTAGATAATTTGTTTTCGTTCGTTGACTTCGATTGTTAATATAATTACCTTCCGCCCTGTTTAATCGTTTGGAATGTATTGAAATTGTGCTGCTTATTGGTAAATATTGCGTTGTGCGAAACCTTGGGCTAGTCACTGGTAAGTAATATTCATTTTCATTACTGCCCATGCGTTGATCACGACAGTTTATGTACTACGTACTAAATAGTATTTCAACAATTAATTTTTAAGTATTTCGGCCAGCTTAAAGATGGACGGTATTAATATCCCAGCAAATAAAGATTTGAAATTGATCAAAAACCCATTGGATACACATCTTGCTTCTCTGTGAAATGCAAAATGTATATTCTCAGATCTCAGAGGCTTTCCACTGTATGCTTTTGCATGCAACGATCTCAGTTTTGTTTAGTGTCTGTGGTGTCTGTTTTGAAGCTGATCATTTTGTTAACCATGCTTTCTCTTTCTCTTCTTCTTGATTGTATGGGGAGGCTATTTCTTCTGAATGTTACAATTCCTGATATGCATATTTTACTTTTTTCCCAAGTTCTGTTTCATCTACATGTATATCATAATCACTATTTGTTTGTTAGCTTCCCCGTTAACTTGATGTAATGAAAATAACCTACCATAATCGCAATCTGATCCACCGGTATATCCATTACAGCACCTTTCGCAAGTTTTCCAGCATGATCTGTATACAGTCCTAAAATAATTGAAAAGGAACTACATGTTTATGAAAACTAAACGCACTGGTAAGGTGCGTAACGGAGATAACACCCATGAAAGGGATTTTTTGAAAACGTTCGTGTTAATTTTACTTTTTTAATCTTTCTATTTAAAACAACACTATTTTCTGATATGAAATAACCATCATGGTAGACACGCTATGCTTTCACGTTTGGTTTTTCTTTCAATATCAAGTTTACAAGAAGTGGATAAGGAAGCCGATTATATTGTTATAAGAACTCATCCACTTTATGAAGTTGCAAGCCTTACTCAGTGTTACAATCGGCATGTTCTTAGATAACACATCAACTTGGAATCTGATCATCAAAGACATTTCCTAAAATTTTCATTTTTAAGTAAAGGAATATATTTTGTCGAACTTCCTAGTATAATTTAAGATAAAACTGTTGCATCGAATATATCTAATTATTTAAAGAATTCCGAAACACCCATTGTTTGATATAAATACAACAAACCAACTACAATTACAACTACAACAAAATAACCTGTGATTTACAGATTGTTGAGAATACACCAATTTCAACTACTAAATTAACCATGCCCTTAACATCTTGTCTTACAGCTTTAAAAGTTCATGTAATTGTGTATTGCGAAAAGGTTTTTAAAACCACTGGCAAAAAATTATTTTGGTCTATAAAATTAACATGACGTGTTAAAGAAGCTTAAATCAAAACATTTCAGGCGTTCTGTCTGTCTACTTATGATTTCTCTACGTTATATAGGGGAGACCGGGGATAGTTGTTACACGGGGTAGGTTGTTACACTGCAAATAATTACATCATGACGTCATTTATGACGTCATCTATTATGTTTTACAGCGTTACTTTACAGCCGCCAGCTTCTATGCAGTTTATTTTCATTTCGCTGGCGTATTTCAAGATACTGACTTCGCCCCAGCATATGTGACGGATCGCCCTGACCCGAGCAATGTGGAAACCAGTGGGAATGGCGATTCAAACCACGCCGGCTCTGATCATGACAGTGCCGTTAAGGTACACACTGTCAACCACGAACAGAAGATTCCCAGCCGTTAGAAACAGTTGATATGCGAGATGAAACTGACCAAACGATTAATGTGACCATCCCGTTCGAAGCAATCAACGCACAGCTCCGAGATATTAATCGTGAGGTTGCAACTGTTCCGGGAGATGGACACTGCCTTCTACATGCTGTGTCTGTTAGTCTTCAAGAAGAAGGAATAAAGGTTTTAAATACAGAAAGCCTGTGTACAATGCTCTTAACTGAAGTATCTCAATATACTGATTATTACAGGCGTTTCTCCAGTGGTGGTAATGTGGTCGACGACATAGACAGGTATGTTCGATTGAGAGAATATAACACTGATTCCGCAGATTTGATTTTGTCGGCTTTATGCAACTGTATAGGAATTTCCGCTATCATATATCGTCACACGCCAGCTGATGTCATAAACATCCTTGCAACTGGTCCGGGTAGGACGAACGTTGTCTTTAGAGGAGACATATACTTAGTTCTCACAGGCGTTGGCGGAAACGTACACTATAGTTGTGTGAAGAAAAACGGCATACCTGTGACACAGACTAACACTGGTCAGCTTAATGATATGCCTGATACGGTCTTCTCTCCAGAAAGAGTCAGTCCGTTTCCGAAAGCTCCTCCAAGAGAAAACACTGGACGAAGAAAGAAACGTACAAGCGCAGTTCTTACGGATACACCAGAGAAGAATGCAATTGAAAAGGAACATAGGCTGAAAGAGAATAGATCAAAACAAGGAACTCTTACTAAAAAATGCTTAAAGGTCCATTAGTAGCACAGGACAGAAGAAGAAAGAATCCAAAAAGAAAACAAAACGCAGTAAAGTTAGCAGTGATGTAATTTCTTCCGATGAAGAAGAATGGTTTTGTTTAGTCTGCGTTGAGCCATATTCTAATAGCCGTGCAAGGGAGGCGTGGATCCAGTGTCAGGGGTGTAGAGGTTGGTCTCACGAGGAGTGTACAAATGTGTTGAAAAATAATTTGTACATCTGTCATCACTGTGAATCCGATGGCGAAGCAGACCGATTTTAAAGCCGGTCTGGTAAATGTGCATATACCATGAACGTACCTGTTGAAAAACCAATCTGTTTATTATATATCTTTTTAAACTTCCTTGTGTGGGTTAATGTCCTTACTTGTTCGTTTCTTTTCTTTTTGGACATTTTATTGTTTGGAAAAAGATGCAATGAACTGCGTTTACTGTTAGAATCATTATTTATAAATTAAAATGTACTTGCCTTGAATTTTTTCTTTTTCGAAATGTAAAAAAGAAAATGTAACAATTTGCCCCGCGCAGTGTAACAACCTACCCCAATGCTGGGGTAAGTTGTTACATTTTACTTACCCCATTCAAGTGGCTGTTTCTAGTAGAAATATTTTAGCAGTCAAAGTTGCTATACAGTATTATAAAAAGCAAAGATTTGGCAGTTTTAAGGTATATCAATTATTGAACTTGTCACTTTAAATTGGATGTTATACATAAAAATGTAAAAAATGTAACAACTATCCCCGGTCTCCCCTACTTCTCTCCCTCATAATTTAATAAAAGACAAGCTAACCAGTCTCATTGAAAAAACAAACGCTTGCTAGAGAAAACAAAACCTTTATCGCGTGTATTGAAAATCTGGCATGTTTTACAGATGGTTCTTAAGATAATCATACTTTATGGACCTGTCAAGACCTTATCGATGTGCTTACATTTTTATTGGATACTATTTAGGTGAGAGGCATACCGATGGGTACTAATTGTGCACCCCGTGTTGCTGATCTGTTTTTATACTGTTATGAAAGAGATTTAATGTTTTCTCTTTCTGCCTAACATTAACATGACGATATTACAGCCTTTACCAGCACCTCGAGGTACCTTGATGATTTTTGAATGTAGATAAAATATCATTTTCAATCTCTGGTTTATAAAATTTACCCGCATGAACTACAACTTAATAAAGCAAACACTTCTGATAAGCAAGCAAACTTTCTTGATCTTAATCTTTCTATTTGTAACCCGGCTATTGTTGAGTTGGTACCGCACTTGTACTATCTCGCCATAGAGCTAGCTTTTATGGCGACGTGGTAGAGACTGGCATGCGAGAGGTCCCGGGTATCTTGGTTCAGGCGTGGATTTTTCGGAACCCTTGTTACAAATGGCGCCCAATGGGGGACCTGCCAAGGATGTCTAAACACCTCGAGATCACTCCACAAGTGAATCTATGTACTCAATGGAAATTCAAGGACAAATTCCATTCTGGAGGGGGTGTAAGTAACCCGGCTATGGTTGATTAAGTACCGCACTCGACTATCTCGCCATAGAGCTAGCTTTTATGGCGACGTGGTAGAGCGTCGGACTGGCATGCGAGGGGTCCCGGGTTCAATCCTTGGTTCAGGCGTTGGGCGCCATTTGTAACAAGGGTTCTGAAAAATCCACGCCTGAACCAAGGATTGAACCGGGACTCCTCGCATGCCAGTCCGACGCTGTACCACGTCGCCATAAAAGCTAGCTCTATGGCAAGACAGTACCAGTGCGCTACTAACTCAACAATAGCCGGGTTACATATTGAAAACGGATACGTGACTACTAAAATATATGATAAGACGATTTTTATTTTAATATAGTAAATTGTCCGTTTTTAGATGGCGATGTTCCTCGTGCAACATCTTACGGGGTTTATATCTCATAAGCTTGTTCGCTTTTCTACAGTTTGCAATGATGTTAATTATTTAAATGAACATAATCTTTGCATAACAGAAAAACTTTTAAAACAAGTTTATCGGTATCATAAATTAAGGAAAACATTTTACAAGTTTTATCGCAGATACCCAGATTTAATTAAAAAATACAGGTGCGGTTTAAGATCACTTTTACAACAAGGTATTTCACAACCAGTTTTTTTAATGGAGATTTAACATACAAACATAAGAAAATAAAAAACAATATTAATTTCCCCCGGTTATTTGTAAACACCATCTGTAAATTCAAAAAGAAAGGTTACCGACACGATATTCTACAGCGCTCTGCATGCCTGGTGGTTAACCCATCTACAGTTGTTCACTATGCTTACCTTTTTGGTTGCACGACCGTTGCAGGGGATTGAGAGTTTATAAAGGTTTATGGGGAAATCTTTTCGTTAAAAGAACATAGAAGCGCAGTTTGTTTCTTTTATCCCTGTCACTGTGTTCTTGCTGATTTGACTCCAGGTGCTCTGGTCTCGGTAAGATCATCGAGTACTCGCCCATTTGGCATTGCAATGCTATTAGCTTCATATGTTTTATATGTTTGTGTGATTTGCATGCAGCATTGTTAAGCTGATGGGTGAGTTGGAGTTATTTCAGCAACACAACTTATACTTGTTTGTTGATATGAGAACCTGTTAGGTTGGTGAGGTTGGTGCACCCTAGAACTAGTTTAAACACCCAGTGGCAAATTGTTTTGCCACTGACCGTTCCAATGCAGTAACCTCTCAGGCTCTCATTTCACTGAATTGTTTGTTGCATCTCTTTTGAAATTTTATAAACCATGCTCTATTTTCCTCTTTTCTTCTCGGCTGTGTGGGGAGTCTGTGTCTTCTGAATGTGGCATTTCCTGATAGGTGTATTTTACCTTTCCATAATATATAATTTTATCTGATATAAATGATATTTTATTCTAGAAAAGTTCTTGATAGAATCGAATGATATTCGTCACATATTTCTATATTCAAGCGACACTTGTTTAAGAAAATAACTCAAATCCACAGCCTTCGTTTGATATCCGGTAAATGCACAGATATTATTATATACTTTGTAGTTAGATACCTAAATTGATTTATAACTAAGACATGGAGGATAAAATGCATTCACAATGTCTTTATCTGTTTTGATGACTTTAAAATAAAATAAATTTGCTAGAAATTTATTTTCGTTATATTCTAGACCTCAAAGACCTTTAGCATGAAACAATAGGTGTCAAAAATATGGTATTTATTCACATAAAACAGCACTTGTATACCCCTTACTGTTGCCTCTTTAAAGTAGCAAGGATACTAAATTAATACCAGAAACTAACTCGAGAATGTAAAATTCGTCAAAATTTTAGAAAATTACAAATATATAAATTATTTAATTACCGTTTGCAAAAGGTAATGTAATTACAATGGATACAAACATTTTTTTTTACTTTGTTTTTAAAAGTATCCCGTATGTTAAAAATTACACAGAGGATATTTTTTTTACTAGTTAAAGATAGAAATATATAATTCTCCATGTAAGCTCCGTAATCGTATTGCGTGAATGAATGAATGAATGAATGAATGAATGAATGAATGAATGAATGAATGAATGAACGAACGAACGAACGAACGAACGAACGAATAAATGAATGAATGAATGAATGAATGAATGAATGAATGAATGAATGAATGAATGAATGAATAAATGAATGAATGAATGAATGAACGGAAGAACGAACGAAAGAACTAACAACGAAACAAAATGGTGTATTTGCTTAATACATCTTACAACATTGGAAACTATGGTACACATATCCGATGTTTTAACTAAAAATAAGGGAACAACCAAAATCAACAACATAGATAACACGGCGGCACAGTTTTCCTCAAATATTGCGTTTTCTTTATGATTTTTCATTTACAAATATCACTAATTTATCATCTGAACCATATCATTTTAGAACATGACAAAAAAAACATAAAAATAATTAATATTTTCGCCGGAATCCGGAGTTGTGCTTTAAGGTCTGAGACTATCAGTATAGAACTCGTACAAATTAGAGAACTGTAGCCACCAAAGAACGACAGATATTACAATAATTTCTTCTTTTTTTTACAAATAAAACGAATAGGACATTTGGTCTGGTTTTAATACAGCACTTACTTGTACTTCTCACACCCAAAAACAAACCAGCAGCTGTAAAGAGTTTTTGTTCTTGTGGCGCATGAATTTAGACAGTCATATGTTTCTTTACATGGATCTGTTCTGTACCTAAAATTAATATGACGAACATTTAGCAATAATAAAACAAATAGATTAAACCACAGCAAACGCCAACAAAATATGTGACATAGATTAACAAAATGTCATTGATAGAGATTTAGGTAAGAAACATTATGCACAAACAACTTTTTTCCGATTAAACAAAGTCAATTATTATTCAATCATATTAGTTTGACGTCTCTCATTGTATTAAACGTGATCACATGATATGCGATAAATCGGTATTGACTTGTGAACGGGGTTCACTGAAATATTGACCTGGTCAAATATTTCACAGCGTGGTTACGTCACAACAATACAACCGTTGCAAACAAAAATGGCACCGACTGGGAGAAACCGTAAAGAAAACAGCTTATTGGAATAAATAACGACGCTTCAAACAGGAACCATTGTACAATAATAACTGTAACACGTTCATAGCAAACAATTGGAAAGTGTCCGCGATTGTACAATTCGTACATGTCAGCAGCAAAACGTTCTCAATGGCAGAATTCACGAATACTGTTTAAAGCCCTGGTTGAAGACAAAACTTGCTCAATTTATGATATTTGGGTGTTGCATTGTGTAATTATATCAGGCAATATTGCTTTATTGTAATGTGATGTCGCCAGCGCAGCAACTATTACAATATAGATCTACAAAGCATTGTATGATCAGACACAGTGACAATTTTGGAAAGTAGAATTTTAAAGATAAACTGACACATGCTTGGTTTCCAACAAAATACTTTCCAATTTAAGTAATTACCTTAATCTCATAAAAGTCAAAGATTTCACGCACAAAACCTCCATAAATTAGCATTGGCAACTACACATTCAGCGCTTCAAATATCGCTTGAATTTCAGAATAGGCGGAGCTTAATATCGATGATGTCATTGGATCTTTCGCGCTTATGAACAATAATGTTAATGATACACTTATTTGATTATAGTAACAGTGAATTGATGGTTAATTTTAATTACAATGGATATTTTTACTGTGATCAATTGAAAAAAAACAACAATCATAACAAAATGATTAAAGCTTCTTTAGATACCCGAGAATACAGAAAATTTCGGTTGAAAAAGTAAAGGGCTATAAGCAAATACCTATTGTCCTGGTAAAGGTTCGCGTTTCGGCGAACACCATTTTTAAAGGCAAATTTTTGTTGTAAATCCAGTGATTTAACAACAAATGCTAATTAGTTTTCGTAAATGTTTGATATCCGACCCGGTCCCGTCGATATTTACCTCAAACGACAAAGAGAAAGGGCTCTACGCAAAGACCTATCGTCCCGGTAAATGTTCGCCTATCTGCAAACACCATTGATATCAGGATTGTTTTGTTTTAAATCAGTGATATAAAATTTATCGACCCTTTATCGAGGGATTATCGGCCAGACCTGGTAAACATGACGCGTGTCGACTACTTCATGCTGCCCGCGGCTGTGGAGTGCGCGGCATATATCACAAGTCGCTTGATCACTGGATGCACTAATTTAATCAATGATTTGGGGACTGGGCCAGTATATCATGTAATATACTGGAGCCTGTCCGGCATAGGCCCCAGATAGCTACATTGTAGCGGCATAGATCACACGCGTGTCACCGAACCAGTTAAGCAGAGCAGGGACAAGTACCTTGTGCTTTTAGTACGAAAGACCGATGGTGACATTTCAACTTCATGATTTCACGATTTCAAAACGAGGAAGAATCGTGAAATTGTGAAATCATGGAATCGTGAAATCGTGAAATTCTGAAGAGAATTCGCGAAATCACGAATTATTGAAATCGTGAAATCGAGAAATTACGAAATTTTGAAGTGAAATTGTGAAATCATGAATCGTGAAGTTGCGAAGTTTTCGAAAGGAATCGTGAAATCATGAAATCGTGAAATTGTGAAGTTTTCGAAAGAAATCGTGAAATCATGAAAACGTGAAATTGTGAAGTTTTCGAAAGACATCGTGCATAATTTCACGATTTCTCTCCACAACTTCACAATTTCACGATTTCACGATTTCGTGATTTCACGATTTCTCTACAAAACTTCACTATTTCACGATTTCACGATTTCGTGATTTTACGATTTCTCTCCAAACCTTCACGATTTCACGATTTCGTGATTTCACAATTTCGTGATTTCTTTCAATAACTTCACAATTTCACGATTGCACGATTTCGAGATTTCACGATTTCACTTCAAAATTTCATGATTTCATTCGTGATTTCATTATTTCTCGATTTCTCTCAAAAACTTCACGACTTCACGATTTCGTGATTTCACAAATTCGTGATTTCGCGATTTCATGGTTTCACTTCAAACGTTCAGAATTTCACGATTTCACAATTTCACGATTTCATTATTTCACGAATTTCATCGGTTTGAACAACCTGTATTCACGTTTGAAATCGTGAAATCGTGAAGTTGAAATGTCACCACCTGTATTTCATATTTTAGGGATAATCAGTCAACATTATTTGATTTGATTAGATTAAATTTAAACAATATGCATTCTTGTCATCTCTACCTTGTAGCTGTGTCCGAAGGCTTCGTTTTCTGAAATGCATATTCTTATTACGTATATTTCACTCAAAAAATAAAGAGTCTGTTTGATTTCTGTATCGTTGTCATTCAAAACAACTGTTTTATGTACTTTAAGGAGATTGAAGACATATTTATAATGCTTTTCAACGTGTAAAATAGATGCAAGTGTGCTCGCGGGACAAACACAAAGGGGCAGCCATATTGATTTTTCAGAATTGATTACTCGATTGCTGGAGCTCTGTCAATCTGGTTCTGTAAATCGACATACCAAGTTGCAAAGTATTAACTTATAGGTGAATTTTATTAACATGAATGGGTCATATAGAAAAATCTGATAAGTGGCTTGGAACTTTGTGTATCCCTATGTTTCATCCAAGACCACGTGACTATATGTAATGCGATCATGGCACTAAGTAGGAAGATTAAGCAAAACCAAATAGATATGTCGTGCAGGATAGACAATGTAGATTATTTCCTGAACATTGATAAAGCACTAGCGAAAAGGATGAAAGCAACAAAGAGACCAGAAGCATTAGATAGAGTACAAAGTTGGCGGGATTGTCATAACTGCAGATGCAACAGCCTTTGAGCTGCTAAAAGAGGCAACATTATTGTATTACAATAACTTTATAAGGGTACTTCTATTATAACTTAAGTAAAGGATAAAAGTGGACGCAAAATAGTGCAATATCTAGTAAAAACTGATTCCAAGTACACATTGAATATATAAACAACTACTTCCAGATGTATGGTAAATGGAAATGGAGCTGAAAAATTCATACTGATGGATATACATAAAATTCATAACAATTTTAGTTCTGCTAAACTAGATGGTATTCCCATTAACATCAATAATCAGTTCAATAAATAATACACTAGCCAATGTCAGATTAGGAAATTATTAAATGAACACAATTCAAGTAGCCATTCATCGTATTTACTTTGACAAACAGAAGAAAACATTAAATGCATTAAATATTCCAAGAGTTTAGAACGAGAAGCATATTGTGTTCTTATTGCGATAGATGGATGCACTACCGATGCATCAAAATAACTGAAAAATGTCAATGAATATGAAGCGAACAAAGCACTTAAATACAAATGTGATAATTGCCTGTATTTGAAAGCACGGCATAGGAGTGATAAGCATACTGAACAGAATATACCTAAGAAGACTGTAAAACCAATTGAATCACCTACAAAGACTGTTACAAGCCCGACGCATATTGATGTACTGTCGAATAGGGAAATAGGGCACTCGTCATTTCAAAATGTCAACCTGCTTCAGGGCATTCAAATGCAAGAGAAATTCTCAATAAAGAATGAGAAATAATGACGTGCAATGTGAGCGACATAGCTACCACCCAAGATGATGAGACAGTATGTGACAGATATAACAATCTTTGTCGCCAGAGCTGCATAGCCAATGCGGGGGAAGACACATTGTGAGTGGCTTGTAAAGGGAAAGCAGACCAAATCAATATCTCCAGTCAGAGAACAGACAAGATTCACATAAATGTACTCAGACAGACAGCATTAAAAACCTGAATGAAATGACTCTTACAAACTTGAAACAAAAGACAAACAACTAAAAAAACTTGAAAATTATTTAAAACTAACAGAAAAGGAAATGAATGTCAGTATTCAACACTTAACGGCACATGAAATCTATATCAGGCAACTAGAAGCCAAGAACAAAGAACTCGAAAAAATCATGAAAACATATCTGAAAAAGATCGAGCTTTTAGAATACAAAGTTAAGCGTTAAGATACAAATAATGATTTGCGCAGTGATAGCAGTTTTATCAACAAATTGATAAACAAATAGATACAATGGATCTTTTCAGCGAAGAAGAAAAACATGGAATAAAGAAAAACCATAAGAAATTAATGAAGATAAACACACTTCTAGGAAAGTACAAACCATTAATCAAACCTTTGGAAATATCAACTCAAATAACACAGATTTGAAACATACTGAAACTAAGATCACTTAGAATGAAAGAGACTCAGTACCACACCCTGTACTTGGAAACATTGAAAAACCACTGAATAATCTCCATCTTGTGCTATCAGGACTGAACATTTACTTTTAAAAACCAGAAGAATCCTCGCATAGGATGCAGCTGTTGATGGAAAATCCCCAGATCATACAACCAACAACCTCTGGAAGGCACAAACCATATGCTCAAGATAAACGGGTAAAACATGAAAAACAACATGACCAGCGCAGATTCCTTTCCTGAAGTTCTTTTTTAGGAGTGAATCAGGTAAATCGGAACCAAACATGTGAAGAACTTAAATATAGACAAATTTAAAATAGTATCATTTAACTGTAAACATATCAAAACCAATGCAGGTGTGGCGATACTATGGTAGAATGAAATCGATCATCTTATCAAAACGCTGACTGATGGATCTGATTCATATAAGGGTATTATCTCGTCAGTATACATGCCTTCTAGAAAAGTAAGCAAGCCGATGATGAATTTGTTGATACTATAGAACCGTTACACTGTATTTGTGAAAAAAATAATAACACACATGAAATGCTATATTGCGGTGACTTTAATGTTGATTTATCAAAAATTGAAACCAGTGGTGACAAAAGAAGTAGCCATATGAAACATTTTATTGAAAACCCTCTTTCCTTTGATATAAGTGGAAAGATTTTTATGAAACCTAATGGTAAAGAATGCTCGGAAATTGATAATGTTCTAAAATCGGTAACATTATGATATTACCAACATGATATTTTACAGCGCTCTGCAGGCCTGGTGATTAACCCATCTACAGTTGATCATTATGCTTACCTCTTTGGTTGCACGACGGTGGCAGGGGTTTAAGAGTTTATGAAGGTTTATGGGGAAATCTTTTCTTAAAAGAACCTAGAAGCTCGATTCGTTTCTTTTATCCCTGTCATCGTGTTCTTGCTGATTTTACTCCAGGAGCTCTGGTCTCGGTAAGATCATTGAGTATAAGCCCTTTGGCTTTGCAATGCTATTACCTTCTTATGTTTTATATGTTTGTATGCTTTTGCATGCAACATTGTTGAGCCGATGGGTGGGTTGGACTTATTTCACCAAGACATCGTGTACGTGTTTTGTGATACGAGAACCTGTTGGGGCAAGTGTGAGGTTGGTGCACCCTAGAACCTGGTTTAAACCCCAAGTGGCAAATTGTTTTGCCACTGACCGTTTCAAGGCGGTAAGCCCTCGGGTTCTCACTTTCGTTAATGTTTGAGGCGTCCATATTGAAATTAATTATTGTAATACCATGTTTTCTTTACCTCCCTACTGTTTGGCTGTATGGGGAGGCTGTGTCTACTGGATGTGGCAATCCCGATTTGCATATTTCACTTTTTTAACAAAAAGAACTTATTAATATATATATATATATATATATATATATATATATATATATATATATATATATATATATATATATATATATATATATATATATATATATATATATATATATATATATATATATATATATATATATATATGCATATTTCACCTTTTTATAGCAATAAGGTTATTCTTAAACATATTGCGTCAAATCAATCTGACCATTTTCCAATTCTTATCCATATTCAATGTACATTACAATTAAGTAAACAAAAACCTGTGGAAAGAATTATCTAACCAAAAAATTGGGAGAAAATTAACAAGGATGAACACTCTCAATGAAAATATTAAGACACTGAAAACAACCGATTACAAAAATATGTAAGATGTGTCCAAACTAATACTACATTTAGTTGAAGTTATTACAAAAACTGTTGAATCATACAGGAAAAAACCTCGTAAACTTAAATCCAAAACAAAACTTAAATTATGGAACAGAGAAATTGAAAATAACTTAAGGAAGTTAAGAACTGTGTATAAACAGGGAAACCTAGAGAATTAGGGCATCTATTATATTGTGAGCTTAAAGAGATTAAAAAACAGTTCCATATGACAAATGACAGCATTAAGAAATCGACATGAACGTGAAAATTTCAAAGAAACAAGAAGCAGAGAAAAAAACTGTTGTATAAGTTAGTTAATAAACAGAAATCACATAATACAGATGAAATGCAGTATATTACAGTGAATGATAAAACCTACCTAGGAAAATATACAGGTATTATTGCTGGTTTTCGTGAACATTTTGAATCATTGGCAACTTGTACTTGAAGTGACTCCAGTTACCTCAATTCATTCATTACAAATTTATGTTATTCCAGTATAAACATATGGGATGGGACTCATCTTACCGAAGAAAACCCACATGGACCGGTTGGAACTATTATACTTCCAGATTGCTACTGATAGAAGCGCAAATCCAAAAAAGGCGTTATTTATATTTAACAACATTGCAGTACAAGAGAGTGATTCGATCAAAAAATCATTAGCGAAGAGGCAGTGTAAAAAGCAATAGTTGGTCCATTGAAATAAAAAGACAATTTTGGTTTATGAACTTCAGGATATAGAGGATCTGCTGCAAACTTCAATCAAGAAATTGAGATGGAAGAAAATAGTGAATGACTATGTTCGCCAAAAAATGGAAGTGTAAAATACAACTGTGTTCAAGTATTATAAAATTTTGGCGTATTTGAACATTGACCATTATGAACCAGGTAAACTTCACTCATTACTGAGGATTCCAACAGGGTCTGCACAAGATTTAGGCCGAATTGCAACGAAATTGAAATTAACTACAGGAACATACATCCTACAAAGCAACAGAGCATCATTTCTCCAAAAATAGTATAAATCGAACCTGCCAAACATGTACATCAAAAGTGAAACAGTGGAACACTATTCTACACTATATAAACATGAATTATATAAGAAAAACTATTCTAAGTGATATTGAACTTGAATACGACTTTTGCCAATCTCCAAAAGTGTGGAAGACTCTTGGCTATGACGAACAATTAATGATAATACTAGACTGTACACATCTTCTTGAAAAGAGAGACATTAAAGATGTTCAGAAATAGTTAGAATTTCACTGTAGAAGACTAGTGTACGCCCTGCCCTACATTGTGAACGTTATGAACGTTATAAATCAATAAATGCAATAGCCGGAAGACAGAGCTCCAGCATCCGAGGTTTTCGTACTTGTAAATAGATTGCAGTGTACATAGATAATTCTCAAACTGAGTCAGTTTTAAAAATAAGTTTTTAACATACGTTTGTTTTGTGACTAATCTAAACTGGTGATGTGGTCTGTTCTAGGTAAACATGTTATCTCGCAGCCGCTGAGCTGCTGTGTTTACCAATAGCAATACCCTGACCAGCTTTTACCAGAGGGTTTTGCTTGGAATTAGTACTGATAACCCAAGATAGGGACCATAATAAATAAACAATATGCACATGAACATTACAACATGTTTAATGTTTATTAAATATAATAAATATATAATACAGTTAGAATGGCTTCTACAATTTAAAAAGAGTGGACTAAAACATTAAATGCGATTCCCAAGTCATGTTCTGTAATTAAAATTATTGACTACATAAAACAAAATGGAAAAAAAAGCTTTCAATAAAAGGTATAATTTCCTTGTTGAAAGTTATATACATAAAGCATTTGTTTGTAAGTCAAGGTTCCGCATTAAAACAAAGTGTTGGGGAAGTCAAAGAAAAATGAGAAACCACATGAATTGTGAATAGCAATTAAATAATCTGATGCAGAAGTCATAAGTGGACAATGCAGCTGTTTTGCGGGTATGTAAGTACATACATATTCTTTTCATTGATATGGTGTTTAATACAATCGATAATCAACAGCACACTTGAATATTGTTTTTTATATTCTCGAGTCAAAATGATTATGCTTTTTCACAATGTCTCGATGTGGAAATATCTTGATTGATCCCAGTACTACATACATTAAGTTTATCCAAGTATTAAATATCTTTGTTACTGTTGCCATGGAAATGCTGACGCGCATTGCCAAGTCTTTGTTTAGTAAACATAATTTAAACTTCACCAATGTCAATAACTTTAGTGTTCTGAAAGGTTGACTGGTGTCGTTGTCATCAACCATCTCATCATCAGAATCAAAATAATTAGCACCACATATAAACTGATCTTGAGTACGTCTGTCCCACTAAATAATAGAATGTCTGTTTATATTTGGAACTAAAAACTCTAGAAAAGAGTTGAACACAGAGAAGGTTGGTAACCCAGGTTGAAATTTCATTAGTTTAATTCTTGGGTTCGACTGAATTATGTTTTGAAGTGAAAATGATGGTTGCAAATGTTAGGTATGCCTGTCTGTGTTTGAGCATGAAGTCGTGCCTAACTTTCTGATGCAGTGTCAGTGTCATCACTATCTTCAATTCTCCTCTTTTTGGGAGAATTCCTTATCGGTGTTTTATTGTAGGCAAATATGGATGGAATTGGACTTTGAAGGACACTTTTCGGCGTATTATAGTAATGGAAGTCAGCAATCTTAAATTGTTTGCATATTCCAGTTGACTGTATTATAACAAAGTTGTCCTTGGCGGATAAAGCTGCTCTGCTTATACTTCCCTTCCAAATCTGGAATTTAAAAGACAAATACTTGAAGTAACTTTTTAATTTTATGCACACCAACAAATTGTTTAATTCATAATATGGATTTGATTGTCATTTGCATAGAGATATAACATTTTATTGTATGCATTCAGTTAAACATACCTTAACAGATCTATACATTTATATAAAAAAATAAAAAAAACTTACCTTCTTTGTTTTGAATCACTTGGAAACTGATGCATTGATACACCTTCTTCATGACCAGACCGTTTGCATTGGGGCACACAACAATTAAACATCATAATTCCCCAATTATGATAACATCTACAAGTAAACACTGTGAGAGTTTCCAGTCAGTTAACCTGTTTACCTAGATAAGATCACGTGACTTTCTAAGGCGATATGGTCAATAGCCGTTGGCGGATACAGAAGGGGAAGCGACGGGTTTATCATATATTTCATAGGCACATTTTGAAAATGTATTCTAAATATTCTATGCAACTCGATGTTCGTGAGACGAACAGGCATTTACTTAACAAAATGAATAAAGTATATTATTGTTATTATTATTAATATTATTATTATTATTATAATTGGACTACTTGTGTTTTGGGAAAATTTGAACCGGACCACGATAAGAATCTTCATATGTGACATTATACTGGACACGCACAACTCGTGCAAATATAATGTGATGCTTGCAAAGTTACGGACACATGATAACGTTATTGTCACATTTACTATGATATACTATAAGCGGCAGATACGCATTATAGCGAACTGCGATCCAATGACGTCATTGGTAAACAAAACTTGCTCCCTTAAGATTTTGCTTACCGTGAAATATTTGAACCGAATTCTACTAAATGAATTCAACCAGTTCTCTTGTAAATTGTATCATTTGATCATAAAACATTTTTTATATTCAGAATAACATATTAAGTAAATTTAGTACAAAATTGACAAAAATTAGTTTCCATTTGTCAAATTATCTTTATGATAAAGCTATTGTTGCATTTCTGTTTTGGTCAATATGGTTATTTACAATCTCCTTCGCAGAGTTGTCGTTCCTTACACTCACTTTACATCTCTGCGAAAGGCTCAATGTCAAGATTTTTTACCAAACTCGAAAGCCTTAACAACAAAATGTTGGTGGAGCGGTGTATATTTGGCCGGTGCGGTGTGCGATCCATAGAAATAAGTAGTAAATCAAATGAGGATCAACGTACTATATTTCGACTTGCATAATTTGGAAGAAGCTTTTATTGCCAGCCTATAGTTCTAAAAGATTAAGTATTACAAAATAATCAAGTAAACATGAGCTCCAAAATTAAAAATAAAATTCTTCAAGCGAAAAAATCTAGGGCGGATTTTGTTTTGACCTTCCTTGTGGCAGTTTTACTTATACTACGACAAAGTTCCTTCATAGAATTGTAATCATATTTAGAACTGTTCCTTAAAAATATATAAAAAATTAATTGGACGAGGAAAAAAAGCTCTGAGTATATATAACTTTCCCAGCTGTTTTAAACAATGATAGACAATGGTATAGAATAGTCAACGTTCTGATGTCAATCTGATTTGAAAGCTAGAAAAAATCAGTTCGTGCCTAATGAGAAAAATCACCAAGAAGCGGGGCTGGATGCGCTCTCGGCGGTTATTGTAATCACGTATTTTTGAAATGCAAAAAACTAAAATATAAGTGTTTTAAAATTTAGAATAAAACTTAAAAATTTAATAAATTAGTGCTAAACAAGCTGAAATTGTCTGAATGTATTTCAGGTAAGTTAGCTCTTATGTAAAAGCAAAAAACAAATCTTCAATACTACTTATTTCTATGGATCGCACACCGCACCGGCCAAATATACACCGCTCAACCAACATTTTGTTGAAGATTGTATCTTATTAATGCCCATCCAGCTTAAAAGATCGCTTTTTGGCCTTTGTACATGTAGAACCAACAATAATAAGTTCATTTGTCTCACCGTTACGTGTCGTGTAAAGATATTTTCAATTATGTGCGATCAGCTTCTTCTTTTCTAGTCAGTGAAACGAAAACAAAAACAGAATATTAAGTATTTTCCTGGCGTACAGGCGTAACGTACTTGAAAGATATTTTGTCTGCATTAAAAGTAGTTCTAGGAGGGTCTAACTACGTTCTTATTTTTTTTTAAATTTTCATCCGGTTTAGAAACATTCGATTAAAAACAAAGATACCTACCTTTTCCCGTTCATTACAAACCACAGCACCGGAAGCCATACGAACCGATAATTAAGGCGCTCCGGTCGCTGCTGCGTTCGTTCGTTTCGCAGGCGTGTTAAAATAGTTATCCAACTATCCAGTCAACATCATGATTAAATATTATGACCGGGGTCATAGAATTATGACCGGGGACGTAATAATCTGACCGGGGATCATAATTCAATGACCAGTGGTCAATAATTTATTATAGAAAAATCTAGGGGGTCGTTGTTTTATAAGGGAAGTCGATATTTCATAGGAGAGGGTCATTAGTATTCTAAACAAATAATGATCGGTTCGGGAGAGTCATTTTTCTATGGGGACCAGTTTACAAAATTAGTTTTACATTTTTAAAAGATGTAACAACTTCATTCAAAGAAAATTCATTGTTTACAGTTAAAAGACGTCTTCGGCTTATTAACAGTTTCCAGTTTCCAGTTTATTAACAAACCATAACGTTTAAGTGACATCAGACGTTTTTATAACACTAATCTATGTAAAACAAACACTACAAGTATCGAATTTTCTTAGTGCAGTTATGATAAGAAAATGCTCTAAAAACCACGATAACCAAACAATGACATTTCAAGTTATTCGTTATCACAGCCTGTATGAAATGCACATGCCGTTTTGGTATTTTTCGTTATACAAACTCGGTAACAAATAATAGTTTAGCCAAACGTAAAGCGTCTCGCGATAATCTACGATTACTTCAGACAATTAGTCTGCAAAAATTACGGAAGTCAAAAATCGGCCATCAAAGTCATTATTATTATCTCGTACATTTGTATGTTAAAACTTTCAAATAAATATAATTATTATAATAAATACCCTTAATCCAGTGATGCCTCCAATAAACGTATAATTGACGTCCTACGACGATTGAGCCATTAAAATTTATACCTAATACCGTATGTAGATGTTAAAGTCAATCTCTTTAAAACAGTTTAAAAACACATATTTGACTAAAATTTGAAATTGTTTTACTTTAACCGGCAGAAATCCTGAAAAGCGACATGATATTATCATTTATGCGATCTTTTTTACGAATGATATTTTCACAAAAAGCATTAAACACACTCACCTGAACAAATGGCTGAAGTCAAAAATCGGCCACCAAACTCCGTGCACTCCAACAAAAAGTAGAAGTTTTATATAAATGAATTCCTTCATCGTTCGTCTGTAACATCAGACTAAATATGTTTTACAAAGTGATCGAATATTTACAGTATACTCTGGGTAAATCAAATGAGGGTTTCAATATACGATAAAGATTCACATACTTCCTCATTTACCTCATATCTGGCTAAACTATTCTAAGTAAATAATGAAGGGGAAGTTGTAATTTCTCGTATCGCTGAAAACAATTAAAATGCTAAATTTCATATTGACTAAGGCCGCGACAATGCAATCAAACGTTTTTGAATCATTTTAATGGGACCAGTCTCTGTAACATTTACTATTCGACTATAACAAATACTGTGCATATTTTATATATTAATGTATTGCAAAGATATATGTTGTATTATCAGTGACATAAAAAAATTTAATTAACATTTTGTTAAATGTTTCATTTCCATCATTTTACAGCTCGTTAAAAGTTTTAACGTTCTCTTCAAATTTTCAAGCATTTTTAGTTTGGTAGACTTAATATAAATTACGAGAAATATCCAGTTACAAGACAGGCTGTTAGCTGAAACATGAATTAGAATAAATTACACTATATATTTCCTCCAGTTATACATTAAAGATCTTAGGGGTCCCAATTTTTTTTCTTACTCCAATAATTTGCCCATAGGTATTATGCATATTTAAGCGTATGTAAATACGTGAAATAAAGAAGTCAATCCAACAAAAGTCTCTATTTAACTTTGGTGTGTATTCCATCAACTCAAACACTAAAAAGAAAACGAAAACAACGAGAAAAAAAAAGTTATCACTGTAAACACAGATTCATCCACAATAAAGTGGGCGTGGTAACAACATTATCTGACTGATTAACATTTGATGCCCCCAGTAACACAATGGTATTTCACTCTTGAGGTAATTTAACGTGCCCGTCAGACTTCTGGACGAATCGGAAATGCACTCCTTAAACTTCGTCTGTCATGTCATCTTTAAGTTATATCATATTATGTTTAATTTCGTGATATTCGAATCCTCGAATATCGTGATCTTTATAAAACTACTTGCAACAAATCTTAACAAAAAGCATTAACTAGCGAAGATCAAAATCATAGAATCTTGATAAGTCCTTTTGATTTTTGTCATCGAGTTTTTGCAGGGAAAATAATGACATAGCAAAATGATTTAAATATAAATGTGTATTCTGATAAACATGAATGATGATATTAAGAAAGGTCATAAAAAAACTTTGAAATCCCTTCATAGAGATCCTAAACAAAACTAATAAAAGGATAATTTTGAGTTCCAAAAGTACCTTTCGACAATCTTGCACATGTCAATAGTAACAAATTCTATTTTGTATTAACTACATTAACATTTTTTGCATTATCAACTCAAGGAAGTGGTCTTTTCTTGTTTTACACGTTCCATGTCATTTGATTGATTAACAGTTGTCACGGTGAATTAACAGTTTCAAACCATAAAAGTATTTCAGGGCGAATCTGTAGTCCACCCACTGTCATGTCTTAAAAGAATATTCTCCCAAGAAAGGTCTCGAGAGGTCTCACCCTTGGAAGGTAGTTTGCCATACTTTTTTTCCTGGTTTTGTTAACAAGGGTATCAGTTTAACTTCTTAAACATCTATTTCTAATTCGATCCTTCTCATATCTAGCTAAATTACATAAAGTCATTCAGAAACAACAACAACAAAATAACCAAACAGTAAAACGATATCTCATGTTGCGACATAAAACACGAGCACAAAAAAAGAAGCTAAAGTTCACTATTAACGGTCAGTTAAGGATGTGTGGTTTCAAACTCCCATGCAATATAGGTTTGGACTTTGTTCAATTACTCCTAGAATATACTTGGGGCATTTTAAAATTTGCTTTTGGTTTTTACTGCGATATACATATTTGTTATATTCTCAGATCCCCTGTCATATTATATTCTGCTCAGTTTCATATCCATTGTTACTAATTTAGAGCAAACTTATTGTTGTATAAGGGGACAATACACAGCTAGACATAATAATTTATGGTATTAAGCTGAAACGACCGCATTGAAGGTTCCATGATCACAACCATTTGTACACCGTCGTTCGAGATGAATTGAAATTGTACGATTCGCTAGTGTAAAAACTGTGTTGCGTTCAGCTCAGACAAGGCGGCGTGGGTTGTAATATGCATTTCCATTATTGCAGGCTCAGTTTGAGTGACCGTGTTCATGTGAAGTAATGGAAACGCATATTACTGTATAAGCTGCCCGTACCCGGGTTGTGCGCTATTGAATATTTACACAAATTGCTTCATTATAATACAAATACAAGAGATTTAGGTAATATATTCTATAGCAGCCATCAAGCATACTTGTAAATATGTATTTTACATTGAGACGATATTTCACCGGCGTTAAATATTACGACGTTAATGATTTATATGATTATTTACTATGTTGTTGAGATATGGGAAGGGCCTACTTATGAAATTGATTTGATTTTATTCGCTATATATTCATGTTTATTGCTTCGAGGAGGAAATGCTAATAAAAAACTTGAAACAAATCATTCAATGCATATATTAAAGTGTCTTCTGTAAGAACTGGTGCAATATATTAGTAGATTAAAGATCTCTGATAAGATATCTTAAGAAAATAAAATAACCTTAAGTAAAAAAAAAAAACGATATTTCATGCTTGTTGACAAAGGAACATCTTCAAAAAAGAAAAACATCGTTGATAAAATCATTTACGGTACATACTATAAAGACAACGCGCTGTGAAAGAAGTTAAATAACGTTGTCATTGTCCTTGATTTGACAGGGGATTTGTGGAAATAAAAAATAGCCTTGTTGCAGAGCGTAATTTACCTAAATGTGTACAAAAAATAATAATACTGTAACAGTGATTTACGTTGATGATAAAATGAAAGCATGATTTGAGAATAAATCATGCATATTATGTTTAAATTTTCATATATCTTTAACTAATAAATTTCTGCCCGTTGTTAAGAAAAAAAGTCCCGCTGATTATTATTGAGCTCAGGTCACAAGATGTTATTGATGTCAATCGGTATTATGACACACACCTGGGAAACAAAAAAAAAACAATATACAATCAAAACTAACTGATATTGTACTTGTGGTAAAACTGGCCTCAATGTTTTATCACTATTACTGTGTTATTATATGAAATTATTTACGTTTCGAATAATACGCACTTTACGGTAATTGTCAATGTGGAGTGAAAAGGTGCGTGTATCTCGTGCGATTAGGCTATTTAAGTGTTGGTTTTATCTGTTTTCACCATTCGAGGCGTTCCTATTCAGCGGTATTAAAAACAATATTGACCTGGCACTTCATTAATTTTCGTAAAGGTCATTGGATAAAGACGGGTATCAGCGAATACGCCAATATATTTATTCAATTTTACACCCCAGTGATGTGTGGTATATTGGAATAGATGCCGGACTACCGATTGAACGTAGATCGTGACGTTTACGAAATTTAACGAATACGGGGTCAAATGCAAGAGTGCCAGGTCAATGTTGTTGGACAATAAACATGTCGGCACCCGCCCACCCGCCCAATATGTTGTAAATATATTGTTTTGGATGGCTGTGCATGTTTAACAGAACATCCAGGGAATAAATCGAAAAATGGTGTAAAGAAAGTGTTTATTTTTGTTTCAGGTGTTTCGAGTGTGGTGTTCTCTTAGTCATAAACAATAAAATATATCGTGTAAGAAATATGGACATTTTAAGGCCTTCACTAGTTTCAGGTTCGTGTGTTACGATTGGATGTGTTGAAAGTTTTCGAGATCGTCTGCTGGACAGCTCAATAGCCAGGGCTACTGATGTCGGCTTTTCATTTTTGACGGTTCGCACACTACAGGCCCACAGATTTCTACATCTATTTGGACAGTTTGTTAGCAACATGCACTTGGACTATAAAGACATTTGAAAAATTTAATGTATATTACCGCTGAATACAACATTCCTAATCCTAGTTTTTGTTTGTGCTTCTACGTATTATGAGAGAAGGAAATAATTAATTTACTCACGTTAAAGCGAGTAAGTAATTTTAGTTTGATTTTAATTTTCTTGCACACGCCACCGATGACTGTAATGCGAATGCGTATCTTCGAGACCCCTATCTGACAAAATTTTACATAATTTGTTTTTTTTATTTGCGCATTTGCTTCTGTGCTAAATAAACAAAATTGTGCATACGCCGTACCTATAACAAACATAATAAATTACAAAAAGTCCCAACATCTAAAAATATCTTTCTTTGGAATTGAAGAGAATAGTTTATTCGTCATCATTTATCAGTGACGTAGTCTATCTGCACAAATGGATTATTTAGTATGTTACTTTATGAACTAGGCAGCGGTAGTCCAGTGTTAGAGCGCTCGCTTAGCAATCGAAGGGTCCCTGGTTCGAGCCCCAGTCTGGCCGCTAATTTCCTTAAGCAAGAAATTAAGCCTTCATTGCTTCTCTCCACCCAGGTGTATAAATGGGTACCTGTGAAGAATATAAGCCAATGTTCCGAGGCTGCCTTCGGCGCCGACTGTTAACGGACGACGTATATATCCAGTGTTTGGGGGGGGGGGGGGCGTAAAATGTGAAAGTCGGTTGAATACATTAATTACAGACTATAAACCCATACCTTTACCTCTACCTACGATAAGTACCTAAGATAAACGGAGTGTTCTTTTTATTTACTCGGGATTAATAGAGAAAGGTATGTATGCTTGCCAGGTATGACTAACAGGTACCTTCACCTCAGTATTCTCGTTAACAAACAAGGGCTCAAATTAAAATTTAATATATTTGTAGGCTGCACAGATTCAAAATCTTTTGCGCGGAGACCATTATACACATTGGACATAGCCTTCACGCTCAAGACGCGACTATTGCGCCTAAGACAGGTTCTGTCGCGTATAAGACGGATTTTTATTGTTTGAATGATTACACTTTGTGCTTCTTAGGATGATGAGACAACGACACAGCATTGATCGCCAAGTACCCCTCACAAATGTAGTATTTCCAAAAATGCACAAAACGTGCAGATATTATGGAGAATAGCCCACAGTTTTGCAAGGTAGGTGCAAATTATTGTGACTTTGTTTAAATCGACATAAAATTTATATTACACATTTGCTTTATCAGATGCTTTCAAATGCAGATTATTTTCTGAAATGAATTCAATGACACCAGAGCTAATACTCGTAATTTTATATATGCACAGGCAGTATTTTTAAATTATATATGTTTTAGCTCTGGTGCCATGCAACCCATTTCAGAAAATTTAAGAAAAGTCTGCATTAATAAGAATCTGGTAAAGCTTGACAAGACAGAAGACGTAGCTGTCAAGCTAAAACAGAGAAGTAATAGCCGCAGACTTGTCTCAAACAATATATGTTATGTCGGTTAACACAAAATCCACAAGAGCTTTTACTTTCAAGTTATGAAAGCAACATGCTTCTCTACAAACCTAACAATTTACATGAAACAAATAGGAATCTGTCGTTCAGACGAAAACGTTTTTATGTATGTGAATCTTTCATGTAATGCATTATTTGTCAAATTATAACTTCCCCTGATAGACTTTCCTGGTAGGAATTAGCATAGGCCTGGCTGTGCTGTGCAAATTTTTTTTTACGCCGCATGCCTTTTCTCCGCTTACCTTCAATTTGCGCGTACCTTGCAAAACTGTGGGCGATTGTCCAAAAAATCTGCACAGTTTGTGATTGTTCTAGTAATACAAACAAAAACTACATTGGTGAACGGGTACTATGCTACCAATGCTTTGTCATCATCTCATCAACTCTTATGCGCGATGGGCATGTCTTAAGCGCGAAAGCTATGTCCAGTGTGATTTTATTTGATTTTAATTTGAATATAGTATTTTTTTTCGTTTTTAGACGGCTCTGCAGGCCTGGTGATTAACCCATCTACAGTTAATCATTATGCTTACCTCTTTGGTTACACGACAGTGGCAGGGGTTTAAGAGTTCATGCAGGTTTATGGGGGAAATCTTTCTTAAAAGACCCTAGAAGCTCGATTTGTTTCTTTTATCCCTGTCATCGTGTTCTTGCTGACTACTCCAGGAGCTCTTGTCTCGGTACGATCATTGAGTAACCGCCCATTTGGCTTTGCAATGATATTAGCTTCTTATGTTTTATATGTTAGGTTGGTGCACCATGGAACCTGGTTTAAAAACCCCAAGTGGCAATTTGTTTAGCAACTGACCGTTTCAAGGCGGTGTCCCAAAAGGTTCTCTTTTTCGTTGATTGTGGCGTCCTATTTGAATTGATATACATATAACAAACATGCTCTCTCTCTCTCTCTCTCTCTCTCTCTCGGTTTATATGAAAGGCAACGACGTATTTGTTATGTTAATTATTAAAATGGTTCCAAAATTACCAGTATTAGTCAAAACATGGTGTACAAAATATTCGCTCAGGGAAAAAAACAACGCATATTAACTAGAGAGCAATAACAAACGTGCAAATGTCTAAATCTAACAATATGGCTAATATGTCTATTATAGTTACTTTGCTAATTACGTTTTCACAGTCTTTGTTCATGAACTTCAGTGCCGCAAAACTACTGGTAATGTGAACATTTTAACATATCGTAACTGGGAGAAATTGACGTCGTTTGAAAAACGAAATGTAGCTCATGCATTGTTTTATTTCATATATTTCACTAACTATTAACGTGTAGCGTACATGCGTTCGAGAGGAACATCGTTTGTAGCCCCCACTTACGAAAGTTATTCGAGGTGGTTGGGGTGGGTGGGGGAATAGTTAACGATAAGCTGATTGATCAAATAGCGAAGTTGAGCTCACGTAAGCAAGAAAATGAATACGCCAAATGATCGCGTGTATACACATGCCTTAGGTTTCAGTATACAAATGAAAAAAGGCAAGCTTACTTTATACATTTTATTTCAAGCAGCTCATCAGCTAAATAGTAAGGCAACAATAAATTTTAAATGGTAAACTAATTCTTTTGACTTAACACAATACAACAGGACAACATCACTACAGCATTTACCCATCTACAGGAACTGATAGATGCATTGATTGGTAATCTTAATCCAAATATCAAAATGATGACATAAAACCTATATTAAATAAATATATACTCACTTTTATTTTGGATGTCATTGTTATATCTTTTATGTTAATTTGAAAAAAAATCTATTTCTTTCTCCTGATAATACAAATTGGAAATAAATCTTAATCAAAGTATAACATGTTGTCGTTCTTATTTATTAACCCATTAAGATACATCATTTTCCATTTGATGTTGACTATTAAAGAGATTTTTATAAACTATGGAGCCCATTATTTGTTTGTTATTGATCGTCCGGAGGCTTAAAGCTACCATGGTTTGATTGTTTTTATATCTGACGGACCAGTATGTGCATTTTATTTAGGTTATGTGTGTGTCGAGACTGGTTATAAAAATTTATAAGATGTAAACATAATCTAAATAAATGTTCATGCATTATGAAAGCAACACAATCAAAACACAAACAAGAAACGAACAGCAAAAATTAAACAAAAGCATGAAAGAAGTACAATATTATAATGGTATCACTGGAGGGAAAACATCTTATTAATACATGTAAATGTCACTGGTTCACTATCAATTATTGCTGAAGGTGCATTGTCACTTATCAGGGCGAAAGAAGAAAGTGTATACAAATACCAAAAATTATAATACACATGCATAAACTAAAGAAGTTCTGTGAACAAATCAATGTGATATAGCATATCAGACGTTAACGTACGTTTCAATAGTTTTGGTGCCAAAGATGTTATATCTTTAGTGACGCTGCAAAACTCACTCGCAACATATTCTTTCAGTTACTGATTTGTCATTTATTGACATTATATAACAGTAGAATGAATATTATACACATCTAAGACATTGAAGTATTCCACTCTGAACTGTGAATATGCAATTGTAAGTCTTCGATATAAAATATTGGTTGGATTAAATGTCAAAGGCCATTAACACTCCACTTCGGCTATTTCCTCGCCGTTCAGATTCACTTCGTCCATACTCAATGCACTCTGAAAATATTTAAGCACATGAACTAAACTGATAGATAAAACATGTTAAATCGCTTAGCGCGACCACTGAAAATGGTAAGTTACGCTTAAACTATGCTGACACATGGGAAATGTGTGTTTCATATCTCAACAGACCAACACCTTTATACTAATCAATTTTAAATGTTTAAAATTGAACACTAAGAAATCGAATAATTCAAAGTATTTTTAATTAATTTATACCCATTATAACCTGGTCATTATAGTGTAATTTTGTGAAGTTATCCGCGCCAGATAAACATACAAATTGAATTTGTCTACCTGTCGTAAGAACCGTCCATCTTCATTCTCATATCCAGCAGCATTTGGCTCCTCACTCTCCTGCGGTTAAGATATTAACTTACATATGTTGCAATATATAACTAGAAGAGCAATACAATATTAAAATATTACAAAGAAAACGTCAAAAGATGATAAATGGAAATTCACTGTTACGTATTACTATATTATTGCTCTAGGATTAGTTTGTCTTTACTATTAGTATCATTTGTAAAAGATTCAAAAATATAAGTAAGTAGCTTTGAAGTCAACTGCTGTAAACAAACAATCGCTGTAATAAAGAACAAACCGACACATAAACACATGTTGCTACATGAAATAGTTTTCACGACCACATAACATTTTATTAACGGTAGCTTTTTTCCGAAATATCTGACAGCTCGCGCAAGATTAGTTTTGATTGTCAATATGATCACGAAACGTTAATTAATAAAACTATAAGTTCTCGATAAAAATTCTGCAATGTCCAATAATCTTTAACGAATAATTTAGTGTTTTGAAATGATCGTTTATTATTTGTGATTCGATGGGCACTTGCGAAGTGTCTGGTGCATTAAAATATGTTCATGACCAATATAACATAAAATTAATTGAGATTAAACAAAGGAAAACCACTAAACGCGTTTCTCATTGAATGAAAATACTTAAATCAGATATCAACCCTTTTTTTTATTTTCTAAAACAATATATCAAATATTTATGCGATCGTACTAGAATAGAATCGTTATCAATGTCTTGTGGTTGGCCAGCAGTGAGATGTTCCTCATCATCAGTTACGGCTTGTGCCATGAAGCTGGTCACTCGATTTTGAGGTTCTGCGTCATTTGTGTAAGCAAATTGCTTGGTGGATAAAGTCAGGTTGCCAACATCTCCTTTGTCAATGGGTTTTGTGTTTTTCTAAATGAAGGTAAATGAGAATATTATAAAATAATTCTATACAAATTTTAGGTTCCACGTTTCCCAATCTAGGATTATTGCTATTCTTTCGCCAAACGAATGTGTCATTTTCGCTAAAACTCTTAACAGAACAGTACGCCTAATAATCTGTAATAATTAACATTTAGTTGGTCATTTTACGAAAACACTGTACTTCTATTCTACCGTTAATGTTAAGCCGTTCTAATAGTTTTAGTCATACGTTTTTTTGTGAAATTGTGCATGCACCTTTACCGAGTAGAAGAGAAGTTTGGGTTTATTTATCAAGGCAACTTTACATGTATGTGCATTTGAGAAACCGCGGGTGAAAGTGTGAAGGTGGAAACCTGGATTACCTGCTCTACGACAAAAAGAGCGGTTACCTAAAGGTTCTCATTTTTGTTGATTGTGGACACTTTTTATTTGATCTTATTATAAACGCATGCGCTCCTGTCCTATCTACTTTTGGTTAAAACATGGGTAGGTTAAGTGTTTAATTCTTGACATGCGTATATCACTTTCACAAGATAAAAACACATTTACCTGTATCTCTCTTGCGAGTTGCTGCAACTCAAAAGCTGCTAATTTGCTATACGCCTTTGCTGGCTGTTCTTTTGTTGATTTCTACAAAAAACAATAATTTATATTTTTATTTACAGATTATAACTCGATAACGCTATATGATGAACTACGCATACATTTTTAAAACCTTATTAATTTTAAAAATGACTTATTATAATAATAAATAAACTTTGATATGATACTACAATTAGACAAAATATTTTCATGCAAAGATGACAACAAAATGAGTTTAGGTATGTACTCTGTATAACATAAATGAACGCCTACCCTTCGACGCTTGGTGAATAAAGACATTGGTGGAGCAAATGTGTCTTGTTGGATTCCATGATTTGTCAGAACATCCTGAATCAGCAGAAAAACAAAAGCATTAACAAAACACTCTTTATATTTTTACTACTGAAATTTAATGAAATCCTGTTTCAATATTCCGATTGAGAGCTTCGTTTAAATTTCCATTTGTTTTTACTAAATGTGATAACGTCGAAATATGCTAATTTTGTATGCAAAGTTGTTGAATAATGTGCAATTAAGGATCAAATAATGAATAACACATGTTAAAAGTAAGTTAAAATATCGAATTTACATCAATTATAGCAACAAGACAATGTTTACAAGTTTAGCGTAGATGTAAAAATGTCATATTGTAGAACATCTTTCAAACCTGCAGTTGACCAGGATCTAGCGTCGCATGTTGTCTCAAATTTGGTTCTGGATGAACAAACGTTGAATCATCATCTTCTTCTGACTTGTCCTAAACAACAAACAAAGTATAGTTAACAACTTAATTGATTATAGTTTAGGCTCTCTTTTATTTGATTTTTGGTAATATCAAACTGTTGGCTTCACTTCAGTCAACGTAATGCGTTTGCTAGAATTTGTATTTTATTCATGACATGGTTAATTATACGCTGCCTCACTATTTGTTTAATGAACTTAAACGTTAAAATATTAGTTCAATGTTGATTTATTTACCTGAGGTATTGGATGAACTTTCGACGACAAGAATCGAAGACGTGGTTTAGATGGCCCTGGTTCCTTAAAAGTATTTAACGATTCCTTTATACATTATGCATTACATTTGTATTTTGTCAAAGCAATATTATACATTTTCCTTATAATACTCGTACAAGTCCATTAACAAAAGAAAACAAATATATACAATTTATTTATGTGTATGTTCTTTATATAACAATTAAGGTTACTCACTAAAAACTGTATTTTAACCCAAACGCACGCTTTCCGGTATGCAGAGTAAAATTCCGTTGCAATCCATTTAGAATTGTTCAATAAATTCATGTAACTAGACTGTGTCCACAGGACACTGACGCCCCCACTGCTGCAATAACATTTGTTACAAAATTTTGTGCCAGGTATTAACAACATGTGGTGATCATGATTAGTAAATGAGGAGTAAGTGCCACAAAATTTAATAACTAACATAAACAAAAGGCCATAACTGTGGTGAAAATTGTTGCAAGACAATGTCCTTTACAACAATCTTCACATCATGTCTAATCATCTGAGCAAGTTTGAAAGAAATCAGCCAAATAGAAAATGTGAAGTTGATGCCCCAAAATTTTGTAAGTGAAATAAACAAAGGGCCATAACTGTGGTAAAAATGGCAACAGAAAAAAAATCTAGTTTTTATGATCATCTACCCAGCCATCTTGATCATGTGTGCAGGTTAGAAAGAAATCTGTCCAAAAGTAAATGAGGAGTTGATGCCACAAGATATCATTACTGAAAAAAAACAAAGGGCCATAACTCTGGTAAAAATAGTCGCAGGAAAAAATCCTTTCTTCACGATCATCTACACATCCCGCTTCATCATCTGTGCATGTTTGCAATGAATCTGCCCGGTACTTTAGGAGGAGTTGATGCCACAAGATTTAATTACTGAAATTAACAAAAGACCATAACTCTAGTAAAAATGGTCGCAGGAAAAAATCCTTTCTTTACGATCATCTACACATCCTGCTTCATCATCTGTGCAAGTTCGCAAGAAATCTGCCTTATAGTTTTGGAGGAGTTGATGCCACAAGATTTAATTAATGAAAATTACAAAGGGCCATAACTCTGGTAAAGATAGTCGCAGGAAAAAGTCCTTTCTTTACGATCATCTACACATCCTGCTTCATCATCTGTACAAGTTCGCAAGAAATCTGCCTTATAGTTTTGGAGGAGTTTACGCCACAAGATTGAATTAATGAATATAACAAAGAGCCATAACTCTGGTAAAAATGGACGCAGGAAGAAATCCTTTCTTCACGATTATCTACATATCCTGCTTCATCATCTGTGCAAGTTTGCAAGAAATCTGCCTTGTAGTTTAGGAGGAGTTGACGCCACAAGATTTTATAACTGAAATTAACAAAGGGCCATAACTCTGGTAAAAATGGTCCCAGGAAAAAATCCTTTCTTTACGATCATCTACTCATCCTGCTTGATCACCTGTGTAAGTTTGAAAGAAATCCGCCTTATAGTTTAGGAGGAGTTGATGCCACAAGATTTAGGGACGTACGGACGGACGGACGGACGGACGAGTGCAACCCTATATGCCTCCCACTTTGTGGGGCATAAAAACTGCTGAATAAGAATAAAACCTGTTTATCTAATGCGACACTAATCGTATGTTGTTCAGAATCCTGATCAATGCACTCAGTCGCATCATCCTCTTGTTCTTCATCGATGATCTCCTTAAATTAAACATATACTTGATCGTGCAAATACACGTTTAGAGTTCTTGACATGTTAAATACTGCAGAACATTTTTGCCTACGAAATGTAACATCTTATTCTTGTATCTCGTTTTGAATTAAATTCCAGAATACATCTCTGTAAGGTTTATTCTTTACAGTTAGCGAACTTCAAATATAAGTTACAATATTAAACATGTTAAAAGTAAGTTACCAAAAAGAAATTACACAAGAAAGGAGAGCTACACACAACCTACCCGAGGTGCAATTTTCGCAGACCATAACTTTAGTAATGGTTTCGCTGGTCCAAATGCCTAAAACAATACACACATTACATGTCTATTATTTACATAAACGCAACTTTTTTTAGCCGTATATGCTAAACAATCTTAATATTCTTCCCTTAACGTTGTTTTGAAAGCAAACACTATGGGCAATTAGCGGAAAAATATTAGCAAAAAGAAAAAGGAAGTTCAAACATTTACACCAACTTTCTAAATTTGCTTTAATTATATCTTAACTTTCAAAACTTTTCGTTAAATTTTTATTATAGATTTTTGGTGTTGCTAATCTTATAATTTTAAGATATAGTATTTGCTCGACATTGTTTGAAAAAGTATTTTACTTCGTTTAATTTCTATAATACGTAGAACATTAATTAGATTGTGACTACTACATATTGCGCTATTGCAAAATCTAAGCTCAGTGATTATTTCAAATAAGCAATGATTGTCATTTCATGTTTCGTTCTCTTTTGCACAACCATTTTATTAACCTTTTTCAATGATTCAAACGTGTCCTCTTCGCCAGATCCAGAAGTCTTGTTTGCCCTTTCACAAAGAAAAGAAAAACAAACGGATAAATTCAACAATTTACAAATAGCATGTATTAAAAATTAGTATTATCCTTTCTATATTTTGCCGGAAACACACTTCTCTGGTTTGATATTTATTGGTTATTCATTTAACAACTTTAACTCAATTGTAATAATAAGCTTACTTGTTGGACTTGAACTTTCGGAAGATAATAATTCCGATTACTGCTGCTATGACGATAACTATAGCAACAACCATGATGGCAAACTCCCATTCTTTTAGCGATAATTTACAGATGACATCACTCGGTTTGCAGTAGCAGTCAAAGCTCCCGATGGTGTTGTCACATATTTTCCAGGCGTCACACAGACCAAGAGAGCATTCGTCAACGTCATTTTCACAGTATTGACCTTGCCAAGAATCTGGGCAGTCACAGGTGTAATACTGGTCAAAACTTTCTGCTCTTCTAGTATCATTGCATGTATACTGTCGCGGATTCAAGCCTAAAATCATTTATCAAACTGTAAGTAATCATGATCCATAATGTAACCCAAGTACACTTCTATTATTTGTATAAAAATCATTTGAAAACTAATATCTTCAAATTATAGTATCATTCGTTTTTATGTCCTTCTATTAAACGATATGTTGATCAAATGTTTTCTTTAATTAAAAATAAATAAACAAATAAGTTGAAAACTAAATACAAAAGCCAAAAGTGCACATGTAATTACTTTTGCAACTTCCGTGTATACACTTGTTTTCCATAATAACCACGGTCACGGTGATTAAATCAGAAAATGTCCCGTTGCTATCCTGGGCGACCAGTTTGATTTTGTCGATCCCAACAAATGATGTATTTCTCTGAGTGTAATTGATGTTTACACTTTTCCATGCGACTTGTGATGGCTGCACCGTCAGACCAAAGAAATCACACTGCAGTAAGGAGAGTACCATTTATGTTTATTCAATTACACATGCCTAATTTTAAAAACAATATTTAAACAAAAAGCAAACCTGTAAATTGCATAACTTTAAATCAATGATTTATATAAGATTGGTAGTTTATCTTGAGCACATGTAAAAAAAGGATTTTGAGATAAACCTAAATATTGCAGTATAACAAGATTTAGATTGTTCATGGGCAATACTATATATAATAATAATAATAGATAAATGTATATTATTGTACATGTCGCATAGCCCGGTTTGAGCGCTACTCAATATTGACACAAATATTTGTACACACCCTGGTACCGGCTCTCCCATGTACAGTTGGCACTCCCACATACAGCTCAGGGTAAATAATTTAAGAGGAGAGATGGTGTAAGTATTTCGTTTATATCTCCGGAAAATCAAAACCTTCTAAAAAGTGAAACATATCAGCGCTTTGGTGAATAAATAATGACTATGTTCTGCAAGTGTCACAACATTTCATCTTGAAATAAACAAACTAAGGCGAGTTAAACGCGAAAGTTTGACTCAAAAATGTCAAATGTCAAAATAAAACGAAAAATACTCAGTAAATACTGCAAATCTATTCATTTCTGAAAAAAGTATCGTATAGTCCTGTCTTCCTACTCCCAGTTCAAATTCCAAGCATTGATCTGTTTTATTTAATGAATGACTCGTTTTCAAAGATAGTCAGTGATTTCAAAACGGCACTCCCAATTTAGTTTTTTAGTAATTTAGACAATGGTTAACATATTAGAACAGTGAGAAACATAGTATTAACTAATTATTTAGATTTGCTTTGAGTATTTCCACATCCCACATATACTAAAACTAAATTACTGACCATGTCTTCAATTTTTGACGACTTTTCGGTAGCTGCACTTGGTGAGTGCCAAACATTTCGACACCTGTACGATGGGAATGCCGTTTTAAAACCACTGACTATCTTTGAAAACGAGTCATTCATTAAATAATACAGAGCAAGGCTTGGAATTTGAACTTGTTGTTATAGGAAGACAGGACTATACGATACTATATCAGAAATGAATAGACTTGCAGTATTTACTGAGTATTTTACGTTTAATTTTGACATTTGGCATTTTTGAGTCAAACTTTTGCGTTTAACTCGCCGTAGTTTGTTTATTTCAAGATGAAATGTTGTGACACTTGCAGAACATAGTCATTATTTATTCACCAGAGCATTGATATGTTTTACTTTTTAGAAGGTTTTGATTTTCCGGAGATATAAACGAAATACTTACACCATCTCTCCACTAAAATTATTTACCGTGAGCTGTATGTGGGAGTGCCAACTGTACCTGGGAGAGCCGGTACCAGGGTGTGATGTATAGATTTCAAATATGTTAATTTATAACAGCACTGAATGTTTGAGAATTGTTTTACAGCGGCACAAACAACTCAACTGTGATATTTAAATAGATGAACAAGGAAAGTGTTAAAGTTATCATAATGTTATTCCATAGTTTCAATCCCATGTCCATTAGAGTGATCAATTAAGTTAGTTTACTAGATGTATAGGTTTTACTAGCGATTAACATATTCGCAAAAATAAATGCAGATGACAAGCATTGGTGAAAATATTTTCAATATTAAGCTAGGGATTTAAATTTTGTAGCGAACTAAAAGACACTTGAATTGAGCGGTCTGTGAATGTATTCGTACGAAAAAGTTAAGTACTTCATTTTTATTACAAGTTGTGTTTTTTCCAGTGAGAAGGTATAAAAATGTACATCAACAACTCTTTGTTACCTGTTTATAATCGCACGCAACCAGGTGAAAAACATCATCAACCGGAATATCCGACAAATGAAAGGTTCCAGATGATTCATTGGACATTGAAACTATTTGCAATTTCTGAGGCCCGTCAATATCAAATGCAACCAATGTGCCAAGTGTCAATGAAAATGGTAATTCTTTTTGCTCTCGGAAAATCTGTAAACCAAGCATTTAACAGTATTGAGGATCCACTACACTCCTCCTTGCACGTTCATAGAAAAAAAAAGAAAATTATCAAAATCTCAATAACGGCCAAAATGCCGTTCAATGAAACTTCGCACAAATGAATGTTACTAATAAATCTTTATTTTGCATAAGGTAAGACACGTTAGAACAATGAAGAAAAATAGCGAGATCTAAACATTCCATAAAATTATATTTTCATAAATTCACAAAATGTAAACTAGGGAAACATTATCTTAAATGCCCAAATGAGAAATATGATACTGACAACAATATCTTGTGTCCTCGTGACTTACATGTGCATATGTAAACTATATAAGATATTAGTAAACGTGTGTTTAACCCTCAATGTCCTGGTCGCTTCCTTGTCGCGTAAACTGGTGACAAACCCCGATTTCTCTTTTCGTAGTTGAAAGTTCTTTACAAAGTACACAACATTTTTTCTTGTCAGTATCGTTACACTTATGTGGGAATTAAAACAAAATGTGTTGTATTGCTTACTTTTTATGAATTTATGCAAATAGAAACTTGTGGACATTTTAGATCTAGCTTTTTCTCTTAACTGTTCTAACTTTTCTTAATATATGTAAAAAAAGATACACTTATAACGAGTATTTGAGTAAAGTTTCATTTAACGGCATTTTCCTGTTATTGAGATTTTGATAATTTTCTTTATTATCGATGAACGTGCAAGGAGGAGTGTAGTGGACCCTTAACTTTATCTATAACCGTTTTATGAAAGGGCATAATTATCATGTAAATAAAAAAATGAATTTCACGTTTCCAAATATCAGACAGATTTCTTCAGAACATAAATATTTTTTAAAATATAAGTCAGATAATTGTAACTGAGTATTTGAACTTTGTGTGAATAATGTAATGTCATCTAGAGAAATTTAAATTGTAAATTGAAAATTGGGGTTTACTTTTCCAAATCCTCTCTTAAAGGTCAACTTTTGGGAAATACATTCTAAGTAACACTAACAAAAGCCTTATCTTCATTCAGTTATTTACCAAAAGGTGTCTATAAAGCAATGCTGAAAATATAAGTATCATGTTAAATCTACCAAAATTTCTTCCGTCGGATCTAGTAGCAACATTGACTTCCCGTTGTTTGATATAAGATCTATGTTCGGTGGGTCATTAAGGGGCAGAATTTCAATAGTAATGATGAATTCAGAATGAGCAGGTAATATGTCTTTCCACAGCGGCTTGTCTTTCAGTATTAGACTGATTGAACCTACACCGTAACAGTTCTGACAGGGAGAAATGGTCAATCTGAAAACAACAACAACAACAACAACACAAGTAATAAATAATTATACTAACACATCCCTTGCTTATTTAAGATTTTCATAATAATTATCATTTGTAGTCATGCCTTCATCTTGACATTAAAATTGGGATAGACCTTAACGGTTACACAAACCTTTTTCGCTGTATAGTTTTTAATCAGATCATTTGTTTGTAATTCAATATTGTAATTTATTGTCAAATAAGATAATTGGTATGGGTTGAGGCTACTTACACTCCAGTGTCATCCAAAGTCACTCTCCCAAATACTTGATTTGGTTTCAAGTTCGTGTTATCGAATACTATTGGATCGTTCTCGTTATCTACTGCAATGATCTGAATCTGAAGATTATCTGGAAAGAAACCTATATCTTATATGACATTTTCAGCATGAAATGTTCAAAGAAAACATGTATCGTCACATCATGATTATGCAAAATTGCGAGTACTCATAGTAAAACTATTTATCGCACTTAAATATTTATGAAACAGAATTCGATTTATCACCATCGACAGCTCTATATTTTCAAATCCTTATTAAAAGTAACTTTGAATAAAAATAAAAGAGAACAGACTTTCATGCTAACTCAATCCTCAAACAAGCAAGACAGCAGATAATGGGCGATGAATTGTATTTAACAAATTACTAGTCACTACATGACACCTGTCTAGTTAACTAATTGGAATGCCCGTGTTGTTTTTCGCTCGAGCTCTAATCTCTCTCAGTCATTTGCATTTTATTAATGAAAAGTATGAAGTATTTAAAAGTTGCAAAGATTAAAGATACTTCTTTAATCTTCAGCCAACAATACCGTTTTCTGTATTTCTTGCAAATAAAATGTTGGTATTTAAGTTATATTGAGAAATTCAATCAATCATTACCAAGAATTTAATAAGGACTCAAATTTAATAAAGCAAGTAAGAGTTTAGTTTTACCGTCTATAAGTCGAGTTTCTTTACAGAACCTAATCAGAATTGAGAAAATGGCAAAACGTAGTTGATTTTGTCAGGGTTAGTCCTCTCACCAATTTTCAAAAATGACTCACAATCAAATTTGCATTACCGTTTCAAAAGAAAACAAATGAAATAACGCATAGCCAGCAAAACTGCAAGTCGAACTATCAGAAATATCATATGGTAAATACATTAATGTCACCTGCTTCTTGTTTTATAAGTGTTCATGATTTTGCCTGCAGCACTGTAGAGTTGATGAGTGGGTTGGAGTTAACTCACCAAGATCACTTGACATGTATTTATTTGTTCATTTTGGAACTTGTTTTAGCGGATGTGAGGTTTAAGCACCATATACATGGGTTCAACCCCTTGTGGTGAAATATTTTTGATCTGTATCGATTGTTTTTAAATAAAACGATTTTTAACGCTTAAGCTCTCATTTTCTTACTTGCGTTTTGTCTGTGTGGGTTGTCTGTTTTCTAAAAGGGTTTATGCTGTATATGTATAATTCACTAATAAAAGTAACTGACAACGAGATCGAAATTGTGAATAACTAATGCAGAAATAATTCTACTACACACCTGAGTCTTCTTCTAGAGATATATATGTTGGTTTTACAAGATCGGGAGGAGAATTCACGATTGCAGCACTCACTATGGCTAGAGCAAACTGTGTTTCGGCGTAGAAGTACTTTTCATTTTCGGTTGATTTACTGTTACTGGAACCTCTTGTGTTACAAATCTAAAGAATGTCAACATATTAGTTTTGAATGATAAGCCTTAGTGTAACAAAGATTTTCTAGTCTTTTATTGGTCTTGTTGCTCGGAAGGTTGTGTGTTCTTAAAGTGGTATATACTTGAATTAATTAAAGAAAGGCATGCACGTAAGACAAAAAGGTAAATACTTAAAACTGTTTTACAATATCAGTAAAAAGCGGAATGTAACACCTTTGAAATGATACTGAAGTTCTCAGGGGGACGCTATAATGTCACGTACTGTTAATGATGATATGTTTCGTCATTACCTTGACAACTGTTATTCCTTCCTGGTATTTATCTTCTATTGTAGAGTCATTTGTCAGGCATGTTTGGCTTGAAATTTGCCATTCTCCAACATCTAGAAGAAAGAACATTATATACCATGATAAACAACAACAACAATTATGTAAAGTTAAAAGATAGAATTTCGAAATAAGCTTATAAAGTATACTTAGTTATAACTAATTTTATTAGATGTCTTCGTGTGCTAGGCTTTAATGTGTTGTATTTTAAGACAAGAGTTTAAAAATAAACAAATAAAAACATTTGACGTTTACTTGACTTGAGAAATTATAAACAAGTTTTAACCTGGATTCCAGTGTAATAGCATGGTCATATTATCATCACCAGATGCGTTGAAATTAGACTGCGGAAAAGATACCATTAAAGGTCCAGGTAGAGACACCTGTCCGATAGAACTTATTGTGAAAGACCTTTCAAACACCTGAACTCTGTAATAGAACAATTAATATATAAGCTTTCAATTATAGTAAAACAAGCGTTAAACGTACAAACAAATGCACCGAAACGTGTTATATCTTTTATTCAAATACTGTTTGGTGTTCCTCTTATTAAAGTATTCTTAGCATCGAATCACACAATGTTGTAAGCCTTTAAAATGATTGCTGACCCTAATATCAAATGTTTGGATATAGTTGAAAGGCTAATTTCTATAAATAAGCAGTTCATGATGTCTTCGCAAATATTTATAAAGTTTTCAAGGCCTGGTCCACAATTTCAATATACGAACTCTCAAGTGATACGTTTATCGTTCGAAATTATATTCTCTGGTTTATGAATTTGTTTCTTTACAATTTTTTCTGTTTAATTTATAAAGTTGTCATGAAGTAGTCGAAAAACACACACAATATATATGATATCACAAATAATTTATACATGAAACCTTTTTCAAAAATACACGAGCATGTTGTAAAACTTCAAAATAACACTATAGTAACAGTTCTAACAACAGGAAAGTGGAGTAATATATATTATGTACACACCTTCTATAAAGCAACCGCTCGGTTTTATTAACAGATGTTGCTGGATTTACGATGAAAGGACTGAATACCGAAGATGCAGCAGAGGCATACGATACATCCATATCTGCTTCGCTTAACTCATTAATCAACACACTTTGCCCTTTCTCAAGATCTGCAATAAAAATATAGTTAAGTTTTACAAGAACATAAACTATGAATTACATTACCAGTCTAATTATCATAAAACTGTAGCAATTCTGACAAAGTTACAGGAGCTGCTGGATACTTACTTTTAGGAGATTCAACTACTATGTCTAATAAACTTCTTCGTTTTCTTTGTTTCAAACCAACTGTTGCTGAAATAGCCTCTCCGTTTTCGGATGTCACAAGCTCTGCTTTGTCACTTGTTATTAATAATGTGTTCACAAACTTAACGATACAAATCTCAGCTTTGTTGCATAATCTCATAAACAGAAACAGTGTTCTCCCAGTTTCCATCTGGAACGTATTGTCGTCAGTGTCCTCGGATTCAAAATCATATATTCCTTTACTTAGAGCTCTGAGTTCTGATATTTTATGGAATTCAACACCATCAATCCAAAGTGATCCATTTTTAATTTCTACTACTCCAGACGTGTTGTATCCAACCCATACGCAGGGGACAATATCATCAATGGTGTCCTTGTTACTGCCGACACAGAAGTCTGTAAAATAAATGGAATTATCAAAATGCGTTGCAAGCAAATAATTAACTAACTGCTTTCAAGGGAATAAATGACATTTCTGACACAAATGTTTATTTAAAAGTAATTTATTGAGAACCATTTGAAATTAACATTTGACAACAAGCATTATTTTGTTACCATATCTTCTGACATTGGGATCTGTACTTAGAGTCCACGATTCTCCACAAGACGTAGGATCTGAAGACTCTACGGCCGACGGTGGGTACACATCATGATCAAAATGTTTGGCTCCGACAGCTTCTGCCGATACCGAATCCACATCTGGTGCTTCGAGCAGGACAGTTACCCCTTCGGAATAATAACACATCAGATTAAATGAGGAAAAAACGTTTGTATTAAAATAGAAAAGCTCGTAGATTTTATTTATACAAAATCAAGCCTTATTTCGTTTTAATAATAATTTTCAAATTAGACACGGATTAAGCAAGCATCTATAGACAGACTGAATAGAAAGTCATTTATACATCAAAGTTCGAATTAAAATGTATTTATGAAAATACGCTTTCTTAATGAAAACCTGTTTAAATTCAAAATTGAATGAGAGTACATGATAACACGAATCATATAAAATTCAACTTTATGCTTTCTTTCAGAACAATTAAGAGAATCCTACCCTTCTTATCCATCCACAGCGTTGTCAACCCTGCCTCATTTGTGCACTTTATGCTTAAATAGTACGTTGTGTTGTGTTTCAAAATACTCTCAAGCTTTGCATTTTCTCCAGTAGAAAACTCTCCAGTAGATACGAACTCTTGTATGTCTTGACCACCAACAAATGTTCCAATAGCCCAGTCGTAGTTCTAAATTTACGGAGCAATTGGTGTCAGATAATATGTTTTAAAACAAGTCTTTGGTACATAATGAAAACATTAAAAAGTACCAAAGGCTAGGAATGCTGCATATTAAATCCTCGGTATAATCAAGGATTCGGAATAACGCCAAATAAATAATTTATTAAGCAATAAACAATAAATATGCCACTTTCTTTATAATATCAAAGAAAAATATAAATCGAAAAATGCTCTTGTTTTCTTTTCAACACATATATCGACAGCTTGCACTCGTTACTTATTGATAATTAAAGTTGAAGATTAAGTCACAGCGTTTTATGTAACGCACTTTTGGAAATGTTTTATAGCGTTGAACAATAAATTACCTGTATTTCGCTGCGATCATCATTGCAAAGCCATAGAGCCTTAATTGTATTATTAGAACCTTGGAAATCCGAAGGAGTGAATTCTCCTTGTCGCACGTCGACATACATCATGACAGTTTCATCAAAAACAGGCGGTGTTGTGTCAATGTAAAATCCATTGGACGAGGATAACGCCTCGGCTCCTGACGCAAGCAACGCTTTCACTGTTGGTAATTAAAAACATATGTACATAAAACAGCACATGTTTGATACTGGCAAAATTATTAAGTCGAGTTTCTATGTCTACTTACCTTTCAAATTTATTTGCTTGAAAATTTACAATAATTGTATTAATTTTGTATTTACCAAAGTCAACGAGTGTATGTTTGCCACCGAATTGTCGCCAGTTAGGTGGCTGGACGTTTTTTGTTGAAAACTCATTGATATTTGTTTAAGATATTCTTCACCTTAAATTGAATCAAACAAAGTCTGATGCGTTTTTATGTGTTTTAATGATTTTTTTATTATTATTTAGGGTGTTTTAAATATACTGACTCTTACATGTCTTATGGAACAGAAGTAAATAAAAGAAAAAAATCACCAATAATAACCAGAGCTTATATACTATGCTTTAAAAAGAAACCCCTTGATGAATCACTAAAACCAACCTGTTATATAGTATGTTCCATCGTAGGAAGAGTTCAATTTGATATCGTATAGTGAAAATTTGACAACAGTGTAGCCAGACGATAGACAAGATGGCTGACAGTCAAAACTTGAACATGCATCACTGCAAGGTACACATGGCTGTCTCACCTATTTCATAAAAACATAACATTACAAAAATATACTCTATCTCATAGTTATAAGTTTCCTTAATTTTGAAAGCATACACAGAGTAAAGAAACACTAATGCGCTAATCTTCAGAATCTTAATTTGTTTGTTCAATAGAAGTGTATTTTACTGAAAATAACGCCGAGACGTTGTATTCTGAACTTAAACCATAAAATAATGTTTCATATATGCAATAAGCATCCAGACTATAAAAGCTGCCGTTTGTTTTAAAGATACAGACCCTCTGAAACTGGACAACATCATCGCCCTGTGGATATGTTCCTATTGCTGCTTCGTATCCCACAATTGCATTCGTTCCTCCTTCAAATGGTTCACCATATCTACAAAGTTCTTTCACATCAGGTGGCATAATCAGTTGCTTAAAGGTAGCTTTCGCTGACCACAAGTTAAACACATCCAGATCGGGAACAATGTTGTCTTTATGCCAAACGTGCAACACAAGTTTTGTCGATAGACTTAGTAATGGTATTCCGCACATTTCTGATGCTTGTTTGCCATCAACAATCACTTGAATGCACCACGTAACCTTTAAATAAATAGATATTATTTCTACATATTAAAACCGTTATTTTAAGATGGTTTACAATACATACTTAATGGTACATTTTCAAAGTCGTTGGTTGTCACAAATGGTTGTAACGGTTTTAAAATCTTGCGCTCAACCCGGGGCTAGGCGGCGTGGGCAGTAATATGCATTTCCATTACTACCCATGAACAGGCTCAATCAAACCGAGCCTGAAATATTTTTATATTTGTCGTGTTCGTCGGCTTTCAATGTCCCATTTTCATCTATTTGTAAATAACAACGATTTAATGACCATACAAGAGAAGTTTGGTAAAATTACAATAAATGAATAAATATCCTATCCAGACACGCATTTTTTTGCCTTCGCTTAACCAATGTTTAAGGACCACCTACTGTAAAATAGTTTCACTATCCGCAATATCAACAATCACCATTTTAGCATTTCTTTCTTGTGTAAATGTTGAGGTGCATGTAATCCGATGCTACACTGCGTGGTTATATAACTGTTCATGAAACTAGCATGAAACCAGCATATAATATTTCGTAAGCATTGACGTGAAAAGTTACCTTATCATATAACTGTATTTAAACATGTTTATACTGCAAGGCATTAGAGCATAAGTATATGATTACAATAAATCAACTTTATTAAAAAAGAAAACAAATGTTTAGATCTAGTGATGCTGTGCCTTTTATGAACTACAAATGAGTATAGATATCTTGTTCTCCTTATGTTTAAATGTTTACTCTGTCTTGTTTTGAAAATGAACATATTATAAAGCCATGCTCCCATTTCCTCTCCACTTTTTGGCTATGTCTGTTTTTTTCTGAATGTGACTATTTCTAATTATGCATATTTCACTTTTTTACGCAACAACTTCATTTTTGAATGTTCGCTTTCATGACATAGACCGTTGGTTTTTAACAGTCAGTCCATCAAAATAAATAAACTCAACAACGACAGCAAAACGCGGTTTATTTAGAACGACAATGCCTTGTCAGCATCACAAACAATCCAATTAAAACAACAACAATTTGCGTTTCTAATGGTATTAGGTATAAATTTTAATGGGTAACTAACATCTTGTAAATGTTAATGTTTTTTCTGTTTCCAATTGTCTTGTTAACATGAGAGATGTTTAAGTTTATAAATACCGGTGTCATTATATTCAAAGCTCATTGTTAAGGAACAAACTAGGTGAAGAGGAGACTTTTTAAAGCCATATTGCACAGATGTTTAAAATAATATCATTTTTGATTTAATTAGCGCGTTCGTGGGCAGTAAGAAAATGTACTTCACCCACGCTGCATACCTCTTGTATGATCGCAACTACCCACAGAATTAAATAGTAAATACATGTATGTTGAGCAATACGAAACGGTGCATAGTATAAGAAGATAATAAACGCGTGATCATTCGGATTTCAAATTAAACTATTTTTATCGAGTACCGAGGTAACAGATTTTACTTACCGACAAGTCGTCCTTAACGCTCAAAAAGACGATTTGGTATCTATGAAAGTCATCCGATGGATCAAAGTCAATCTCTGACTTAACGGACATCAACTCTCCGCTGTTGTTAAAGAATCTGCACCAGGTTACAAGGTATGGAGATTCGACTGAAATGTTAAAGATACGACTAAATAAATACCCAGTCTTTCTTTATACGTTTTATAACATTTTTGAGGTCACTGTTTGTCATTTAATTGAGTTTGTAGGGATTACTTCTTGGCGTGTGTCATTACACATTATTTAAATGTATACAACAAATGATGCGTATATATGAATTTCCACTGTTCATAAGCAGGTTCATAAACCGAGCCTGCAACACGTTGATAGTTTTCGTGTTTTTGAAGTTAATTTTTCATCTAGATGAACTTGACATTGAGTAAGTGGTTAGGTGAAAATTTTGGTCAAATACGTTTACTTTTAAGGCCACAAGCTCGCTTTCAAATCGATTTGTATTCTTTTTAACCTCTTCGTCTTCCTATTTGTCTGTGAGGGAATCGTTTGCTTTCTGTAATGTGGTTCACAACTACATGCAAAGTTATCATTACCATTTGTTGTCTAGAAAGAACGATCAATTTGACTTGTTTTCACTGAAAAATTGATATATTAATCATTCAAACGTTTCAAGAAAATAGAAGATATTCACTAACCTGTATAAATCTGTAACCCACAGCTTTGCTGAGCAGTAGGATGATCATTATTTACTGTTCTATTTAAGTCGATAGTGGTATCATTCAGGTCCACACTGTCCAGTGTCTGATTAACTTTCTCAAGGTAATCAGTGCAGTTGCAATCACATCTGGTCTAATATTGTATAGTAAAATATATAATTTAATCATAACTCAATCTCTGAGTCGGAACTTTTAATATTATGCAATATTTTTAAGTTTTTTGCGCTGCATATAAAAGTAATAAGTGTTGTATTAAAAACCCTTTGGTTTTATACAAATGGTTGTAAAACTAATTTCAGAAAAAATTATCTTCTTAAAATTGCTAGATGATAATACAACAAAAATTAAAACGTTCCAAGGAGGTAGCTCTACATTTAAAATTATACACTTAAACTAACAAAATATATTCTGAAAACAAAGGTTTTAACTGAAATTAATCTTGAGGATTCATTCAATAAACCATTTGTAACCATTCATAAACCGGTGCATATCTAAAAAGAAACATTAAACATACCACATTAACTTCCAAGCAGCAGCTGCATGACCCTTCTTCCCAGTTTATCGGCCGATGATTGTACAAATGGAGATCGTTTTGTTCGCCATCCCAGAACGTTACACCAGTTACTGCTTTTCCATCACCATTAGCTGCCTTTACTAGTATCTGTGGTTATTGGCATTTCTTTTCTTACGAATGTGACACAAATAAAATTGAACACACTGGCGAAGGTATTCAGACTTAGTCTACTCGTTTTTTTGTAAAGAATGACTTGTTTTATACATTTGTATGAGAACCTGCTGAGGGAAGAGTGAGAGCGGTGCACTTCAGAACCTGTTTCAACCACCAATAGCAAATTTGTTTTGCCGCTGTCCGTTTAAAATTGCTAACCCTTCGGGTTCTCATTTTCGATAACTGTTTGTGGTATTCTCCTTTAGTCTGATCATGGTGTTTGGCTATTTGTGGAGGCTGTGTTTTCTGGAAATGGTCATACCTTAATTCTCATTTGAATTTTTACATGATTTCATATTTCAGTTTTTTAAGATCCAACGTATTCCACAACCAACATGTCGAAATATAATGTCTTATACTAATAATAAGGGTTATGCTACGTTTATTTATTCTAAAAAACCAACATTTAAAATATGGTTGACTTTAAACCATTTTTGAATATAAAAGTAATTTACTTAAGGGTTTAAAAACAAAAACCCGAAGCTTTTTTAACAAAAATGGATACATAATAACACAAGTTACACAGTGACTACACTTTTTACATCCTTAAATGCACTTTGTATTTTATGAAACGTTTTAATTAAATAGATAAAAGTGATCAGAAATTTTACTCGTTAACAGATATATCAAGTACAAATAAAATGGTAAAGTGCCGCCAAATCAAAATATTTGCATCTTTTTCTACCAGTGCTTTATTTTTTTCCAGATTCGAGAGTACTGGAAATTAACAGATTAATAACGCTTAAATATTAACCTGGTAAATGCCACCGTCTTTTAAATCGGCTTCCCTCATATATGCGGCAGAATACACTTTTTCGGCTTTCGAATCTCTAGCAATTTTAATAGTAATCGCATCTTCGTACGTATCTCTATGAACATTGGCTTCCCTATGTTCTAGTCTCCAAGCAAGACCCTCTGGATCATTTAGGTTTCTCCTCGTCAGAACTGTCCACGATTTATCCAGGAGTGATATGTTCCTCGATGGACATGGGTTGGGAACTTTCAGTGGGTAGTGTAACAAAGTTCCTGTTATTAAATGAACCTTACGTTGTAATAGGCTTTACGAACAATACAGACTAATGTTGTAACTTTGAAACATATGACTAAACTACGTATCAAAATCTTATGCTCTGCTAATGTTATACATTGTTTACATACACTTATGTTGGACTTGCAAATATGTTGACGGTTTATCTGTAAGTACTCTATTGTTGTAAAAGACCAATTATCGATTGAATAAAATGATAGCACTCAATTGTTTAAGTCGCACAATAGTTCTTAATGTATTTTTTAATAATAAGTTTTGGCAACTCGTGAAAACTCTTAAAAAAGTAATCTTTGAGTTTTGCTTATTTTAAATTTATAGTTGTCTTTATTAAGATGTCTTGTTTCGAATATTTAATCTAAAGATTACTTTAGACTGCGAAACCTAAGTGTTGAGAATAATGCTAATGTGTATGTAACGTTGACGCACTAGAGGAGTCCTCATTGACGTCACTTACGTTGTTTACATGAATGAAAACGAACCTGGAGCTTGTTTTCATATTCCTCACAAACATTTAAAATAAGATATCAGTTAAAATATATTAAATGTTTATTAAATGAATGTATCATTAACCGTTCACGTAGTCAGTATTGCCCCACCAGACGACATCAGCAGTGAACACTGATCCTTCGGATATATGCCCGGCAGATGGCAGCGAATCGTCGTACACTATCGGAGACGTTGTAGCAGATGATATAAGCCCTGCTCGATTGATTGCTTGTATTGAAACCAAGTACACAATAGATTTCTAAAACAGGGAAGGAGAAAGTAGTCATCGGATAGGCGATACTGGAACTGTTATTTCCGGCTTTAACTACTTGTATTCAATTATTACACACATCAGTCTATTTAAGCAGAACGGTTTAACAATAAGAATGTTACACTAAACAACAATATTTCACTCAGGATTTAAACAGTAAAACTACTTAGCGTTCACTTAGGAAAAGCACTTAAATAAGTATTGTTACTTGAATATTCTTTATTGCTCTGTATAATTTTGGTGTGTATACTTACTTGTATTGTCAAATTTGTGAAGGTGTATTCTGAATAGTTGTTAAAGACTTGCACACTGTTTAGGAAAACAAGGCCTTGTGAAGCTGAAGCGGAACACTGCCCTTTGTGCCATAAGGTAAGATTAAATGTATCAATGCCAGATTCTTTGTCTTGGAAACCGTCCCATTTTACTGATACTGTTGAATTCATTCTTGTGTAAGCAAGATTCTAAACGACAAAATTAATTTAAAAATACATTTGAGTAAATAACGTTTATTGTATCATGTATGTTTTGTATAAAAAGATGTACTTAAATGTAACAATCACAATATACAAAGAATCCGAAAAGTGGGAATCGTCTAAGTGACGAAAAACTAAATCAATTGATAACAATCACCTAGTAATTGATATTCAAAGCTAAACAATCCACGTTTCTGCATCATGGTATTAGACACGATACAACTAATCGTCAAGCTCCAAATATCATGAAACAATAATTCAACATCATTCTGCCGTGAAACAATGTACGGATGTTTAAAATAACTACCCAGCAAACATTACATATCGGTCCAATATCGGCTCGATATATGTTGCAATGTCGGCCCGATATCAGCTTCTTACATTGGACTGATGTCGGATGTGCAACTCGGCTACATATCGGTCCGATATCGGTTATGTAAATCGGGTAACAGACTTATAGCCGATCTTAAGCCGATATCTTTAAGCAGCTTTAATATACAATTTCCTCTTATTGATTTCTTTTTTTCTTGCCCATAAAGGTGATTACAAACAACAGACATTTCCACTGTAAAACAAATTTATTTACACTAAACAACCCGTAAAAAAAACAATATTCAAATTCCTGAAAGAGTACATGAGCATTTATGATCGCGAAAATATGTAACAAAACGGTTTCGAAACATTTGCCTACGATTGTTTCAATATTTAAAAATATAACATAACAGCACCCATGCAATATGAATAATTATAAACTAGTTTTTGAAATATTTGTACAGAAATAAGCATGTAACGTCTAAATTTCTTACAAAATCGCTTGTTGAGCCGTCGGCGCCAAAATGCAAAATACGGTGCTTTAGAAAAACTCGTTGTGCAAATACGATATGACATTGCAACATATATCGGGCCGATATTGGACCGATATGTAATGTTTGCTTATTTTCAACAAAAATGCCTATGTACAAAATATATACCGGGCCAATATCGGACCTATATCAATTATCCGACGACCAGCTGTAATTAATTAATATCTAGATTACATGACATTGTTAATATCGGGCCAATATCGGTCCAATATCAAAAAGCTGAGACCGATATTCCATCATTTAGCCGATATCGGTCCGATATAGGCGTGTTTGCTGGGTAACCTGGTTTAAAACATTCCAACGTACACGGGAATATATTTCTTTTAATAACACAAACTTATAAAGTCACATTTATCAAAAGTTATACCTCTTTTTACATTCTGTTGTTTTGCAATAAACCAGGTTAATAATATTATAAAATTCTTAGAAATGCGAACAGTCACATAAAAGATAAAAAAAAGTCAAGATAATTGCTATTACAACTTTTGCTAAAACTATTGATGAAATTTAACGAACCATATCAAAATAAGGTCCACCAGTTATTCTGCCTGGTACTGGCTGTGTGATATCCACTGTAAACTTGTGATAGGTCATGTTACATTCTCCTGCCTTGTCCACTCCTGAAAGAAATTCAATTACAATGTGTATCGCATCTTCAAACAATTCGATAATGATTTTTGGAATGATGTTTTAACTAAAATATCCATTAATTATAATCGAATGTTATGTATGATTATTATTTAATCAAACCGAGCCTGCAATATTTTCATATGTGTCGTGTTCGATAGCTTTCAAAGTTCCCTTTTCATTTATTTCTTGCCTTCATATTTTTGCAGAACTGGACGGAACAAGTTGTTGCCAAACACCACCAACTTATAAAACTTACCCATAACAAAAATATAATAGGAACCATTCTGTAAAAGTGAAAGGCTTTGAAGAATTTTATATGTGCTGACACCAACAGATGTTACACCAATCGTATTGAAAGTCGTGACTTTTTCTTCTCCAGTTGCTCTACCGCCATCAACCTTTAACCGAGAAAATGCATGTAAATGGAAATGCACATTGAGACAAAAAACAATACATTATTTGAAAACCACAGCTTAAATCGTTTTATAATCAGAACGACACACTACTAGATGAAAAATATTCACTTACATATCGCCTACAGTCTGTAGAAGACAGTGTGTAATTGTCCGATAACGCAACATAGAATAGCATCATTCCAACTTTGGAGGAGAAGCCTTCCCACTGTACCTCGAGATTAGTATTAGAACTTACGTAACCAGGCATGTTGATTTTTCCAGCTATAATGCAAACATTGTCAGATGAATAAAGAAACTCATATTTTTTCTGCGTCTTTGATTACTATAAGTCATCATTAAAATAGACGAACTGGCCATTTAGGACTTAAAAACTCACCGAAAGCCACAAAAATCAATAAACATGTCTTTAACACAAAGACAGATAAGTGCGATTTAGAACTATTACAAAAACTATTACAAAAAGAACTATCAGAACAATGTTTAAGAACTATTAAATACGCAGTAGTTTTGCATTTACGTAGGTAAGCAGTTGAAAAGAGATCCCTACCTGTCATAAATATTTTTAAAAAATATTTTACCAGTTTTAAAAATGTAATTACTTGGCCAGTTTTTATTTTGAGCACCGCGATTTAAATTTTAATTGCATGCAGATTGTATTTACCTGTCACACCACCATCAAAACTAACATAGAAGCCGTTTGATGTAGAAATTGCGTAAGAGTAAGAAGCGCTGTATGCTTTGACTGTAAAATAATAAACTGCATATCCCGGAATTAGATCTAAGTCTTTGAAAGTCACTGATGTGTTCAACCCAACATTAGTAAACGGAACTATGTTATCCCTTGATTTTTCAAATCTTCTATCTGTGCCTAGAGCAACCTCGTAGTAAGCAACTTGTTGATTGGGATCTTGTTCGGTGTCTTGCTCAATGCCATTGTTGCCTTAAATGTACGATTAGTTGAATATAACATTCGCATTTACGTAACTTCTTTTATTGTTCGTATATTGTTACCTGCTAATTTATAAAGAAAACTAATTTTGTAATAGGTAAATGATTTGACGACGGGGTTTGAATTAGCACTGGAAAAACTAATATGAGATATCATCACATTTCAAAAATGCGCGCGGATGATGCATGCTTTTCGAAAATCGCAATTTTGTTATTACCAGTGATAACATCTGCAACGTTCAAGGTCTGTCTTATCTCTCCAAAACCTTCCCAGTTGGCAGACACAAGGGTTCTTGAAGCCATAACTTTCAGATCATGTCCGGTTACATCACCGTCATAAACCATGCCGGGAAGCATTGTATTCGAGTTAATTGTGACACCGTTTGATCTTAGAGTGTAGACGTAGCCCATCATATTTGTTACACGAACTAGGTTATAGTATCGCCTTCCTTCTTTAAGGTCAAGCTGATCACTAATTCCATGTGTTGATGCTAGTAAAACAAAGTTCACTGCTAGTTTTTTTTTAATTTGTGTTAGTCATAATATTAACCTTAAACGCGTTTAAAATAAAATAAAGAAAACATATAAAACATCGGCGTTTGATTAAACCTATAAGTGAACGCAAATGTTTGTCTAGCATCATTTAATGATAACATTTCAAGGTTAACTTTAGCCAGACAACTTATTTTAAACGTTTTTTTTTCTACAGAATCCAAACTTCACTAAAAGTGTTTTGTTCTAAAATGTATGAGTTGACAAGCTGATGTTCTCTTTGCAACTGACGTATAAGATATATTATTCTTGCATTGTTTGTCGTACGTGTCAACTTTGTTTTTAAATTAGCGTTCACGTTAACTGTGTTTTCAATTATCATATTTGTACGTGTAAAGTGTGTTTTCAAAGTTATCGTACATATCAAATGCGTTTCCTAATATTACATGTCAGCTGTGTTTTCATTTTTATAAACGATGGTTTTGTTCACGCTTAGGAATCTGAAGTCACAAACACTGTTATTTGAGGTTGGTTATTTTCCTACCACTTAAAAAAAGCTTTAAACGACATCATGGATGTTCGGTAAAATATTTCATTCAATGAAATCTTCATATTGGCCGTAACTAAAAAACCAAACCATGATAACAATAAATTTATTTCATAATGTCCTTTTAATTGTTTGGTCTTGTCCGTGGATGAAGGCGTAGAATATTATTAGAAATTGTCTTACTGTACATATCAACAAAAGGCTGCAGAACCACGCCATCGGTCTGTTCAATTGACCATTCGTACTGTACTGATGGACATGGATCACCAGAAACATCCCATTTTGCTTCAATCGAAGTAGTGTCCGATTGGAAATCTCTGCAATTTTTACATCATGAAATATAATGAAACACGATTTTCAAAGAAATATTGTCATTCCTGAAACGATTAAGGAGTTTAATGCCTAATTTGCACTTCATGACGTATGTACTTCGTCAATGGTACGTACTCGCAAGAATCTGATATTTTAATAAGTTTTTCTTGACAGCACTTACGTATTTGTCAATCAACACCTCAGTCAGCACTGTTTTGATGACGCACTAATTTCAACATAAAGTTAGCTTTATCCTACTTTAAGTCTCAATATTATTTTAACATTATACACCAGTTACGATCTCTTGTATAAGAATACTATATATTATCAGTCATAAGTGAAAGCCAATAATACACACATATCACCGAAGGAATGTTGATGGGAATCGTACACTCCAACATGATCAAGTGGAGGAAGATTTTGACTGAGGTACGATAGGAAAACTCCGTTGGACGTTACAGTTGTTGAGTGACCTGCTCCGTTGTAGGCTTTCAGTGTGGCAAATATCTAAAAATGCAGTAAAGATCAAACACAAACAGAAGAAAGCTTTTTTGAAATTTCCAAACAATTATAATAATAATACTCTATGCTAAAACAAATAAAAACCCATACCATTCAACATATTACCATTTAGAAGGATGCATATAAAGGCAATTTGTTTGATTTCTTGAGAATAGTTTGAACTTCAGGAGATTGGAAAAAACTTGTTTATACGTAACTGAGTTATAATAAATACAAATGTCGATAACGCTACCTGGCGATATCCTAGAAGGTTTATACTCGTTATAGTGTGGTGATTAAAATCAGAACGTATCTTGAAAAACTCCACTATCTGAGTCCCTCCTGCAGTACTTCCCAACGCAAGTTCGAACCTAACAATATTTAAACGGCGTTGCATGATATCACAAAATCAGTACTTATTTATCTTTAAATAAATCCAAGATAGCAACAAAACTATATAGTAACATATTTTTGATAATACAAAATAAATATTTGTTTATTTGCAGAAACTGCAAAATGTTAATAAAGCGACTGTAAAATTACAACTAAGACTAAAACAATTATTCATAAATAAAAACAAAATGTTAATCTTACTCTGATAGTTCCGATTCCAGATCACTGAATTCCGCCCAGGCTATTGTAATCCTTGCCAGATTTTCTGTACATATTGCATCGATTTGAAGACATTCTGAAATAATCAAAGACACATGCTCATACACTTATACGACAATTAATTATATGTTATATTGCAGTAACAAAGAGCTGTTTTCTTTTCTGAGGGACAACGAATCGGTATGATTATGCACGATTACATTTATATTTTCCTCTACAGTCTAACTAATTAAAATACTAAAACAAAAGGAAAACATACCTTCTTTCGTCGTGCATGCCCGTTTATTCATTTCCACAGTTTTGTCTACGTTATTCGGATCAACACGAGATATACTCGGTATTTCAATGACGATACCAGGAGTTGGCGGTGTGTCGTCCACAGTTATGCTTTCAGATTGAGCATTCACACTAAGCTCTATCTTATTAACAGCAGTGACCGTTGCGTAAAACACATCTGTATGGTTCTTATCAATATCTGAAAACATAAACGTATACAAAATATATACTTTCAGACTAATATCAAGTTTAAGTTCAACGATTGTAGCAAGTGTTCTAGGACAACTCAAACGTTTTGTGAATATGCCAAGCTCTCTAATTCGTTGTTTTGTTTGAGATGGATCAACACTTAGGATTTTAAAATTATCAAGTTCCCAAGTACAATGCATTTTGGATGGAGAGATTTTTGGATTGGTCTTTATCGTGTTAACAACGTTATAAGAATTGATATAGATAATCAGAGTGACAAAAATATACGCAGATAATAGTGTTGTCACACCTTTTGCAGAGAATGACGTTATTTCAGATGAAAATACTGTCGCTTTTCTGATATCGTCGAATCCAGGCTTTGTGCCGAAGAAAATGTAGTATTTTTCTATTCCACTCTCTGCATCAACAAACCCAGTCCATCTACACTCAACAGGATGGTGACTCTGTATAAATAAATAAAATATAAAGAAGAAGTACATTTGTCTGCATGAAGCTATATATTAATAACTTTTAATGCAGTTCAAAGCAGAACTTATATTATTGATACTATTAATACGACTTATTATGTCTTATATATTCGATTCCCTACAACAGTGATAAAATACTTTTTTTTCTAAAAAAGTATTGTTGTAAAAATGAAATTACCTGAATAAATTTCGAACAGTGAACTTGACCTGCAATAGGGGCAGTACTATCCTGAACCACGGATACTGAAGTTCGTCTTTCCTGAAGTCCAGCTTTATTCTCAACCCCTATAGACACTATATTTGGAATACCTGTAAAAGGATGTATCTCTATCATAAATGTTATTTCTAGTCTTTAGCATAAATGAGGCTACGTTACATGTTCTTTTAGTCTTTAGCGTAAATGAGGTTGTGTTACTTGTTAATCAAGTCTTTAGCATAAATCAGACTATATAACATGTAAATCAAAAGTAACCAAGACATTGTATATTGTCGTAGCATAACTTTTTATTGGAATTAAAAAAAAACAAAAAAACCTTACTGTAACATCGTTTCGTATTTGTACTTACAAAATTGCAGTACTTACAAAACACATTTACATTGAGCTATATATTACAAAATTGAATTTACCAGACAGTGCCGGTTTCACGTCTCCTGTAGGAAGAAACCCTTCGCCAACAGATGTTGCATTTCCGTATGTTATTGCAAAGATATCGTCTGAGTACGGGAAGGACCCAACCATATACCATGTAGTTAATATGTTGTCTATGTTTTCCTCGTTTAGCAGATCGACATCAGAATAGTTCCAGTAAGCCATTAACACTGATTCGTCTTTCTGGTAAATTACTCCATCAGGTTCATCGATGTTTGAGACCCTGCATACATAAAACAACTGGTTAAAATTCAAAAGATTTCATGGATGGAATCCACGAAATAGAGCGTGATGTCTAAATTCAGAAACCAGCCATTTTTACGTAATGAGTCTTCGTATGCAAACCGACTAGATAAAACAATCCTTAAAAAACTGAAGTATACACATTTTAAATATTAGATTTGGAGAATTGTGATAGGGTTTTTGAATTATGATCTTTTCTCTTTTATTTAATATGCAAAATGAAAATCACACATAGAATGTAGAAAGTGAACTCTTTTAAAGCGAGTTCTACCTACTGCCGGTTTCTGTCATTATGGAACCTATTTAGCTTCATTTTTTTAAATGTTTCTCTAAATCATCTTTTGTGGTTTAAGGAGCTGGTGAGATTTGTAGAAAAAAGGAACCTCATTAGCGGACCAGATATCCCGTTCTGGTATTTTACTTGCATTAAAGAAGTCTGTGTGTTGGCCCAACATATTTTCTCTCATTTCAATTCCATTTTTTTTATTTCCCATTGTTACCTTATTTGAGTTCGAAAATAGAACTCTAACAGAGAGAGCGAATGGTCCCTTGTTCTTTAATATTATTTACTGACCGAGTCTGTTTTATCAAGATTTTTATTAATCTTCGATTTCAGGAATGTCATCATTAACACATTTTAACGCTTATCTGAAATACAGGCATATGGCATAAAGAGATGTAGACTTAAAATCCAAAAGAAACAATAAGCGATAACATAAATTAGAAAACAATGTTTAAAGTCATAGTTATTGAATGTAAACATCCACGATGCTTTACTATAAACAACTTTATAGCAGTTATCGCTTCTAACGTTTATCACCTTGTGAAATTTAAACGTGGACGAGTTGTATCGACCACAAAACCGTTCGTGGTTGCTTGAAGAATATTTCCGGAGTTAGTTATAGCCCTTAATGTGGTATAGTACGAAGTGCTGATGTCAAGGTCCAGAGCTACCTGAGCATGACCACTGCTTGTAATACCTAATAAGAATAAACCAAGATTATTTTTCTCAATAGCATTCTTTTGCGAAATAAATTACTAGTAAAACATAAATTCGCTCAAATGCATGTTGAATTGCATTTTGAATTGCATGTACATTAATTTAAATAAAATTGGTACATTGATTTCAACTTTCGCTCATGAACATGCTCAATCAAACCGATCCTGCAATATTTTTATATTTGTCTTGTTCAATTGTTTTCAAAGTTTCCTTTTCATCTATTTCAAGTAGAAACCCAAGTGATTTCGAAGTAGCTGTGCAAAAAATCATACGCGTTTTATTATTATAATGATATTTTAACTTGTAACATGAAATTGACATTGAGAGCAAATTGCAGCTTTGGAAAAATACCACCAAAAAGGTATATGGAAATCTTAATTATTTTCCTCGCTTGGACGCAATCCAAACAACGCATGGTATGGTCTATCCCCATTTGAAAATATAGTAAACAACTGTTAACAACTAATAGAAATTCAGCAGAATCTATTCATTTATTTCTTGATATTTGAGTTAATGCAAGTGAAAAATATTGAACAAGTTAATTAGATTGAAAGCTGCAATCATTCATACCATTGCCGGCCACATCGTTCTCTTCAGAGTGAATAATACCATATTCCACGAAAGGCTGTATTTCTTCTCCGCCTGGTGTGGTACCAACAGCCCAGTCAAACTTCATAATTCCACTGAGTGAACTTTCAAAACCAGAGAAAGTCATTGTCACAGTGTGACTGTCTGACTGGTAATCAACATCATTGTCCAGATTTGTTGCTGATCCATCAATGACATTTCCTATTTACAAGTTATTTAATATATTATGTTTGTAATACGAATTATGAGTATAAGCAGTGAATTTAGTGAGTCGAATGTTCAAATATTCAAATATATTTAATGACTAAACAGGACAAACTTACTCCCATAATTCGAACTGAAAGTATTGAAGAGCCACACTAGGATTATTTATGCAAATTAACAAATTCAGGTATTGATTTGTAAGACTTAAATCTTTAATTAATCGTTTATTTAAACGATTAAGTCGTATTAGAGACGTAGGCAATTATTATAACGTCTTATATACCTGTAACATCCTCCGGTACAACCACAATGGGTGAAGAGGTTTTGCTGTCACTCCATAAGCCAGCTCCATTGCTGACTTTAATGGACACGTAGTATACAGGTTGATTTAAACCGTCAATGTCAGTATCGTTCAATGTGCAAGGTAGATATGCATTCGTGGTGAAAACGTCTTTTAACGTCCAATTCAGAATATCATCTGAATCTGGAATAAAAGTAAAGTTCTTCTAAATCTAAATTACAACAATTATAACCAAAAAAACGTCTGCTTTGTTCAAAGTGCTTAGTGATGCCAATGAATGTTCTGTGTCCGCTTTTTTACACGACAGTGTGCATATGGATGTGACCATACGTCTGTTTAGTGAATTGTGTTCACATAAGCCAACTACGATTTGTACGCCTACCAAAATTATATCCAAAATTTAATATCAAGAAATTTATTTACCAGGTGAAGTCCCAACTGCATATCGTATGGACACAATGCCCGACTCCGTATCACTAGCTGACCATGAGGCTTTGATACCTTGATGATCGGACTGCCAAACATAGCCATCGATGGTCTCCTCCAATCCACTCATAACACCCACTCGGATCCACTTGATCTATATTTAGTAAGTACAATCGAAAAACAATTTAAACTGCATTACTTTCACAATGCGAGCAATACGTATCGAAAATTTCAAACTAAATTTCGAAACGTGAAATATTTAAATATTTTGAGTTTGATAATACAAAGTGGCCAGTCAGAAGTATTAATAGCTGTCAAAATTTTTATGTTCTAGGTTTGAAGATTTTTTTATCTAGTTTGTTTAACAGAATATATATACAGTCTTACTATAAGAATTTGCCATTCCTAGTATTACTAGAGAATATTATTTTTTGTTAGCTACCTCAAACAAAGAAAAAATAGTCTTTACCTGTGGAGGGGTGTTATCAACGATAAAACCATTGGTCTCAAATGTTGATATCAAACCAGCTCCGTTGGTAACAACAAGCCTCGAAAAGTATTTGTTACCCACAATCAGTTGTATACCGCTGATTTTGTAGGTAGTTGAATTTGCATCATTTATTTCTATCCAGTTAGAACTGTTTTCTGCAAAAAGAACCAGGGAATCAAACATATTTTACTGTTTTATAGTTTATTAACTACTTACGCTAAAAGTACATAATATGAAGTTACAGGACATGATATTTAAACGTGGGTATTCTTAAATATTAATTTAAAAAATCTGTTAACCTCTAGATTTGTTGCAAACTAGTAATATTTAAGGCCGCATATTTCACATTTCAAATAATATTCTCTTGTTATTGTTATATAATAATTAAGAAATAAGTTGTATGTAATATACTACTCAAAATTTGATAAGAATCATTTATAAGATTGTGTTTATTCCTTAAGTAAGGCTGAAACGTTATAAAGTTTGCTGTTATTCTGAAAATTTGTAATATCTACTGGACAGGTCAGGTATGCTATAAGAATGATCTACATGTATCAAAGTTTAATCACTTATAATTAGTTTACCACTTATGAGATATTTAAGAAATAAAAAGCGATCCCTATCAAATTTTGAGTAGTATACTATTTAATTAAACTTAAGCGAATTAAAATTGAACGGACTTCGTGTAAAGAATACAATATATACTAATCAAAATTTGATAAGGATCACTTAAAAGATTGTGTTTATTCCTTACATAAGGTTTAAACGATAAAATATTTGCTGTGATTCTGAAAATATGTTCATTTGCCATCAGCTAGGTGCCAAAAAGAATAAGCCCTCAAACTTTTGAAGTTGAACAGCAGCTGAAACTTGGTAGGGGCAATAATTCATGATAAAACGGAAAGCGATCCCTATCAAATTTTGAGTAGTATATATCAGGCGAAATTATTTGAAATAAAATATTTGAAAGTGCAGAAAGGCAGGTAGACAACTGAATATTATGAAAAGAATTGGGCAAAATTTGTTTAAACTTAACAGGTTAACTATATTTCATACTTTTATACTGTCAAATTTTAATTTCTGTCCAGTAGCATGGCATTTTTGCTCTACAGCAAATAAAATGAAGATGGAGACATTACAAGAAAGAGCACATCGTTTTGTATATTCAGACCAAGCCTACACATTAGACGCATGCGAACAATGGCGTTGGAAAAAAATTAATGGTCTAGCTCCAGTTGTCTTGGAAAATATTGTTCAAAAATGAATGTCAGTTACAGCTTTAGATACTCAAACATCCTACAAATTCCAAGCGTTAAATCTACCAAATTTGGTAAAAGATCATTTAGGTTTGCTGCTCCTGTGATTTGGAACTCCTCACCACAAACTTAAGTCAATGCAAAAATCTTATATCATCTTGGAATGGTAAAGACTGCAAATGTATTACATGTTCACAGTGAATTATTAAGAATAAAGATTGTTCACCATGCCTACTGTTGTCACTTATAAAATATGATTAAATATTTGTTCAATCGACTATTACAATTTATAAAACTAGTATTGCATATTAATGACTGTTTGCTCTAGATGTCTGGAATTCGTTAATTTAAAAAGAGTGCTCCCAGGCTCTCGGTATAGCGTGTGAAATAAAATTATAATTATGATATATTTTAAATAAAAATAATATTTATACTAAGATGCAAGTTGAAATTTAACAATATTAAACTTTAGCTTAGTCATAAAATTTTCTTAATGAATTACTACAGGGTGATCCATAATATCTGATACCCTATTGAAATTTAATAGCGTTTATATCATCAAATGAAGGCATACAATTTTCACATAGTAATAATCTAGATGCTTTAAAGTTTTGTTAGATATATAGCATAGCATACTTCTATAGGGAATGCAGTCCGTATATCCAAAATAATATTTATAACAAATGTTCAATTTGACGACAATTTTAGGTCATTATTACGTCAAGTCTTCGCTTGGAATCGTCTAATTTGGACGATGTGCACATCTGTCAATTTATATTTCTCATTTCTTGTTACCTTACCTTTTAAATGTCCCTAAAGAAAAAGTCTAATCGGCCACATTAGATTTCAAAAAGACTAGACGTCATAATCACCAAAATGGACGTCACATTGAACCTTTGATTAAAATATTATTTTCGATATACCGACAGCATTTCTTATTTAAGTATGGTGTGTTGTATATCAAACAAAACTTTAAAACCTCTGGATTGTTACTATGTAAAAACTGTATGCATATGTTTGATAATATTATCGCTATTAAATTTCAAAATGGTATCAGCTTTTATGGATCACCCTGTACTTTTATTATTTCAAAACGTGACTGGGTGGCAGAAACTCCGTCACCCTCTGTTGTCAGGCAAGATGTCTAACCCCCTGGACAGGGGTGACTTATATGGAGTAGTGATACTTTCAGGCGGATGTTTGGACCTCCTGGGTAGAACTGGTATTCAAACACCGCCACGAGTGAAGCCAACCTCCTCACGTTTGATAAAATTTTTTAAATAAATCTTATTAGTAAAAATTCTGTCATGAATGTGTCTTTTTAACTATTAAGACATGCCAATTTTTATCTCAGAAATCATATTTATGTAATGAATGCATAATCTTAACTATTTAATCTACACTAACCTTTAACTGTCAGAATTCAACTTTAAATGAGCTGTTTTATACTATGACACATCGTTTAATATTTAACTATGCTTTTATTACAGCCACTTTACACTTGTTTTACCCTGTTTACATGTGTTATTATAGTCGGTTAAAAAGCTGCTTAGAGCTTATGTTTTCTATTGTACTTGTCTTGCCGACGCAAAATAAATCTTACTGTATTGTATTGTATTGTATTGTATTGTATTGTGTATTAAAAAAACCTAGAAGCCCGATTCGTTTCATTTATTCCTGTCATCGTGTTCTTGCTGATTTTACTCCAGGAGCTCTGGTCTCGGTAAGATCATTGAGTATCCGCCCTTTGGCTTTGCAATGATATTAGCTTCTTATATTTTATATGTTTGTGTGCTTTTGCATACAGCACTGTTGAGCCGATGGGTGGGTTGGAGTTATTTCACCAAGACATCTTGTACTTGTTTTGTGATACGAGAACCTGTTTGGGCAAGTGTGAGGTTGGTGCACCCTAGAAACTGGTTTAAACCCCCAGTGACAAATTGTTTTTCCACTGACCGTTTCAAGGCGGTAACCCCTCGGGTTCTCACTTTCGTTAATTGTTTGTGGCGTCCAAATTGAAATTGATTATTGTAATGCCATGTTATCATTTCCTCTATACTGTTTGACTGTGTGGGGAGGCTGTGTCTGCTGGATGTGGCCATTCCTGATATGCATATTTCACTTTTTGTACTATAAGCAAGCATACATTTTTATGCTTAGCTTTTCCAGTTCCCTGTCTTAGATTATTCATTACAAAACAATATCAGAGAAAATCATTTTGTTTATTGTTTATTAATATTAAGTAAAAATGATTACAGCTTACCGGGGTAGAATGGTCGTCGCATTCCTTGATGTTGCTCATGAACTTGCATTTTGAGATGTTCAACCCCAGATTCTGGGTCAGTAAATTCAAAAGTCACTTCTACCTCGGATGTCACAGACTTTAATGTAAAATAAACATAAAGAATTACCAAAAAAAGTTCAGTAACTAAACCGATTTCCTTTTTACAGTACGTACATCACGGTAACATAATAACATAAATATGTTTGATATCGACTTTTCTATGTTAATTGCCAAAATGAGACTAAATGCGCTTTTAAGGACCAAAAATGATTCGATCAGGTCGATTACTAACGTTTTATATATCTAATTAAGAAAACAACTGGTACCAAGTAGACACTTTTTACTTTTTAAATAAAGACAAATAAATCAAGAAAGCAAGACCGAAAAATAAACTTGATTGCAGAATCATTCTTCTGTTGTTGTTTTAAGTATTTGTAGAACACAAGTACTTCTTTTTGTATTTATAACGATTGCAGAAGAGTAAGAATGATAAATATTGGTGCCAAATGTTTTGTTTTCAAAACGAATGGCTAGAAGTATTTTCAAGTTTAACACCTGTACACAAAGCGTTGTTCATTACCTGCTCTGAATTAGTATTTTAAGCAGAATTTTATTTTCTTCAATGAATCACGTTAGCATACACTTTTACACGAAATGATATCTATTATGCCAATCATGATTGAAGAAACTATTTTCGTTTAAGCCGGCAAAAATATTTATATTAGGTATGTTGATATGTCCATCCATCGCGAACATATTTATAGTCCCCGAATTTCAAAAGTTCCTTCTATTTATCACATTTCTCAACAAGTAATACCTGGTATTCAATATCATAGTCTTTCCCATCGCTCAATCGTTCTAACAAAGGTGGCGTTAGATCAACTATGAAACCGCTCGTTTCTATTGAGATTTTGTTCAAAGCTTCGTTTGTGGCTTGAACAACTGATTTCACTTCATCTTTGTGTTCTAAATGGAAATTTCTCCACTCTGCCATTGTTTTATTTCTGTCATATGTTGTCAAGAACTTGATAACTTGCCAGTTGTTTCCATGCCTGAACAAATAAAATATGTACTTATTTTTGTTAATTTGATGGAGTATCTAAAGATAAAGAAAGTAAAATATATCTTATCATTTTACGGGACACATAATGGGTCATGCATTATATAATTAGACGATTATTAATATGTAGATCTATTCCGACCCAAACCTTTTGTGCGGTTATAAAGATATTCAAGTAGGGGAAATATGTTTAAGTAAAGAATTCCATGCGCTTAGAAGTGGAATAACAACTACTTAAGATGGGAATCCCCTAGGTGGACGACTCCAATTTCAAGAATACTCTTATTCCATTTTCTATTCAAACATTGAAAATGCGGTACTGTTAAATATTTGGATGTTAAAAAAGATATTGGATGCACAACCGAATTACGAAATATCGAGACCAAGTTGTTTCGTTCTGAAGAATGGTTGATTCAATTATATTTATCGTACAATGAATACAATAGATATTGTTTTGAACTGTGTTATAATTGTTAAAGTGCAAAAAGTAATATACCAGATTCTCCATTATCATCAAAGGTCGTCCATGTATAACATACATGTACCTTATACATAGTACCTAATTGTTTCTCAACGAACAATTATTTGCTTAGTCAAGGTCCAAACCTTTTGCGTTCAACTTGGACGTCATACTGCCGGATTCCTGACTCCGGATCATAGAAGTTTCTCCAATGAACTTGCACTGTTGTTTGAGAAGAGCTGTACTCGAGGTCTTTAAACAGGTCTAAATTACCATCTACAGCTTCACCTGGCACGGGGTTTGTAAGGTCTACTCGCACTGAAATAGAATAAACGTTCTATACAAGTTTCCGTTAGACATATTTTACTTTATACACAATTTCAAATTCTAGCTTTATATTATCATCTGACCTATAACAGTACTACTTTGTCACACCAGCTGGACTTTCTGATCATTTTGTTTTATTCTACAATGTGCTTTTTGCTTTCCTCTACAGTGTGCTTTTTGCTTTCCTATATAATTGTAGGTATACTTGGAGAGTGTCGACTGTGCCTATGTGGTTTACATAATGCAAAAGCTCAGCATTAGACAGCTTACCTCCATTAGATGTGCCCGATACGTTCCGCTGATTAATGCCAGCATTGTTTGCCCATACAAGAACGTAATACTCATTATTATGTACCAAAGTCGAATTCTCGTCAAGAAGTACACAGTATTCATGTTCATGATGTTGCAACTTTTTAAGATTGGCAACATCAGTTAATCCTGGTTTCGAACCAACACCAACTTCATATGTGGAAATACCAGATTCAGGATCGTAGAAACCAAACCAGTTTGCACATATCTTTAAATTGTAAATATACACATACATGTTGTTTGGCAAATACTTCGATTCTTATTCAAATATCAAAGTTTATTGCAACTGTGCAAAAACAGATTTCAAGTAAAATACTTTAAAATTGACAATGCTACTGAAGAATTACAAACTTAATTATGAGTTTAACGAAATTGTTATATAAAATGTCAAAATAACACTAAACAATTTAGAATAAAGGCAAGATTTAGAATGCGTTTAGTAGATCTATTCAACTTTACTTTTCTGCTTATCAACATTGATCAATAAAGCTGGTATATATGTTAGTAGCTTTAAATTAATTTATTTCACGTTTATTGCAAACTTTATAACCATGGAAAAGAGTTTTTCAGTTTAATATTATTTTAAATATGTGTTACACAAACAAAAACAAACTAAAATCGAACGTGCTTACTTTTTTGGCGTACTTGGTGAATCTCAGATCTTCTCTGAATATTTCACCGTCATAAACAGTTCCAGCAAAAGGTGGGCTTGCGTCCACAATAATGGCCTGGTCAGCACGACCGACGTTATTTAACTCGACTACAAATATTCAATCCATACTGTAAATAGTGGTGCACATACACCTAATATATGCTTAGCACACAGAAAATATATTTCAATTTCTACGTATTGAATATGACTTTAATCTTCCAACTTTTTGTTTGAAAGTTGAAAAACAATATTCTCTTAGCTTAACGCTTTGTCAGCCGGAGGACACAAAGCATGGTGCCAATGGAATTAAATTACAAAGTTTAACCTAATTAAAGACAATTTTTATTTCAAGAAACAAGACAATCAGAAAACGAATACCCAAAGAGCAGAAGAAATGCATAAGGACATTCTCATAAAATAACGTTAATATACTAACATCATATTAACTGAATAGATAACCAGTGCGAAAAATACTTAAGAAGTGGTCAAACCTCTTCTGCAACAGAGATATATTAAACAAAATATAATGATGGATCACGTCAGAAAGGCAGCGGCAGTTCAAAACGTAACTAATTATCGACGGGATTTAAAAATTCAGTCAAAACAAGTTGATGTAGTCTGGATTAGATAGTACAATGTTATTAAAAACAAATCACCACTGAGTCATTATCAATACTTTTCAATATGCACAATTACGTATGTGTTTGATACAAATTAAAACGCGCACCGTTATTGGACACTCTCAGTCGCAGCCAGGCGGGGACGCCATCTGGGATCTTGAACACATGATGAAACCTTGGATCACTTGGGTATTTTATCCACGGCAGAATGTCACACTCTCGTGGATTGCGGCCCAGACATATTTCAACGAAGTCTAAACCAGATTCACCATCACTAAAAAGTATCGAATACTAGAAAAAAGCAACGACTCGAGAATATTAATATTACATTGTAGTTTTAAATTAGTAAAAAAATGAAATATGCATATCAGGAATGGCCACATCCAGCATACACAGCCTCCCCACACAGCCAAAAAGTAGAGAGGAAAAGAGAGCATAGTAAGATATTTTAATAAAATTTGCGCTGTGCGTTCATATGATTAAGGATTTACTTACCGAGAACATACTAAATGAACAGGTAAATACCTATTGTTTGCTTTCAAAATTCAAAAGTCATGTGCATTTCGAAAGCATGTATTCTTTTACAAAAATGATGGCTTTATAAGAATGTTAGGAATATCACTTCAACCTCTTTAAGGTGTACTCTGTTTTGTTTTTAGGGTTACACAATTTGATTTGAAAACATTGTAAACATTGTTTAAACAAAATAACTATATTTTATTTATAGTATGTATATGCAAGTGCTTAGTTTCCGATTCCCCGTTAGGTCTCCAACACTTTGCTGTCTCCATTAATATTTGGTTTCGGAATTAATAATTTTTACCTGGCTTATCTGTGGAAATGTTAACCTTTACTTAAGGGCTTACCACACTCATCCCAAGCATGTTCATCGATAAAAAGAAAATTATCAAGATCTCAATAACGGCAAAATGCCGTTAAATGAAACTTTGGAGAAATGTGTGTTTTTCGTGTATCATTATTTTGCAGGTGGTAAGAAAAATTAGAACAGTAAAGAAAAATAACGAGATCTTAAAATTCTCCCAACTTGTATTAAATTTTACATAAATTCACAAAAACTAAACAACACAAAACATTATCTTAAGTGCCCACATGAGTAATATGATACTGACAACAATTTATGGTGTCCTCGTAAATTACATTATGTAAACTTTGCGAGATATTAGTAAAAGTGTGTTTGACCAATTTCCTGGTCGCTTCTTGGTCGCATAAACGGACGACTATCACTGATTTCTCTTTTAGTAGTTAAAAGTTTTTTATAAAGTAGACAACATTTTCTTGTCAGTATAATTGCACTTACGTTTAAATTTAAAATTATGTTTTGTATCGCTTAGTTTTTGTGAATACATGTAAATAGAATTTTAAGGAATTTATAGGTCTAGCTTTTTTCTTAACATTTCTAACGTGTCTTACTGTATGCAAAATATAGATACATTAGTAACATTCATTTGTGCACAGATTCATTGAACGGCATTTTGCCATTATTGAGATTTTTGATAATTTCCTTTTTATCGATGAACGTGATTGGGAGGAATGTGGTAAGCCCTTAAATAAGAATAATAATAACAAATGACTGTTTTTAAATTAAATGATAGAAACTTGCGAAAACACGAGTAAGTTTATAAGAAAGGATAATTACATGTGTGTTTTTACTAGAAACCTGAACGGAAACTGCACGTGTACGGTTTAATCCACGAATAAGGTAGAAAATCTCATTTCTTTCTTTTATGGTTTGGATGTGGCAATTTCAAAATTGGTTAAGTTATGAATTCGTTTTCTACATTACTCTGTTCTGTTTAGATGTTTGAGGAACCGTTTTTTGTGCAGCTTTTATTGTCAGACATGTATATTCAACTTCTGAAAATATGTGATAATTTCCAAACAGTAAGAGAAATATTAAATCAACCATATAGAAGCCTTTAAACAAACCATATGGTTATATAATTAGAGTGTTAATGTTCTCACAATGAATAATATGAAGAGAAATATTACGTCGAATTGTGTTCCGCCGACAGCTCGTTCAGAATTTCGTCATACTTTATATCGAAAATCTCGTAAATAATTGGCTTTGTAATATCGATGATGTACGGAGTTGTGTGACATATAGTTAATCCAAGTGGCCCGCCATATTGCACTTTGTTTATCGCCCTCACAGTCACATAATATACACCAGCTGCAAAAAAATATTTTTGAGAAGTAAAACCAAGACGTTGAATAAAACAGTATAACTTTATACATTAAATGTAAAGTCATTTTAACAATTGTTTTTCAAGAAGTCATTAGTATAGTAAACGACATGCCAAAATAGATAAACACTACAAAATACACGATCTTCTATTCTATATTTAATTACTATTTAATAGTAAATAAATAAAGACAAAAAATGGCAAAGAGTAACCGTACACCAGATTTAATTTTACCTTCTCACACATAACCAGTAGATAAACAATCTTTAATAAAAGTTAACGCTGGAAGTGATTACTAACAGCGCAAAGCAGCTTTGTCAGAGAAAACATGACTATCTATACTTGACGCGAGATATTATTATTTATTTTTAAAGTAGTTATTATTCTCAAAAAATGCACTGGTTTATAAACACTGCGCCTTTCCAAAAATAAGGTTGCCCACTATAGTTATCCGAACATTTTAATTATTATAAATTTTAGTAAATGAATAGTATTTTCTGTAGAAAAAATTAAATCCAAAAATGTAATTAATCGTCATAGGATTTATTTATTATTAGCGCATAGGTAAAAAGGGTGAAATAAAAGAATAAATAGTTTCAGAAAAATATCGCTAATACTGAAACATCTTCGAAGTAGCACGCAATACAATTCTTTTAACCAGATTGTGTTCAAGAGGTATACACGTTTATCATAGTGTCTTGTATAATAATAAAGGAAAATAAAGTCTGGTGACTAATGACGCACGGATAGTGCACAGAATGTTTATGTAAGCATTACTTTTAATGTGCAAACTTGTGTATATCCTAGTGAACTAGGTTTTGATTAATTTGTTTTGCACTAGTCTGGTAAGAATTCGTATTCTTACATTCCAAAGGAAATGGGTTGTAATCCGGGCTTGGTGTGATAATTGCCATATTGGTCCACTGTGACTCGTGCATCAGGTGCTTGTGTGGATCATGATGTGGGTGAATTAGATCTTCACAAATCTTTCTTCCAATGGAAAGTGTGTAGGCGCGAATGTCTGTTTCGTTATCATGTATTCCATCCCAGTTGCCTGTTCAAAAAGACAGGATCACATCGTTAGCACTATATCATTGGCGGTGATTTATTAGTGTTCATTTCTATAAGTCAAAATACTTTAAAATCTTGAGCTTTCAATGAAACAATCACCTCTTTGAGAATCAAAAGTGTAAGTTAGTGAGTTTTTCTATTTTACATATGGTGCAATGCTTTTTGTTAAAATCCAAATACATATAGATGAAAATGATTTTAATGCCACCGAACACGATAAACATATTGCAGAGACTCGGTTTGCAGTGAGTTTGTATCATAACGACATAGTGAAAGTGCGAGAGATCTATTATAAACAACAACTTTTCTATTTCTATTTTTAATAGATGAAAATGCAATATTGAAAGCCACCGAACACGACAAACAGGCTTGGTTTGATTTAGCCTGTTCAGGGACAGTAACGGAAGTGCATATTACTGCCTATAATTTAATTAGCACTTCAGATATCTTTTATTTAGACATTATTACATTAAATTATTTTCGACGTCTTAGTTATCTTGAAAACAACCTATAGGTAAATATGTCGAATGAATAAATTTATATGTCAACTTAATTTTTTTATTAACCAAACTAACCTGCAATATAGTTATTACTTCTTGTGTACTTCAAATCCATCATAGCTTCATCTCCATTAAAAACTGTTCTTGATCCTGGTCCATCTATTATTGTTCTATAACAAGGTTGGGAAAAGAGTTATTATGTGGGTATAAACATTCATCAGCTTCCGCATATTTGTGTAAACCATAGTTCAAATTGACGTATAACATAATAATTTTTCTAAATATCAGATTATTTTTTATTTTATTATATTTTAACAAAACACACGTTTATAACAAGTAGCATTAGCTTTCTTTTAAAGAACCAAATTAACAAGAAATACTCCCAACACCAGGAAAAGCCAGATCTGGCAATGTATTCCTATGGCTTTAACCTCAGTTTTATATAGAGTTATGGCTTTTCCATGTAAAAGTTTATCATTATGCATTAACGAAGCAACATGAAAATCATAATAAAACAAAGAACAAGTAAACACTGTGTGACCAATGTTCCCGATTTCTTGTCCCAGTCTTGGCTGTAAAATAGTATTTATAATTTGATAAAACATCGCATAGGAATTAAACAATTAATGAAAAGAAAATGGGACTGCATTATGCCTTACTACTGATTTGTTCATGTATTCAAACTATTTTTATCCTTAGCTCTTATTTTGCTGCTTTACCTATCTTTCACATTATCTCTTTTCAGAACTTATGTCTGAAAATAACAAAATCAACATAAATGTTATTTATTTTTATAAACAATGATCAGTTAACGTAAAAAATTATAATGGAGGATAGGACATCAGAATAAAAAACAAACACAACGCATTTTGTTTGGGAGGGAACGGTGAGGAGGGGCGGGTTTACGACCTCGCATGCTGCTCAACAACTTTAATGTTTACATTCATAGCTTACGTATGCGATTTAAAAAAAATCTTGTCTTAAGATAAGGGAACAGGGGAGTGAGAGATGGGGCAAACCTTACATGTTGTTATATTTACTTTGTTATCTCATTCATATCTTATAGGTGATCGTGTTTTTAAACTTTATTAACTTTATTAACATGGTTGCAAAGTAATGATCTGAAGACATTTTCAAATAAAACATTAACCTGCTCGATCTTGACTTTAGAGTAGTGGTTCCTATACTGACACCCCGTTACATTTAGGATAACGCTTTCGTAAAGTTTCGATGAAGTTTTTAGAAATGTCTGTTTGGATCGTCAGATATCTGGATCGAATTCGGAATCCGGATATTCATTCACATTTTTTTTTTTAATTTTACTTATTGATCAGTTTACTCAATTATATTTATGATGTTAGTGTTCAGTTGACCGTCAACCAAAATAACAATTTGAAATATCTTTAAAAACAACTAAAACAAAAACGTTATAAAATTGCTTAGTTTAAACAACATTTAGGCTAAAATCAACACTCATTTATTATATTATTATATACACGAATAGTTATGTTTGTATATTATTACTGTTTGGTATTTACATATTGATGAAATAGTTGTTGTCATCCTCCTGATCACACATTGTTGACAGGGCTATTACCATGCTGACCGGCAAATCATTAACATTGTAAATACAATGTGTTATCATGCTTATGTATGTGCACATACTGAGAAATATTGTAAATAAAACTTGAAACTTGAAACAATCAAGAATAAGCAGTAACGGTTATTAAGAGATGATGACACGAAGTATCGTTTTTTTGGGCTTCACAGATTTAGAAATGAGTTAAAGCATGATGGTATATATAACAACTTGCTTATTAATAGCCAAAACTTTTAGTTCGTTTGATCGGTTTTGTTTAGACAACAGAGTTGTCGGCAATAACTTAATTGCTCACGTTTAATTAATTAAGTCCGTTTGCATCCTATAAAACATCGATGATTTTGTTTTCATTCGATTTCTCGCTCTTTATTTATTCGCATTCACGTTCTTAACAAATCATTTGTTATGGCTTTCAATCTACAAATTTGCTTCACATGTCGGCATGTTTTGTTTGATCTGATTATATTGTTTCATACTGAATTAAAATATCGAATGTTTAATTGTTTGTTTTTCATTTAATTATCGATATTATGAAGCACATACATGTATGACTAAGGAAACGATAGATGCTACTCTGTCTAAAGAAGCGATGATTTAATAATGTTTATGGAAATTGCCGTTTATTTAGTACATATTTTAATTTGCTTGCTTGTGATGCCTGTTTTAGGCTTAATTTAGTTGCAATGTACCATTATTTTTAATTTGCTTGCTTGTGATACCTGTTTTAGGAAGTTTTATTATGCATGTTAGTTTGCCAGTTTGTGATTGCTTGATAATATATTCTTAATTTTTCTATGCATTTTAGCTTACAGCAGTACTTGTATTTGATTACTGCAGTAGTTGTACTTGTATTTTGTGTCTTATGTGCTTGTGTGTGTTATAAATACTTTGTATGTCTATAAATACGGAATATTATGTCAGTATGCAGTCTGTGGTGCATGTTATCGTTTCGAGTCTTGTGTGTAAACCGTATCACGCGAGACCGAAGGTTGAGCGTGATGCGGTTTACATACGAGACGAGAAACGATAACAGCCCATAGACTGCATATTGACATAATATTCCTTTTATTATATACCCTTCTCACTAAAAACAAAACTAAAATTCAATTTGCGTATCAACATGTTATTCAACACAAAAACATTAAAATACTAGTTTACTACAGCGTCATGACGTCATGTTTACAATATTTTATGAATGGCGGATGAATACTTGTCCCGCCTACATGTCCTGTCAAAGGTCATAACACGTTTCTCAACACAGTAAATTTCATTGTAATGTGATTAGAACGGAAATTTAAAATGTGAGTATTATTCACTATCGCTGTCAATGATGGATCTTATTCGCCTTTTTTAGGAGCAGGGGATTTTTCCTGGTTAATAATTGTGATGCCACAATTGATAAGTGATGCATTTTAAAATATTTTGCCGGAGAACTGGCAAGTGTTTTGGAAATTATTTCGGACATTTGATTGTGATTTGCAATTTCCACGGATGACATTGGCATAATATCACGTGGAATATGGATTGCTAGATTTGTGGTAGGTGTTTTATTTCAAGTACTTTCATGACCTTGTTTGTTTTAACGTTTTAAATCATATTGATTTTAATTTGACATGGTTATTAATAGAATATATAGGACACCGACGGGATTTTCCAATACTAATTTTGAGTTCGGTGTGCGTCGTAGACTACCGGAAAATTACGAACATATTACACAAAGTAGTTCCGTCACCACATAGAACACGGGAAGCTGCATAAAAAGTATCGGAAAGAAGAACATTGTTCGATACGGAATTTTTAATCTGACGAGTTCTATCAATTTTGCGGATTAACGATGCACAATGGTAAAATCATTCATAGGTATATAATAAATGCTTTTATGTGCTAATAATATGATCCTAAGCACAGTATTGGTGCTAATGTTTTATATGTCTTCTGAATGCTTTTATGTATATGCTTTTATGTGTTAATAATCATTTGTATTACACTAGTTTTGATGTAAGTCGGTTTTAAAAGCTCCTTAGAGCTTATTTTATATTGTTGTGTGCACCGACTTTGTAAATAAAATTTACTTGACTTGAGTTTAATCAAGCACCAACCCGACAACAATATTTCTATTGACAAATTTTATATCCGAATTACCGTTAAATCGTTCAACGGATATCCGGAGCCCAAATTCAGTATTCGTTAACATCGCTAGAAATTTCATCAGTCAGATACAACTTGTGATCTTTAAGTGTGACATTGACCCTCTGTTAGGGCATTAGACGCGAAATTCCGCCTTAATAAGGTTTACTACATTCGTCTGTAGTTTGGTTGTAATAACTTCAGGGGTTGGAAAAAAATGAGAGAGAGAGAGAGAGAAAGAGAGAGAGAGACGTTCATAACAACACAAATCTTGACACACAGAACTACTTACCTGTGATTTAATGCCTGTGGATGTATACCAACACAGAAGCGCTTGAGGTCTGGTCGATCAGGGGGAATCAATTTTATGCAGTCTGATATTTCCAGCGAATCCCGGCTACCATTTACAATAAGTCCTAAAAGACAGGTATATTTGCTGTTTAAGGTATATACAAATCAGATAGCAACATTGACATGCAAATGAAACTAAAACAGAAAGTTAACTGATTCTGAAATTTAAAAAGAACTTACCGTCAATGTAAAAATACCACCTTTTCTGTACCTTTTACAGTGATGAAATTTAAACCATTCGGTATGACAAACTAAAACTCGTACATACTTGAAATGTGGGTTACAATACACATTTTAGGCTTTTCTTTTTCCGCAGCCAAACAATTAAATTCTAAATAAATGATAGCAGCAATAAAATCAACTGCACAAATTAGTTTAACAGCCATTCGGAAAACGTGTAAGATATGGCTGACTTAAAAATTTTAGGTTTCCAATGATTTTTAGATACACGTTAATGTTAAGTTTAAAAATGTTTTAGTAGACGGCAGTTTGGAATTCTGCAGGAATATAATGTAATATAAAATCTATAAAACAGGGTTATCGATATCACAAATTAAGGAAAACCTTTTCCAAGTTATATCGCCGATACCCAGATCTAATTCATTAATACAGGTGCAGTTAAAATCACTATTGCAACAAGGTATTTTACAACCGTTTTTTTACGGAGATTTAATTTACAAACTTAAGAAGATAAAAGGCAATGTTAATTTCTCCCGGTTTTTTGTAAAAACCATCTGTAAATTTAAAAAGAAAAGTTACCAACATGATATTTTACAGCGCTCTGCAGGCCTTGGTGATAACCCATCTAAGGTTATCATTATGCTTATCTCTTTGGTTGCACGACGGTGGCAGGGGTTTAACAGTTTATGAAGGTTTATGGGGAAATCTTTTCTTAAAAGAACCTAGAAGCTCGATTCGTTTCTTAAAATTATCCCTGTCATCGTGTTCTTTCTGATTTTACTCCAGGAGCTCTGGTCTCGGTAAGATTGAGTATCCGCCTTTTGGCTTTGCAAGGCTATTAATATTTATGTTAGATTCGGTACTTCTATTTATAAACAAGTAAAAGGCATCCCAATGGGTAATAATTGTGCACCCCTTGTTGCTGATCTGTTTTTATACTGTTGTGAAAGAGACGTTATTTTATCTCTTTCTACTGAACATCAAGATGATATTATTACAGCTTTAAACAACACCTCGAGGTACCTTGATGATTTATTAAATATAGATAATAACCATTTTCCATTACTGCTTAATAAGATCTACCCTAAAAAACTACAACTTATTAAAGCGAACTCTTCAGAAAAGAAGATTCTTATGTTTTATATGTTTGTGTGCTTTTGCATGCAACATTGTTGAGCCGATGGGTGGGTTGGAGTTATTTCACCAAGACAACTTGTACTTGTTTTGTGATACGAGAAAATTTTATTTGCCACTGACCGTTCCAAGGCGGTAACTCCTCGGGTTCTAACTTTCGTTAATTGATTGTGGCGTCCATATTGAAACTGATTATTGTAATACCATGTTCTCTTTTCCTCTCTACTGTTTGGCTGTGTGAGGAGGCTGTGTCTGCTGGATGTGGCCATCCCTGATATGCATAATTCATGTTTTTATCAAAATGCGTTTACCTGGATCTGGACAACTGAAGTCCGTCAAGACTCCCTCACTGTTGATAATGGACCTATAACCCAGCTCATTCGTCAAATCAAGGTTCACATAGTGCAGCTGATTATGTTGCATATTCAACTGTTTATAATGCACTTCTATAGAATGACCACTTGATAAACGCTCAAAGTGACAATAGAGTCCTGACTGAAATGTAATAGTTTTTGTTTATATATATTCTTGTGCATCTTACTTCTTTATAAATGGTCTAAAATATATTATAGTTCATCAAGCGAAACGTTTCTTTTCAATTAGCATAAAAGTTTAAAATGTTAATGGCAAGTGTTTTATAAATAAACATTTAGACTCCACTTTAAATACATTATATTTCAAACAAAGTTTTGGTGTATAATAAGATATTTACTCGTAATATAAAATGAAGTGCTTTAAAAAAAGGGGACAAAAGAATACATGCTGATGATTTCCAGATTAATTGTAGAAATGCTATATTCAATTGAAGAGCTTATCAGTCATTCTTAAACAATATATTTGTATATTTTGCAGATTGTTTTCTACGCCGGTTTTCATTCTTACGAGGAAGTTAATAAGTCAGGTAAACGTAACGTCATAAACCATCATATTTGCGCCTTCAGGGGCTGATGCATCCAGCAAAATCACGCAAATTAAGATTGAAGCAAAAAATAAAATATACATGTTTAAAATAGTGAAAGATAGAACTGTTTTACTTTTGAAATCTAGAATAATGTATATTCACTCGTTGCTTGGTAATTGTAAAATACAAGTTTCAGAACCGTTTTCGTAAATATAATTCTATCTTGCATTGGCAACAATAAGAATCCATTTTATTTCATGCTTTCCAGTGAAATATAGAATTTTCTCAGTTAAAAATTAAAAGTGGTAATTCACTGTTTTCAAACAGTGGATTATCATTTTTATTTTCACTTTTTTTTTGCGTTTGTACCCGAACGCACATAATATTCCGAATGCGAACGTTTAGAAAACGGGTTAAAGTTTGGGTATATGACGTCATGACGTAACATCATAAACAAACGATTTTGCCGCCATTTCATGCAATTTTTCTATCTCTATCGATTTCACGCAAATTGTGTACTAAAAGCATAAAACAAAAAGAAAATGTGTTTTTACCAGTGAAAGATATAAATATAGTTCACTCGTGAACTCCGGAATTATGTATTTTCACTCGTGGCTTCGCCACTCGTAAAAATACGGATTCCGGAGCTCACTATGTGAAATATATTTCTATCTTACACTGGTAAAAACTAATATCCCCTATGTAAAACATACCACAGCAAGATTTTCATCGTAATGCCGAATGGAGCGTAAAAGTTCACATTTTGTGCTTGGACCGTAGTCGTAGTTAAAACTCACACAGTGGTCAAGTTTTAAACAGAGCTCTGCACACGACTGTGCAGTGTAAATACTGGTATATACTTTAATAGGCGGTGAAATGTATCTTCCCTCTTGTAGTTCTGTAAATTTATCAAGGGCTTGTCCACCTGAACAACATAAATGCAATATCACGCAAGTAGTTCAATGTACATATCGCTAAATAGGACAAACAGCACAACAAAGATAAATTTAAAAGTAATTGATTGTTAAAGTATGCCGACAGCGATTTAAGGTGGTATCATTTGTCACAATATTCTGTTAAAGTGTGGGGGGGGGGAGTGTGGTGACCTATTTTGATAAAATTCATGTTATTTAATAATTATAAATCGTCTTATTACTTTAGATATCAATTATAGGGCATATAAATGTTACAGGTCTATCAGGAATTATAAAAAATTAGAAATATGAAAAAATTTCTCTCACTGAGTGTAGCCTTATTGCCGGGAGTCCAAACTTCCAAATTATCCACCATAGTATTAAACTACAGTCACAGGAAGGTTGTCTATATCAAGGTTAACAATGTCTTAGAATTTAGTTCGATAAACTTTACTAGAACAATAGTTATAAACAATGCACACATGAATGTCAAGTTTTCCTTTTGTAGTCACTGGGAGAAATTTGTTTTGCTATTGTTCTAGTACAGTTTATTGAACTAAATTCTAAGACATTGATAACCTTGATATAGACAACCTTTCTGTGACTGTAGTTTAATACTATGGTGGATAATTTGGAAGTTTGGACTCCCGGCAATAAGGCTACACTCAGTGAGAGAAATTGTTTTATATTTCTAATTTTTTTATAATACCTGATTGACCTGTAACATTTATATGCTCTATAATTGATATCTGAAGTAATAAGAAGATTTATAATTATTAAATAACATGAATTTTATGAAAATAGGTCACCACACTCCCCCCTACTTTAACAGTATATTGTGACAAATGATATCACCTTAAATGGTCAGACACAATAAAACATTTATAACTCGACCCGTTTCGAGTTTTCAGCATGCAAGAGATCTCTTTATTTCCAATTCTCATATAAATCTGATGTCGTTAGATCCAGTGTAGCGGCTGTAATCTGGCCCGCTTTAATGTATTATCACGAACTTCTTATATGCTGTGTATTATATTTGGTATCGAGGTGCACGTCCAGTCCCAATACAACAGCACCAATGCGATAAACCATGATTACATGCAATGTCTTTTGCATTCTTCATTTATTTAAATTTCCTTGTTTATCTTTTTTAAGTAAAATAGGATTGATATCCAAATATCTAGAAACTTTACAAATAATCGTTAAATCTATTATTATTAGACTGAATAACATTCAAATAAAAAGCAAAATATAATAATTATTGTTATTATAACTAAGTTTACTTTGTTCGAAAGAAAAATTATTAAATCTGATAACGTTTAACTCTACCTGTTTCCGCCTCTTTTCCCTCAGTCAATTCCTTTTTGAACCAGGAAACCAACTGATCTCCATACATGCCTTTACCGAATCCAACACCAAGGAAGGATTCTATGATATTGGAATCGTCGTGTACACGTATCGACGCCTTCAGTGTTGTAGGATTACTTGTTGTGGTAAACTCCGCGGTGATTCGACCAGTAGGAGGTGTCGTGTCGTATGTGGGAAGCATGCAAGCAGCACCCGACCTTACACCTCCGCTATTTTCAGCATACATTGTAAAGTGCAGAGGCCTACCAGACGGAAACTCATCGATAGTCTGGAAGTAGAAAAAACAACCGTTAGAAAAATTAAACATAGTCGGGCGTACCTCGGTCCTGGCCGACTTTCTTTAAATTTTTGGTACCCCAAGAATAAATAAAGCATAACTATTATATTAAAAAGGTGAAATATGCATGTCAGGAATCGCCACATTCAGAAAAAACAGCCTCCCCACACAGTCAAGAAGAAGAGAGGGAGAGAGCATATTTAATAAAATGATCAGTTTCAAAAGAGACACCACTAACAATTTACAAAAATGAGAACCCAAGGGGTTACCGCCTTGGAACGGTCAGTGGCAAATCAAATTGCCACTGGGTGTTTAAACCAGCTTCTAGGGTGCACCAACCTCACACTTGTCCCAACAGGTTCTCATATTACAAAACAAATACAAGTTGTCTTTGTGAAACAACTCCAACCCACTTATTGGCTCAACAATGTTGCATGCAAAAGCACACAAACATATAAAACATAAGAATCTTCTTTTCTGAAGAGTTCGCTTTATTAAGTTGTAGTTCTTTAGGGTAGATCTTATTCACCAGTAATGGAAAATGGTTATTATCTATATTTAATAAATCATCAAGGTACCTCGAGGTGTTAAAAGCTGTAATAATATCATCTTGATGTTCAGTAGAAAGAGATAACATAACGTCTCTTTTATAACAGTATAAAAACAGATCAGCAACAAGGGGTGCACAATTATTACCCATTGAGATGCCTATTACTTGTTTATAAATAGAAGTACCGAATCTAACATAAATATTATCCAGTAACATATTTTATAATATAGGCAATATGATATTTTATCATGGTGGTTCTATTGCTTCCATTGTATAGTTTGATCTGAACAGTTGCCGAATAAAAATGAGTTTCTCGTTATGAATAATAAATTATTTATTATGTTATAATGGTTATGTTTTTCAATTGTCAAGTGCGTAAATAAAGTGTGTCGGATGTTAATTGAATATTAAATACAGGAAAGAATCTACAGATTTTTAGATATGTAAAGTTTGACAATTTCATAGGGAATCTGGGCTAATGGTTAACTAAACTTCGTTTAAAAATCATGGAAAAAATGGAATGTGCATATCAGGAATGGCCACATCCAGCAGACACTGCAAACCCACAAAAGTAAGCCATAAAGTATAGAGGAGAAAAGAGCATGGTTTTACAATTATCAGTTTCAAAATAGACGCCACAAACCATTAATTAAAGTGCGGGCCCGAGGGGTTACCGCCTTGGAAAGGTATGTGGCAAAACAATTTGTCACTGGGGGTTAAAACCAGATTCTATGCTGCACCAATTCATATCAACAAACAAGTACAAGTTGTCTTGGTGAAATAACTCCAACACACCCATCAGCTCAACAATGGTGCATGAAAAAGCTTACAAACATATAAGACATAAGAAGCTAATAGTATTGCAAAGCCAAAGGGGCGGGTTCTCAAATATCTTACCGAGACCAGAGCACCTGGAGTCAAATCAGCAAGAACACGATGACAGGGATAAAAGAAACAAATCGAGCTTCAAGGTTCTTATAAAAGAATTCTCCATAAACCTTCATAAATCCCTGCCACCGTCGTGCAACCAAAGAGGTAAACATAATGATCAACTGTAGATGGGTTAGTTACCAGGCATGCAGAGCGCTGTAGAACATAATGTTCTTAACCTTTCTTTTTTAATAAAAAGATGATTTTTTTACAAATAACCGTGAGAAATTAACCATGCCTTTTAAATTTTTAAGTTTATAGAACAGCCGGTAGTGGTTTACATAAAGATTGCTTTTGCAACACAGAAAATACAACATAATTAAGCTGAAAAGGTTTATATTTGCAGACAAAATCTTCTACGCGTTCCCAGACTATGGGAGGGGGCGATCTTACTTCGTATTATCAAATCTCTCGTCAGTTAGGGTTGTTCATATGAGCGTCCGTATTTGTTTTTTTTTTACTTTCACACCGTTACAAAATTGTTAACTTGTTATTCGCTTACATGTGGCCTATATTGATAAAAGTGTTTTTGTCAATGATCATTAATAATAAAGGAGGCATACATTGAAAAATCTCTTACCGTTGTCATAACCGTAGACTGTCCACCTAACTGTCTATTTTTAACAACATCGTTTCCACCGGAAAATGTCCCAACATCTAGAAAGATTTTCACGTTACTCCTGTCGTCTGCTGCAGCTACAGATATCTCAAAAGCTGGCTCTGTATAATCACGATGTTTAATTTGATGCAAATCACAGGAAGCAATAGCGCGTTTTCTTCGAGTTTTCTGTCGAACACGAACAAAATTTCATGAGGCTATACTTTATATAAAAATATATTTATGACAAAAGATAATATTTAAAGATAAAAAAATGTGTATAGTTTATAATTAATGTACTAACTTTTATGCATTTCCTTGCATAAATTTCACGAAAAAATCTGTTTTTGTTTAATGTATTTTCATTTTCAATTTAAAAGTTTTAAAAGAACATTATACAATAAAAAAAAATGCCTTTCTCTATGTCTCTTTTATTTGCTATATGACCATACGAGTTTTCTGGTTATGTCGTGTTGTCAATGTTAAATTAAAAACTCATTAATTTACCGGATTGTCCACAGAAGATGATATTTCGGGAGGACTCTCATCCTTCTCCTTCGTCGAGACATCGATCATCTTTTTATTTATCGTCGGGCTTGTATATTCCCAAAGATCTTTTTTGAACAGTGTTTTCTTTATTTTTACAAATAGTATTTTCACCTCCAGTGTTACAAGACCAGACAGTTTTAGTTTTAAAGGTATGAGTTTGAGGTTCATTTGTAAGCTTAAAGAAAAAAAAAAACAACACAATTAACATGTATTGTCTCTGATCATTACGACATACGTTCCAGCTAAGAATATTTAATTGATTAATCTATTTTGTGTTGTTAGCTGATAATTAGCCGGTTTACGGGCGACTGTATTTTTAAGAAAAGTTTGTAGTTATCAAGAGGCAATGTCAGTATCATTTGAAATGCACGCCTTAGCACTATTTGTGCAGTGTGGCGGCCATAAAAAAGTCTCCACGCACATAAAGTCAGTATTGTTATCAGTCAATAATAGGTTCTACTAAACAAAGCATGGCAGGACGTTTACTGTAAATTAAAACGCTTATTGAATCATCATACTTTAAAACAATAATATGATAATGCAACCAAAAATTACTCACGTAACATCGAGTGGAAACCTTGAAAATCCTACTTCAGCGTATGTTGGAAAACTCAAGTCAAGTATGCTGCCTTCAATTCGAAGCTTGGCATATAACACAAACCCAATGCTAACTTCGCCATAACATGTGAGGCCACCGTATGGAGTTATGGAGGCACTCGCTGTTTTAGATATAAGTTTTCCCTCCCATCCAAGGTCCATTCCGTAATAGCCGCCGGCGCCAAACTCTATGAATAAAAATTTAAAAATGAAAAGAGAAGTGTTTTAAGTATGTTTGTATTCACATATATAACACATCAAATTTAAATCTCTAGGTAGAATATTTTAAGATGATATAATTCGAACGGATTTCCCTATGAAAAGCAACATTTTACGCAGAGATTCGCTTATATTATACGATCTTGTTAGAAAACAAATCATAAAAGACTGAAGCGGTTGAACGCACTTACCAAAACGAACCCACACAAAGCCACCAAGCGGAATCGAATGACTTATCTCAAATAATTTAATGTTCTTCCTCGGAAAATCAAATCTTCCTTTTAGCGAGAACTCGAATGATTTGAAAGCGTTCCCAAGCTGTCCAGAGAGCAATTTGTCAGACACTTCTGCAAACTATATACAATGGCAAAGAAAAAGAAATAAATATCGGTCAAAGAATATAATCAAAAACAATAATTACTGATATTGCCATTTAGTTTCATCCAAATGTGCTAGGCCAAGAGGTTTTATGCCCGATTTAAGCCACACGTTTCATTTAAACTAAAGCATTTCTAAACGTATTATTATGGCTTGGTTATCTATAAGGTCTTGTATACAAAACGTAACAACGTCTAATCACCCGAGGTATGATACATGTTATCTGTAACAAGGTGTTTTTCACCATTAAAAATAAATTGCAAATACTTATTGTATAAATTTTAATGAAACAAGAGGTGTTTGTCAAACACAAATGCCCCCCCCCCCCCCCCCCTGACGTGCAAGTGATATCTATTAGCATTGAATTTAAATTTTTGGAAATTTAGAGACTTTTGTAAGCTTTAGCAATGAAGGGTACCAGTCATGAAAGCAATTTACAAGACGGTGGAACTCCTATATATGAATAACCAGGTCATGCAATGAGAGGATTACATTTACCTCGACAAACATAAGCGCGTGTAGATTAACCTAGTCTAACACAAAGGATTTGATTGTAATTGACCTTTGACCTACTGACCCCAAAATCAATAGGGGTCTTCTACTGGTCATGACCAACATTCATACCAAATATGAGGACAAAATCAATAGGGGTCTTGTACTGGTCATGACCAACCTCCACACCATATATTAGGACTGTATAAAAAAAACGTTGTCTAGTTATTGATCGAACAAGGTTTTTTGTTGTCAAGGCCACCGTGACCTTGACGTTTGACCTACTGACCCCAAAACCAATAGGGGTCTTCTACTGGTCACGACCAACTTCCACACCAAATATGAGGTCTGTATCACAAAGCGTTGTCTAGTTATTGATCGGACAACGTTTTTGTATGCAAAGGCCACTGTGACCTTGACCTTTGACCTACTGATCCTAAAATCAATAGGATTCTTCTATTGGTCATGACCAACCTCCACACCAAATATGAGGACTGTATCACAAAGCGTTGTCTAGTTATTGATCGGACAAGGTTTTTGTGGTCAAGGCCACTGTGACCTTGACCTTTGACCTACTGACCCCAAAATCAATAGGGGTCTTCTACTGGTCATGACCAACCTCCACACCAAATATGAGGACTGTATCACAAAGCGTTGTCTAGTTATTGATCGGACAAGGTTTTTGTGGTCAAGGCCACTGTGACCTTGACCTTTGACCTACTGACCCCAAAATCAATAGGGGTCTTCTACTGGTCATGACCAACCTCCACACCAAATATGAGGACTGTATCACAAAGCGTTGTCTAGTTATTGATCGGACAAGGTTTTTGTGGTCAAGGCCACTGTGACCTTGACCTTTGACCTACTGACCCCAAAATCAATAGGGGTCTTCTACTGGTCATGACCAACCTCCACACCAAATATGAGGACTGTATCACAAAGCGTTGTCTAGTTATTGATCGGACAAGGTTTTTGTGGTCAAGGCCACTGTGACCTTGACCTTTGACCTACTGACCCCAAAATCAATAGGGGTCTTCTACTGGTCATGACCAACCTCCACACCAAATATGAGGACTGTATCACAAAGCGTTGTCTAGTTATTGATCGGACAAGGTTTTTGTGGTCAAGGCCACTGTGACCTTGACCTTTGACCTACTGACCCCAAAATCAATAGGGGTCTTCTACTGGTCATGACCAACCTCCACACCAAATATGAGGACTGTATCACAAAGCGTTGTCTAGTTATTGATCGGACAAGATGTGGTCTACGGACCGACCGACATACCGACCGACATACCGACCGACCGACATGTGCAAAGCAATATACCCCCGCTTCTTCGAAGGGGGGCATAATAATAATGTTTAAAAAAAACCTAAACGTAAGCAACATCATATCCTAAAACTGTCACCAAAATAAATGTACAAACATGTTCATTTGTGTATTATAAAACTGTCAAATACATTAATTAAACCATAATACTTACAAGTGTCTTTGCCAGATCGATAAAATCATGGAAAATTTTACTGATTAGAAACGGGTCCACTTTATTTTTCTGTAACAACGCTTCCAAATCTCCTATTGACATATTTGCTAACTGGGCACCAAGAAGTTTTGTTCCTTCTTTTGATAAACCTTTGCCAACGACAAATAACTGATCAGCTCTGCTTACAATATCATTCACAGTACCCATCATATTCACGATCTCGGAAGCTGTTGAAAAATTTTGCCGTAAATAAATGTATTGGGTTATTGGATTTTAAAGCAATTAAAACTAAATCTCGTAAATCAGTTTCAATCAAACAATTAAATACTGATTGGAAAATGCATGTAACGTGTATAATAGAGTTCTTTCACATTGTTAACTCCCCTTAGCGCTCTCTAAAATTAAAGAGCATATTTAGTCGATAAATGCACGCGAGGGGGCATCGTTTACTATTGTTAATATGACTAAGTGATTATAAAATTAAGAAAATGTTGATTAATCATTTCAAATTTATAAATAAGTAAGTTCAGTCAAACAACGAAGAATAAAAAATCGTTATGATCATTTACAAGCACATCAAGAAAGTTTATGCGCATTTTAAACATTGTTTATCGCGGTATTTTCAGGACGCGAGTATCCAACGGCTTTGTTTGGGTTTTTAATGAAAATACACACGTGAATTGTGTTTACTAAAAATAAATCTCATGTATAATTGACAATTCAGACGAACATTATCGGACATTTTACCGTTTTACGGCATTTTTTTTGTAACGCTATAATTTATAGTGGAATGAAACATAATTATATTCTTATGTAGCTCGTCGGCGACTAGGTTGATATGTGTTTTGCGTGTTTTGCTTTTGAGAAAAAAATATTACGTATTTACATAATAGGATGATTCCAGCTACAACCCGAGAAATCGTTAAATTGATTGAACCAAACGAATATTGCCGGACGGCAGGCCAACCAAAACCTATTTTAAAAAATCCAGAGAGTTTTTTTGTTTGTTTTTTTATATAAACTATTTTGATGTTGAAGTTCGTAATTGTTGCCGCTGAAAGTTTTGAAATATAATGTTTTCATTTCTGTTTAAAATCAAAATGACCATGGGCCAAAACAAATGAACGGGACTGCAATATTCAGGTCCGAGTTTAGTTTTATGACACTTAGCTGTTGTGTACATGTGTGCCCGAGGCAGCATGTCACTATCACGTAATCTCTCAATAAACAGGAAATTTTGGAGCCGTGACCAAGACCAAGTTTCTTAATATTAATTAATATAATTGTAAAACCCATTCTAAATTCAGTTAAATTTATGTTTCATTAATTATCCTTTTCAAAATTTTTAAATCCTGAGATTTTGCATGAAAATCCTTAGATCCGGAGAAGAACCTTACGGTCCGGAGATTTCAGATAAAATCCTGAGATTTTGGAGGTCTGCTGACATTTTATCTTCTTTCTACATCATTCCCGTAACACGTAGATATTCATGAAATGCGACTTAAACTAATGTCTATTGACTATGGCTGACGATTTTATAAAAAAAAGATGTTTATAATAACATTAATAACTTAATAAGCTTAACGGGCGTTGAATACAACGACGATACATTGCTGAATTCATCCGTTTTAACCAATTTAGAGAGATCTTGTAACATAAAATATATTTCTTGAAGTTAACGCATTTTGTCAGAAAAACTCGATACGCTTATATATATGTCTGTGGAAAATATACAGTAACGTGTAATCCACAATGTATTTGTTTTCATATAAGACTTTCCGATTCAAAGTGGCAACCACGTCTTTGATTGTTTTACGCTTTTCACAGTCAAATCTTGCCGACCAGACGCTTTAAGCCTATTATATTCGTTAATTCTACAACTCGAATTTATTATGCTTTATCATAATTATTATTATAATTTCTCATTAGCTTTAAGACGACACCGTGATCATGTCTGTTCATTCTGTTAGCATTGACACAGTTAAATGCCCCCTCACTTGCCGGTTTAGGATAAAACCAATATTTTCCGCACCTAACGTGGCGTACGACGCATGCGCACAACAATGTGAAAGACCTCTATTATTTAAAAAAGAGTATTTGCTTTGATTTGTTTTTATATAACTACACAATTTTTGTTGTTTTTTTGTCTTTTAATTTATTTTCATTTTTTTTAAATATATTGTACAAGTACGTTATGTGACCGTTCCAAAATTATGAAAACTATTTGTACAAACTCTGTTTTTAACAGAAACTACTATAATTTGTTTTAAAAATTTGTAAAAATCAAAACATATACCTCCGTTTACTTCAGTGCTGATCTCAACATTTGACTTCCTGTGTTTTATTATTTGAGGATTGTTTTCACCAAGTGCTCGCATGGCTGCCGTATATCCAGTACTTGCATCAGAGTCGCTTAACGCTTCTCCTTGCCACATTTGCATTTTTAGTTGTTGCTAAAACAATAACAAAAAAAACAACAGTGAAATAAAACTAACAAAACACTTAAATATATCAACTAACTCGACAGATAAGATCTAGTAATTTAACAACTATAAGAGTTAAAAGAAACACAAATGTTGATCGTTGTTATCTTGAGGCGTAAAATCGCCAATTTAATAACACATATAATATGTTTAGCCTACTTTACTGTATCTCAATTCAATTATGAAGAATATGAAGTATAGAGGTATATAAATCCGATACCTGTTGTTCAATAAAATCAGTCACGGCAGTCCGAATTTCAATGTCTGTGGCTCCTCGGTTTATCAAATTCCGTATAATTTCTTTTATGTCGACCTTGTGCCTGTAATAAATGAAGATTTGCTCTTACCTTTGATTATTAATATAATTTAAACGTCAAAATGAAGATCATGTCATTTAATTAAAAACAGGTTAGAAACAATATGCAAACTAAAATAATGCGGGATTAGAATGTCGGTGCAAACTTTAAAATTAAAAGAAACAAAAACGAAAATATCAATAAAATGTGTTTACAATATTTCTTCTGCGTCCCGGCGTTTTCTGCGATTGCTGGTGCATTTTGCAAGCGCAATTCTGTCCACAAGAAAAGCAAGTCTGCAGCTATAGCGATCCTTGTAACCCGTGCATAATGAAATGTTGAGCGACACATCATAGCCTGTTGACTGTTGCTCAACGTTCATTTGAAAATTAAGGGTATCGGCGACTGCATGTATTATGGTTTCTAGAAAAAAGAAAGATATTATCAGCTAGTTTTCGATGGCTTTTGACTAACCTCTGATCTTAGTTCTAGAAAGTATAGCATAGCAACAGGATGTTGAGAATTGGCCCTTTTGAGTACTCAATATGCAAAATATGTGCAAACTAGGTTCAAAACATTTATAATTAATAAAGTGAAATATAGGGAGAGCCACATATATAGTCTCCCACAGCCAAATATTTAGAGGAAAGAGAGAACAGGAATACATGTACACTTATACAAATTGATCAATTTTAAATAAGACACCGCAAACATTAGCAAAAATGAGAACCTGAATGGAACTGTTTGTGGCAAAACACTGGTTACTGTCTGGTGGTTTTAACCACGTTCTTAGGTGCACCATCCTTACATTTGCCTCAAAAGATTCTCATATGAACAAACAAGATAATTTATTGGATAAATGTATACAGAAAGTGTGTTTGTTTAAATTTATCATCACTTGTTAAGTAGTGAACTATATGCAAATTCCGATCGATATATTAATTCCATACCTGTGTTGTTAATGGTCTTCAAATCAGACTTTCGATTAATCACTTTGGGGCCAAAAAACCGATACTGCGTTTTGAATTGTTTGAAAAAAGCTCAAACCTAATGTTAACCTAGTCCGACATACAAACAGAGTTTGGTGGCAACTGGATATTGTTATTTGGTTGGTGTTGCAATTTTTGAACAAATGTTTTATTTTTTAATATTTGTACTAGACATAAACCAATATGAAAATGACATATACTTTTATAAAAAAATTTACTTCACTGGAAAAGAAGGAATTACTTCTAGTATATATCCAATAGTTACCAATAGTTACATACGGTTAATTACCTGACTTTGAAGAAATAGTTCTTGTCCAGTTTTTGTTTTCGATACCGTAGTGCAAAATTTTGTTGCAATCAATCGAAACGTGTACTGACATATTCCTAACGGTGTCTACGAGATCGAAGTTCGAGCAACATTGGAATGACCGGCAATCACCACTTGTCCAGACACACCTCCTTCCAGCTTCACCGCTGATATTAGTTTGACAGCCTAAAATAATAATTGTTATTACCTTTAATATCAAAAAGTGAAATATGCATATCAGGAATGACCACATCCAGCAGACACAGCCTCTCAAAACAACTTAGAAGTAAAGCGGAAAAGAGAGCATGGTATTACAATAATCTGTTTCAAAAAAGATGCCATAAACAATTAACGAAAGTGAGAACCCGAGGGGTTACCGCCTTGAATAACTATTTAAAACATTTTTTAATAATTATTATTATAGTAATATGCGAAGATCAGAAATAGTCACATTCAGAAAACACGGGTTTACACAGCCAACACGCAAACATTGCAAAACAAATGTCCCAAACAAACAAATATACAATTTATTGACGCTCGTCTTCGAACGCTAATTAGCAAAATATTTTGAACCTGGGGTATCGCAGCCAGATTCAAATAATTGACTCAATTTTGATCAAGTAAAAACAAAAAAAAAATGACATCTGCATTTGTGAAAAGGAAATACGTTTTAATTTAGGCAATAATGTATAGACTTCAGAATAAACGTGTGGATCACACCGTTTAAACGATAAGCTCAAAACATAACAAAGGAAAACTGCAGGTGCCAATAACACATGGTTTATAATAAACACTCTACTTATTACAGTTACACCTTCTAAACATGTTATTGTTGACTGGAAACATAGTTTAATGGATTAAACACACAATGTTTAACGAATATAAACAAAAACGACTGCTATTTTATCAACTATCATGAATACATGTATGTCAAGATTTACAGAAAATAACTTTATAACAAATACAGAGATGCATTACCAATTAAACAGAGACCAGTAACGTACTAACATACCTGTAATTGTACGTATATGTATTAATATACAAACTAAAAATTCAAATTCAATAAAACTTTTCTGAATTTACAATGCTAAACAAACAAAAAAAGTTATCCAACAGTTACGGAGGAAAAGTTACGGAGGAAAATGTATGAAGTAGTTGTATGTTGTTCATATTTTTCTAGATGTTAAAAGGTACATATCACCAGGTTATATGAAACAGATTGTTAAACAAACGCCAAATCAAGCATTTCAAGTGAACTATGTTCGTAAAATAAGAATGCAGACCACTGTACATCACTGTCTGTGCTAACAACAACATCGGTATTTTCATCGTGCCTGGTACTGCATTGTAATGCAACTGATTTCAAGGTTTATTAAATGTTGTGAGCTAAATATTTTCACTTATGTTTGTATAATTTTCATTTAAAATGTAATTTTAATGTTTAAGCAATAGAGGCCAAGCTCAAGCAAAACCATGCACCGGTCAAATTAAAAAGTAACATGCATAATATTATATATTTTATGCAGTACAATAACAGTATTTGTTTGAATTTTGACAATTAATTTGGAGTACTTATGTATCAGTTGCAATGGAGGAACATTTTTTTATATAAAAACTCGTGTGTGCAGCTTACATTTAGACACAAGTTATACGAGGATGAATTGATTGTCGTGCATATTTTTCCCCCGTTACTTTTCTAGCTTCCTCCGTAACTTTCCTCCATAACCCAAAAATACAAGGGTAAATTTTAATTATTTTACCACTCTGATCATATTACTGACGGCTTCTGTGATAATAACGAGGCAGTCAGTTGATAACAGCAATTTAATTAGCACTAGAAGCAATCATGATACTTTTGGTAACGGAAGAAAAAATTACGGAGGAAATTTTTTAAACATTTTTTTACAAATATTTGCAATAAATAATACTTGTTTTAGTGATGGTGTGTAATTATCAATTGACAATCATGTAATTGATCTAAACTGTTTGATCCATGGAATTAACATAGATTAAAAGGAGTGAAATACACAGTTACGGAGGAAAATTTTAGTATCGGACATCAAGAATTTCGTGTTAAGGCTATGGCCAATAAAAAAAGCCTCTGGTGTTTTAATTTTAAATACATAAAATTTGATAATTCTATAAAATATTTATGCCTTTATAACTGTTTTTACCATTAGCAGTGAGGTTTAAAAATGCTTACGGGAGGAAAGTAGTTTTTGGCGATATCCCTTAAAACCAGTGTCATTGAAATAAATGGCATCCAATTGCAACAGAACTTTCTAATATCATATTTTCACGTGCCATAAACATTAAAAACAGCAAATTTCTTTATTGCCAATCATCATTTTTCAACAATTTTACTGTAAAAATTGATGTTTTGCCTGGCGACATGCAAAAAAGCGGTGTTTCTAGACAACTTGCTATAAAACTTAAAGGAAGTAACATAAATGGCTATCTCAGTGATGTTTGTTCCAAGAAAACATCAGATCTCTTCTGGCTGATCGACCAGGTTCTAAGTGCACCAACCTGATAATTACCTTATCAGGTTCCCATATGAACAAACACATACAGGCTGTCTTGGTGAAAAAACAAATACACGAACCATTAGTAGCTAATGACACTATTAAGGTAGCTTACTCTTATGTTTTATATGTTTATGTGCTTTTGCATGCAACATTGTTGAGCTGATGGGTGATTTGCCGCTGGCCGTTTCAAGGCGGTAAACCCTCGGGTTCTCATTTTTGTTAAATTGTTTGTGGTGCTATTTTGAAACTGATTATTTTATTAACCATGCTCTCTCTCTCTCTCTCTCTCTCTCTCTCTCTCTCTCTCTCTCTCTCTCTCTCTCTCTCTCTCTCTCTCTCTCTGTCAGCTAGAAACAGTAGAAAGCCATGATGATTTCCCAAAATACAACAAATGAAAATAGATAAATATTCAATATAAACTTGTTAACTTACCTTGATCGCTGTTTCTGATTTCAATAGAGCATTTTTCCAGTTTCCAAAAGTCGTATGATACTCCTGAGATAAAGCAAAATAACAATTTATTTATATATGGATAAGTTATACTTGTTTCACGAATGCTTTACGAATTGTTTACTCAAAAATAATGACATCTTACATAGCTTTCCTTCTTATTCATATTTGCTTAATTTCTTCATAGATACCTTACTTAATTCAAAATATAAACTTGACTGCTTTAATGTAGTCAATCGACTAACAGGGGAAGATACACTTTATATTTCATTTCTTATGATCAATTAAATACTTTTATAAAGTTTATTTATCCTAAAATATTTCTTGGTCATACCATAATATGGCTGTCGTGTATCGTTGACAGTTACGTTTGCACATAATGGATATTCGACGATAACGTTTTGTAAGACCGGTATAGTTAACGCACATTTTGACTCAAAGCAAATGTTGACATCAATGTCGAAAACAAAATGCTTTAACGACTGGATATTCGTGATCATATATCTAAAAGTATAAACAAAATAATGACAGTTTGAAAAAATTGTAACTATATTAAAATATAAACTCTTATACGGCGGTTTTTAGACGGCGATGTTCCCCGTGCAACATCTTATGGGATTTATATCTCACAGCTTGTTCGCTTTTCAAGAGCTTGCAACAATGTTAGTGATTTCAATGAACGTAATCTTTGCATTACAGAAAAACTTTTAAAACAAGGTTATCGGTATCACAAATTAAGGAAAACCTTTTGCAAGTTTTATCGCCGATACCCAGATTTAATTCATAAATACAAATGCAGGTTAAAATCACTTTTGCAACAAGGTATTTCACAACCAGTTTTTTATGGAGATTTAATTTATAAACTTAAGGTAAGACCTGTGTAATGAATACCTATATCCAGAAGAGTATCCAAGGGAGGTAACTATAGTAGTAAATTAGGGTAGATTTCTGTGATGCAAGAGGACCAGGGTTCAAATCCCACTGGAAGCTGTGTTTTTTTTTGTAAGCCTAGAGCTTAAATAATTGGCATATTTCTTTTTTTCCTGTGTAATTCTGTCATTGAATATAAATTTTCATGATTTCAACTAAAATCAGCAAAATAATCAAGATTAAAGGGGTTTTCGCTATCAGAATAGTGTTTATTCAAGTCATCAATTTGAAAATTTCTAAAACTGGACGGTAAACTTCTCTGAAATTTTGTTTAAATTTTGTTTAAGGTATATAGTTAAAAATGGTAAAGTTTGGTATATTGCACCAATCAGGATTTTGCACAATTTTCATTAATTTAGTCTCGTGAAATATAAAAAATGCATTTTTTTTAATTTATTTGGTCAAAAAATGTCATTTTAAGATAAATTCTGTATTTATATATTATATCTTAAATTGGTTTAGTAAAATATAACATATTTTGGATAAACTGTAAAAAATTAAGGTTGAATTTATCAATAACAAAAAAATTTGTCACCGATTAAAGAATTTGGATACTTTCACGTTTTTTCTCACTTTTTTAAATAAAAAAAGCTAAAAATCTCAAAAACTACACGGTGAAAATCATTAAAATTTTGCATACAAGTCAGTGGTATTAAGCAGTTGATGAAAATATAATCAGATGTTGGATTCTTAATAGTGCCTATTACACAGGTCTTACCTTAAACAGATTAAAGGCAGTGTTAATTTTTCCCGGTTATTCGTAAAAACCATCTGTAAATTTAAAAAGAAAGGTTACCAACATGATATTTTACAGCGCTCTGCAGGCCTGGTGATTAACCCTTCTATAGTTGATCATTATGCTTACCTCTTTGGTTGCACGACGGTGGCAGGGGTTTAAGAGTTTATGAAGGTTATTGGGGAAATCTTTTCTTAAAAGAACCTAGAAGCTCGATTTGTTTCTTTTATCCCTGTCATCGTGTTCTTGCTGATTTTACTCCAGGAGCTCTGGTCTCGGTAAGATCATTGAGATCATTGAGTACCCCTTTCGGCTTTACAATGCTCTTAGCTTCTTATGGTTTATATGTTTGTGTACTTTTGCATGCAACATTGTTAAACAGATAAGTGGGTTGGAGTCTTTTCACCAAGACAACTTGTACTTGTTTTGTGATATGAGAACCTGTTGGGGCAAGTGTGAGGTTGGTGCACCCTAGAACCTGGTTTAAACCCCCAGTGGCAATTTGATTTGCCACTGACCATTCCAAGGCGGTAACCCCTCGGGTTCTCATTTTTGTTTATTGTTAGTGGTGTCTTTTTTGAAACTGATTATTTTATTAACCATGCTCTCTCCCCCTCTCTTCTTCTTGACTGTGTGGGGAGGCTGTTTTTTTCTGAATGTGGCGATTCCTGATATGCATATTTCACCTTTTTATAAGTTACTATGTTTTGATAGCAGTTATATACATGTACATGATTAAAGTTATTTAACTAACAATATAAAAAACAAACAAACATTTTACGGTCGCTTCACATTTTACTGTCGCTTCATCATGCTTGACAATCTCTCTTCTACCTATACAATGCAGCTTAACAGCATTTAAGTAGATGCAAAAAAACAAATTACTACCTTGTATACCAGACACCTTTCGTTGACATGTTATATCGAGTTCCTGTTAAGTAAAAAAGCTGTGTTACTAATCGTTATGACGGTGGTTTTGTTATTTGGCGCAGATATTGTGCTAGTCAAAGTATAACAGCCAAGAGACAAGCCAGGGGCAGCGTTCGACAGATAACATGACAAATATCAACAACTTTATGCAACTTTTGACCGTGAACTTATTGAAGATTTGGTATTTTACGTTAAACAATGCATTTAATGATTAATGACATTAAGTGTACAGTTTTAAGGATCAGGAACACGCCAAAGTAAATAATACATCAACATTTACCAACAGATATTTTCATTGAAGATCAATGTTTAACTTAAGTTGATTTACGTGATAAAATCACGATGAGGAATATCATATTAATTACAATTAGGGCAGGTACAGTAAACAACTAAATGAGACCATCCGGCAAATCTGACATACCCCAGTGGTAGTTGAGCAAATGAACTGTTTGTTGAATATTCTCGACATTTATCCCCAGTTCATAATCACAGAATCGGAATGAAATGTTCATCCAGAAATTTCTGTTCAGAACTTCGGAATACACGCAGCAGGCAACGTAGTCGTTTTCCAGTGTCACAACACATGTTCCATTCGTTGCAGTTTGTGATATATTCAGCAAAACTTTATAATAAATAAGAAAACAAAATAATATGGTATGTACCCATTCGCCACTGTTGGAAGTACTTTACAACATATCACAACATAAAAAAACTTCTATTTTGATTCGTAAAATGAATATATCAGAACCAAAACAAAAATTCTTTTTTTAATGAATAGAGATATTGCTTAACTTTGTAACGCGAATTTGGATAACGCGAAATAAATCGTGTAACAGGAACCTATGCAGTCATAAATATTTTACAAAAATGAACTAAGCAATTTTAGACGTTTATGCAATATGAAACTGTCAATACAGGTATAAGACATGTACATGTTTCGAAAAAAAATAACCTCGATTTCACCAAAACAGGTGGCGGAATTCATTTTACATGTAAATGCAAAGCTTTTAATTAGTGTTGGTCATATAACTGGTGCATTTTGATACATGGCCCGAAGGTAGCATTTGTTTCTTAATCAAATGCTATGGATTAAGGGAATTCGCAGATGAGCTGAGCACTCTTGAATTGATTTACAATTATTGTCCTGTGTAATTTATCAAACCCGTTAATTAATCATAATCACAAAGTAAGCCGAGGAGCTTTTTTAGTTGCTGGAAAAAGACGTGCCGTGCTTTGAAATAGTGTTGTTCTTTGTGAGTACTTTAGTAAGTTTTAAGGCTAAAACGCTGTTTGAGTTATGAAGGATGCTTTTAATCCGAGAATCATAATGAAATGATTGAACAAACTGAATTAATTTGTTTTCCCACAATGGTTTGGGGAACATTTCTCAAGAAACATCCTGTCAGTATTAATAAATGATCGCTACATTTGTCGAGTGTAATGTTTGAAAGTCCTTAATTTGTTTGCATACTTATTTTAATTTATTTGCATAGTTTTTTGGTCGAAGTTGTTGTGTGAAAGTCGCAAGTTTTATTACTCATCTCTTGTTATCAAATCTCTTATTTAAATATATTATATAGGACTTTGGTTAAGCCCATGAAAGGGGTGGGGGACGAGGTAATACATGTATGCATGGAAGGGGATCTTTCACGAACGTTTCATAATGTGGTTGTGTTACATTTTTCGTGACCAACCCATACTAACCTTATACTTATTCTATAGCACACAGGACAATTACATAAACATGTTTTGGTAAAAGAAGGTGATTTCAGTCGCCCATATTATGCATGACAAAGGAGTTTTACCCCAACAAAATGATGCCTTGATTCAAGAATTAAAAACCCGAAACATGCACCCAAAATGTAAACAAACCCTGTTGGTATGTATCTGATATTATTGGTAATACTTTCATTTAGAAGGTCCCATACATCTAGAAACATCTAATCAACAACCACACGAGTCTAAAATAAAGTTAAGTAACTGAACACGTTCCATGCGACCTTTTATTGAGGCGAGTCATATGTACGATACCAAATCATAGTTATAAATAAGTGTTTTTGCTAACATACTTTTTTGCACGAACTGATAAATATTAAATGTAACAATTAAACTTTATCATAAATTTACCTGTATTATTAAAGCTTTCGATGTTGCATGGTCTCTCTTTAAGGAAGTATTCAAGACCAAGTGTTTTTGTCAAGCTGTCTCTTTGCTTTTCGGACAAAGAAGCGTTGGCATGTAGTCCATGATCTTGTTTCCATTTTAGTAAGGAAAAACCTGTATGTAAAACAATAAATCTCAAACATGCTTGGAACAAAATGGACGTGTATCAGCAAAACAATCATCTTACCACCTTTGCAAATATCTTACGAGAATGGGCCCGGAAATGTAATGTTTGGTTTTAGAATTTCTGTATGATAGTAACTTTAGAATTTCCTTGTCTGAGCTCGACTTTTCGCATCATATCGTTATTTAAGTTATGTAAATTTAAAGATTAAAAGAATGTTTCATTTTCATCTGTTCATATAGAATACGGAATGTAGTGTTCATTTGCAAACAAAAATGTTGTTCTTTATCGTTCAGTATGTGTATCAAAAAGTAGTAAAGCATGTTTTCACCGCCATATGCATACCATCGTTTGGGATGGATCGAAATTGTACTATTTAATGGTGTAATTACTGAGTTGCGCTCAACCCGGGGCTAGGCGGCGTGGGCAGTAATAAGCATTCCCATTACTGCCCATGAACAGGCTCAATCAAACCGAGCCTGCAGTATTTTCATATTTGTCGTGTTCGGTGGCTTCTAAAGTTCCATTTTCATCTATTCCAAAAATTAACGAATATACCTGATTGTTGAAACTGTGGTCTAAAGTCGCACACTCGTTTTGGAATACTTGTACCGCTAAATATTTCTACGGTTTGACTGCATCCGTAAGCGCTTTCCAAACAGACTTTGAAGTTCAAGTTAAACGCATAGTTGTTGGCGTCAACATCATCAATCAAATACCTTCAAACAGAATAGAGGAAACGAGGAAATATCGGAACTTTTATAACAAATCTATGCAACAGAAGTTATACTTTAAAACTGTAAAAATGTAATTAATTATTTGCGGCTGTAAAATGTCACCCGGAACATTCGAACAGTGGTGTTATTAGTTACGTTTTTGAAGGTTGTTGAATACAATGCTATTGAATGTTTACAGTAGATCTTAAATTACTTTTGTTTTAATGTTTCGGCCAGTTTTGTGATGGGTGATTTCAATATCCCAGCAAGTAGAGATTGCGATATTGTTTTATAAACTTCCAGTTTTTTAAGAATAAATTTTGTATTTTTGCGGTCTCTGTGATATGCAGGATTTATATTCGCAGATCCTCTGTCAAAATTCCGCTCATTGTATTGTTTGTTTCGTTTTTCTTCAATGTGGGGATCATAAGCCACTGACCATGCAATTGTGTTAATCTGAAAATATCGCATTGAAGGTTCCATGTTAACCTCCACATGCATACCATCGTTTGGTTTGGGATGAATCGAAAATGTACTGTTTACATATGCATATTTCACTTGTTTACTGGTGCAAATATTGAGTTGCGCTCAACCAGGGGCTAGGCATTTCTGTTAGTACCCATGAATAGGCTCAATCAAACAATATTTTCATTTCTGTCTCGTTCGGTGGCATTCAAAGTTTTCTAATCATTTACATTGTATATTAAAATATTATCTAAATATTACTTACTCAGTCTGTAAGAAACCGTTAAAACTCATTGTATGGTATTTTCCTGAAATTGCAATAAAGATCAAAGACTCGTTTTGTAATAATGATGATATAATAACAACCACTAACAAACTATAATAATGATCATTACATTGGGGGATTAGGTTAGGATTAACTTATGTTTGTTTGCCCTTTAGAACATGCTTAAATCAATAGTGGCAAATCCTTTTCCAATTATCATTTTGAATTGCTAACCAGTTAAGCCTTCATTTAAATACTTTTGATGCGAACACCGTGGAAATAAATCATATGCAATTGCACGTTAACTATTTAAATGTCTTTTTTCTATTATTCATTTTGAATCATTTAAAATACTTTTCTGAAAAAAAAAGAGTGTTACTGACAAGTACATGTATGTATAATTAATTTAATAAAACAGATTTATAATAATACAATTGTGTAAGGTGTAAACTTTCACAAAGTACATTCATGATCCGTGTTTAATTTAAATGCAGTATCATTTCTTTGACATAAACAACATAGCCTCATTGCAAAATGTTTTCAAGAAACGTATATTGAAATACATCATATAATTTTTAAACACTATTTTATTAATTACCGTCTACAGCTTCTCGTATGGGGACGTAAAAGATCAATTTTTCCACGCCAACACGGAATACACGTTCACACTGATCCAGCTCAAAATAAGTCTTTAGGGAAGTGTCTATGTCATCCACGAAAAAGCAGCACTCTACTTTCATACATGACTGGTGTAAGTGGCATGATATAGTTGTGTTTCTGTCCGTTATGTTTAGTAACATAACATCCTCGGTGCATTCTAAATTGTAGTTACAAGTTCACTTTAAACTTTTGTTTTGGATAAGAGTATATTAGACAATAATAATAATAATAATAATTATTATTATTATTATTATTATTATTATTATTATAAAACATGTTTAATAATAGTGATTAAAATGTAGAGAATGTATGTTTTATTTTGTATTTGTAAGTCGCATATATAATACAGATTTCTGAAAATTGAACCAGCTTAGCAACATTACAAGTGCTTCAAAGTAATCATTAATAATACACAATCATGCTTAGATCAGTGATCGAACCAGCATCTGGGCCGGTATGCAAAGCAAAAAATTAAACAAACCTGAGCGCCAACCGTGAGTCTCTTCCAGTGATTCCACTGTACACTCTTTATCAAACAGGTACTGGTTGATTCCAAGCGTGTTAAACAGAAGTCGTTTAGCAAATGTAGGGAGTTGGATAGAGTCTATATTGTTCAAAGACTTCCATGCAGTCAGTGAAAATTCTAAACAGAAATATCATATTTACAGATGCGTATACATAACTGTTATTTATTTTAATAGTAATAAAGCTTTACAGTGGTTTAAACGGTAGCGAAGTTAATGACGTTTGGCAGCTATAAAAAGCCTCCTTGTACATTGTTATTGATGTCGTAATGCGATATTTTTATGTCGGTTAAGCGTACTCCTAAAATACTTTGTTTCTATTTTCAGCATGATTTCAAAAGGGTTGTTTAAATATCCCAGTCGGTATAGCTTTAATTATTTTGCCACTGATACTTTCAAGTCGGTACTCCCTCGGGTTCTCTTTTTTGTTATGTTTGTAGTGTCTTATTTTAATAACCTCTCTACTTTTTAGCTGAATGGGGAGGCTACGTTTTCTGGGTGTGGTAATTTATGATATGCATATTGACTTTTGATTAATATTTTAATCATCCCAATTATATGCAGGGTTATTTAAGGATTTACATACTCAGATCTCCAGTTTAACTTATATTTTGTTCAAACCGAGCCTGAAGCCTTTTTATATTTGTCGAGTTCGTTGAACTTCTAAGTTTTCGTTTCATCTATTGTCTTATAATCAAATATCGTTAAAGTAATGTCAAAAGTTTAGAAAGACAAAAGGTTTGTAGTGTAAAAAATCTCAGCAATTATATGACAGTGCCAATTTATACTGCCTGCTTAAAAATGACACATTTAAGTTAAAATTTTTAAATATTGGATAAAGAAATGCCTGTTTAAATGTGTACATCACTTTATTCGTTTCAAACTCAAATCGACTTTTTTCGGAACTGCTTAATTAGAAATTTTACTGAATTAAAAACTATTACTATGGCAAAGTTTGAAATTGTTTGTTGCCTCATCACATGTTTAAGTTTCTTCCAACTCAAACTGGATGCAATGTTTATTTTGAAACAGATCAATGCTTACCTGCTGCCGCGTAACCTTTGAACAATGGGCATTGCGGAGAATTAAACCAACTATTTCCATCCAAAACAACACTTGAAGAATTACAAACGGTGTTGCCTTCATAGCATTCACTTATTTCCAAATATATCGAGTGTTTCTTCGATATATTCAAAACCCCTATTGAAAACCTGAAAAAATATGTTACATGTAAAGACCGCCATAATATTCCGTTTTACTCGTTTAATGTTCTAATTAATATTGCGTTAACTTATATTTACTGTTGTGCTTTTTCAATCCGATCGTGTTATATAGCTTAATTAAATTCAATATTTACCAAAACCAGATAATAATCTAAACATAAAACAAATCAAAAAGGTATCTACTCACTGAAGTCGCAGAGCCGAGTAGAGTGACAACGAAACGATTGAATCTGAAATAAAAACATGCAACTAAAATTGTATTAGTGAAGGCAATATCATTTACAACAAATAATATTATTTTCAATAAAGGGTATCGACAAAACCTCTGTATGTAATTGTAATATGGCCGAAAACTAAATTTTGCTTGTGATTGGAATTTTAAAAACATCATGACACCTAAAATTATCAATTTTCAGTCAACAAATACAGGTTATAAAGTTAATATCTTCGCGTGTTCCTCTCTTAAAATGATAAACAATGACTTTTACAAACTCCGCGTTTTACATTTAGAACTTATAGTAGACAATTTTGTGCCCCTACCAGTTAACGAATTAAAAAGAACTTTGCTTCGCACTAGCCACAATGTACTTTTATTTGACAATAGTTCATCGAACTTAGTTTAAGAGGTCGCAAACATTGCAAATGGCAAAAATTGGCTAAAATTTCAAAAATGAATTTTGGCGGAAATACTTATTGCCACCTAGATTTTAGTAAAGAAATGTATTTAACTAAGGCTGTAGTTAATGCTTGCATGCTTAATTTAGTCTAATTCATGTTCTAATTACCAAGCACATACTAAAACAAAAGAAAAACCGTTGGCATGAGGTTTCAATAGGTTTGAAAACCTGAAAAAAATATGTTATGTTGGCATGAGGTTTCAGACTTTAGAATCCGCAATTTAATTTCAAAAGGTCCAAAATACAGAATTCCATCGGACATCGACTTTAATACCTGTCGTGCGGAAATTGTGAGTCTTTAAACTCTTTTTGCAATAAATGGTGTAAACGAGAACATGCTGAGCCTAATGCTCTTTCAAACTGGAAAAAACAAATATTCAAAATAATTGACACTCGTATATCCTTCTATAAAAGAAACATCGCTTTACTACCACCTCGACCTCGTTTTAACTTTCGTCATTTGAAAAAGGGTATTCAAGATTTTCACAACAAATTTGTTTTAACACCTGCTGATAAGGCTTCAAATAATGTTATTATAGTGTGACGTATACACTATATAAATGTTCAAACTGAAGAGCTTAATAGCACTAATGCTTATACACTGACTTCTTCATCTGAGAGTGATATTGTTACTGCACACACTCTACAAATTACTAAATTTAGAATCAGTGTTGAGCCGAAACAAGACAAAGTACCTACTATGTATTGGTTGCCTAAAATGCACAAAACACCGTACAAAGCAAGATTTATCGCTAACTCTAGTTCTTGTACAACTACAAAGTTATCCGTGCTCTTAACATCTTGTCTTACAGCTATAAAAGAACATGTAATTAGGTATTGCGAAAAAGTTTTTGAAACTACTGGCAAAAATTTATTTTGGTCTATAAAAAATTCAAATGACGTTTTGAAGAAACTTAAATCAAATAATGTTCAGGCGTTCTGTTTGTCTACATATGATTTTTCTACCTTGTATACTTCTCTCCCTCATAATTTAATAAGAGACAAGCTAACCAGTCTCATTGAAAAAACTTTTGCTAGAGAAAATAAAACATTTATTGCTTGTAATGAACATAGGGCATTCTTTACAGATGGTTCTTATGATAATTATACTTCATGGACCTGTCAAGACCTTATACAGGCGCTCACATTTTTATTGGATAATATTTATTTGAGATTTGGTACCTCTATTTATAAACAAGTAATAGGCATTCCAATGGGTACTAATTGTGCACCCCTTGTTGCTGATCTGTTTTTATACTGTTATGAAAGAGATTTTATGTTATCTCTTTCTACCGAACATCAAGATGATATTATTACAGCTTTTAACAACACATCGAGGTACCTTGATGATTTATTAAATATAGATAATAACCATTTTCCATCACTGGTTAATAAGATTTATCCTAAAGAACTACAGCTTAATAAAGCGAACACTTCAGAAAAGCAAGCAAACTTTCTTGATTTAAATCTATCCATTGACAATGGTTACGTCACTACTAAAATTTATGATAAAAGAGATGATTTTAATTTTAATATAGTAAATTTTCCGTTTCTAGACGGCGATGTTCCTCGTGCGACTTCTTACGGGGTTTATATCTCACAGCTTGTTCGCTTTTCAAGAGCTTGCAACGATGTGAATGATTTCAATGAACGTAATCTTTGCATTACAGAAAAACTTTTAAAACAAGGTTATCGGTATCACAAATTAAGAAAAACCTTTTGCAAGTTTTATCGCCGATATCCAGATCTAATTCATAAATACAGGTGCAGTTTAAAATCACTATTGCAACAAGGTATTTCACAGCCAGTTTTTTATGGAGATTTAATTTATAAACTTAAGAAGATAAAAGGCGATGTTAATTTCTCACGGTTATTCGTAAAAACCATCTGTAAATTTAAAAAGAAAGGTTACCAACATGATATTTTACAGCGCTCTGCAGGCCTGGTGATTAACCCATTAACAGTTGATCATTATGCTTACCTCTTTGGTTGCACGACGGTGGCAGGGGTTTAAGAGTTTATGAAAGTTTTTGGGGAAATCGTTTCTAAAAAGAACCTAGAAGCTCGATTTGTTTCTTTTATCCCTGTCATCGTGTTCTTGCTGATTTTACTCCAGGTGCTCTGGTCTCTGTAAGATCATTGAGTACCTGCCCTTTGGCTTTGCAATGCTATTAAATTCTTATGTTTATATGTTTGTATGCTTTTGCATGCAACATTGTTGAGCTGATGGGTGGGTTGAAGTTATTTCACCAAGACAATTTGTACTTGTTTTGTGATACGAGAACCTGTTGGGGCAAGTGTGAGGTTGGTGCACCCTAGAACCTGGTTTAAACCCCCAGTGGCAATTTGTTTTGCCACTGACCGTTCCAAGGCGGTAACCCCTCCGGTTCTCACTTCCGTTATTTGTTTGTGGCGTCCAGTTTGAAACTGATTTTTGTAATACCATGCTCGCTTTTCATCTCTACTTTTTGGCTGTGTGGGAAGGCTGTGTATGCTGGATGTGGCCATTCCTGATATGCATATTTCATTTTTTTTTCATAAAAATACGGATTTTTATTGAACGACTGTTTAAACTGTTGATTGTTTCTTATATGTTCTTACCGTAAGAATATTCATATAATGATAAGCTTCGACTGAACGTTTCAACTGATGTGCGTATGACATGGTTACACTTGTCATAATGCAGGGCGTAAGAGATATTCCGCAACAATACATCAGAGAATCTGCAACATCTTATGCTGAGACAGTCGTCAGAAATGCTACATTCTGCTGAAGGAAAAGCAGGTAGGAGAGGGCAAGCTGCAAATAGAACTATTAACATATTAGAGAATGTCGTACTAACAAGTTGTCACATGCTTTTAACAAAAAATGATTGTCAGTTGTTTGCACAATAAATAATGCAATATTACTTTAATTCAATCAATCTTGAATTAATAATGACTGATTAGATACGTTAAACAATTGTTGAACTTTTTATTGAAAAAAAAAAACAGCAACAAGCATACATGAAGCATTTCCGGAACTTGGTACAGTACACTCTTGATCTTGGATATAATAAGCTATTCCTAGATCTCTCAACAAAATTTTGCGCTGAATGTCATCCAATGGATCATTTTCTTCTAAACCCATTTTGACCTTCCAAACTGACAGAGAGAATCCTGAAATGATAAATGTTCCGTTCAGAATAAACTATTCTACGTTAATTAGTTTGTGTTAAACGAAATGTTAAGATCAGCTATACTTTATAATTTTCATTTTAATTGAATGAAAACCTCCCCAAACAAACAAAATGATGTTAGATTGATGTCAGAACTAAAGGTTGCAGGAAAATCGACTGTTTAAAAAGTTTTTAATTTTTTAATATTCAACTGGGAATCATATTGTCTACACGAAATTAAATTTCTTTTATAAAGCATAAATGAATTTTTGTAAAGAACATTTCTGTAGCAATATTAATAAAGTACATTTGTATTGTTTGCAAAATGCCCAGGTAAGTATTGTTCAAGTACGCGAAGTTCGTATACTAAACATGCGAATTCCTACATTGTAATACAGAGCTTGTTATCTACATGATCTATGGTAAAAGAGTTGTTCACAATCTAAGTTCATTTAAAGGGCTGGAGGAGGCAGTGTAAGAACAAAATTATATACAAATCATGAAGATCAACATTGTTATTAAAATTAGGTCTTTTTAAAATAATATAATCGTTTTCTTTTACTAAAAAGTACCGCTATCGTCGAATTTCTTAACAACTAACAACTTAAACCAAAATTATTCAGAGAGAAACATTTTTCTTCGGTTTTTTTTTTTGGTTTTGGTTTAAAAATAATCATTAATTGAAAATTTGGGTTTATTAAACAATTATATCAAACAATGATGATGGTCATTTTTATCAGCGTTTAAAGGATATGGTAGGAAATAACATATGCATTCCGATTTCTGAATCACAAATCTTAAACTGCTCCAGTTTCCAAAACCAAAACATACATCAAAGTTGAAATATCATTAACAAATCTGCTCTCCAAGTCTGATTTTGACATTCGATCTGCATTTCTGAGAACAATCCGTTCAGAATTACAGTTAAACATCCATATCAAACACGTTCGGCATCATGTTATTGTTGCCGTGTAATCATAAAATAATGACAAAATTAAATTAAATGCCTTAATTACAATAGACATACCTGGCTGTGAGTACCCGGGATCCCATTCGCAAATTTCGTATGGTATAATTGCGTTCTGCAGTATCGGTGAGGCAATAACACAATTGTTTGGGTCCAAACAAATTTGAAGATTGAGATTGGCAATAAAGTTCTTCTGCATGGGTATATTTGAAATATGGTAACTGTAAAACAAAAAAAATCAACATAATAAATAGTACGCAACCTAGCCCAGGAAAATTTCAGTTTCGTTGCACCCCGGGGGGGGGGGGGGGCAAAGGTTGTGTGGTACCGTTGTAAAGCTTAGGATGTCTACAATCAGAATTCACTTGTTAGACCTTCATAAAGTGGTGCACGAAGAAGTCTAACAAGGATAACGGACACTACCCATTTTACATGAGCCAAAAATTTTATAATTGTTCTGTAGGCATTGCTTCAACACAAGACCAATTATCTTTTAAAAGACAATTTTCTTCAGTACAATGTTACTTATTGTGAATAAAACTAGTGTAAGGTAATGTGCTTTTATCAAAATTGGGTGCGATTTTGCCCTTCTCTGAGTAATTCACGTAACCATTTAAAATACAATATGTTACATTAAATGCAATGATACGAATTTGATTTTTCTAAATAGTTTATTTCAAAATACCACATAATCATATATTTTGTATGGTTAAATGTTATTTCTGAGCTAGCTAACACATGTTTTACATACGTTTTTTTCTCAATTTAGTTATGCAGTTACATATTACTAATATTTTCAAACATTAAAACAGTACAATTTCAACCACATTCCAGTAACACCATTTAACAATGAATCTTTATTAGACCTTGAGCTGCCAATAGACCCCCCTTGGGTAATTTTGAAGGCTATGTTTTTCTGAAAGCCTATACCATTCTACGCATTTTGCAATTTGTTTGCTTTCTGGCGAGTGGGGCGTTTTACCGTAACACCTATTTGAATATGTGACCTTTGAGAAAATTTTACGCTATGAAGAAAAAATAAGCAATTATAAAGGTTCTGAAATAAATCTTTTTTTTCTACACCAGGAAGATGTTTTTTTTTTTTTAAATTTTAATGTAATAAAACATCTGCAACCTTAGGTATAGGTCTATAAATAGTCATTAAGATATGTTACTTAACATCAAAACCTAGTTTGAAAAGTTATATGAAACATTTCTTACTTGCATTTGCAAGTAATTTCTGTTTTATTTGTTTAATTAGTTAATATAAATAAGTTCCTAAGGAGTTATATAAATAAGAATGCAGTATTTAAATGTAATAAAGTCACATTGAGACACACTTCTTGTATAATGTATGTAAATAAATACATATATTTGGAAATCCCAAAAACCAAAATCTCTGAAAAAATGCAAAAAAAACCATCTCAAATGTAGCAAAGAAATTATTTATATATAAATAAATTATAAAGAAGTAAACCATGAAAGACATATTGTGTGATTAAAAGGTAAACTTTGTTAAACATATTGTTAAAACTATCCATAACTTTAGTTATATGTGACTTTAGTATTATGTTATATCATCTTATGCCTATAGTTAATAAACTTGAGGTTTTGGTGCAATTGTTTTTGTTTAAATACACCTCTTCATGAGTTTTAATTATTAGTTAGCATTATATCATAATAAAAATAAATACCATATCATAAATCACCATTTTTAAATATGTTTTACCCAAAAGAAGGTATTAACCAATTTTAGTTACTGCACAATAGCGATATAAATTACATACCTTCTTTCATGATAAATTGCAACAATAATGTATTTTAAGAACCAACACACATCAGCCTGCACTTAGTTAGTAAAAGAGACATTTTCAGATGAATTTCTGTTTTAAGTTACAATTATATCCATAAGAAATAGTGATTCTAGTAGTGATAAATTTAATCAATTGTTCTCAAAGAAAGGTGACTTATAAATTATGAAATTCGAGTTAGTAATAAAAATGAAAAAAATACTTATTTTCGATTGATAAGCTATAAGTGTGTTATCAAGAATATTATGAGTAAAAATGTTTTTTATTCATGATATCATTTGATTTTTTTTATTATTTGTTTATTTCAAAGACAAGCAATACGCGTCTCCATTAAAATTACCTGTAATTGATGCGTAGCCACTGCTATAACCATAAGTAAGATAAGGTAATATAACTGTTGCTGTGATATAACAGTAAACAAATCAGTGCCAGTTTTGTTTTAATAAACCAGTATCTTATTCCAGTATATAGGTTAACAACCTTCCTGCACTTTATGTATCTTGTATTAAAATAGGTAATATATAAGAATTATGTTACAAAAGGAAATTAAGGTATTGATGCTGGCGATATTAAACAGTAATGTATTTTAATTTAAATATTGTTAAACTTCAGAGGTTAATGATCTGTGTACTGCTCAATATGTCTTGAACTAATGTGTATGATGTAGATGGTCGTCCTTTTTTAAAATCTTTTTAAATTAACAATACTAATAAGAAAAGAAAAGAAACTACAAACAATTAGTTAACATTTTGATAAATATTTTTATATCATATTATATTGTGTTAAAGTTGATATATAACAAATTTAAAAGCTACTTAATTTAAACTCTTTTACAAAAATTAGCTGATTAAATTATCTGATGTAAGAAATGTTTTTGAAAGTAGTTTTATTCATCAAAAAATACTAAGGTTCAGTGTAGAATTTGTAAAACATTGAAACAGCACGAGCATTATATTGCATTTTGTTTTTAAACTCAAGTAATAGAATTTTTACGTAAAAAAATAGTATACATAAGTTTGTTTATTAGCTTACCATCACCTGCATTACACAGATTGTCTTTCAAATTAGGATGTTTCTCTTTAACAATTATTTGTCCTTAAGAAAAATAACATTCTACAAAGATCTTAAGGAATTCTTTGAACAACAGAAAAAATAATGTTTCATTTACGGCAATTTACTTTTCTTATTTCACATGTTTTATTTAACAGTAATATCAGTTATTATTGTTCTAAAAGACCAGAACTGCTGCTTTCAACTTTGTTTTTAGTAAATAAATATTATAGTTAAAAGAAAGTTAATATTCACATTATGAGTGACTCTTCGGTAATATAGATACAAACTATAACACGGTTTAGAAATTTGTTTTCTTTATTCTAATTCATCTTTCTTAAAACATTACTTAAATAATTAGGTAACATATAATTAATTTTAATTAGTTTTGTTTGTAACACTTTTCAAAGCAATATTTGCATACTTTTACATTTTAACCATGTAACATAATGAATTATATACTATGAACCACTTACTATTATTATTTTATAGTTTAATCTAAAATGATTGCATAGTTGTGGTACAGTTTTGTAAATGTGTTCAGTTCTTTGTACAACAATATCAGTTTAAGAGAAAATACTTTATTAAATCAGTAATATTAGTTAAAAAACGACTGTCAATGAAATAAGAAATCTACACAGGGCTAACACACATAAGGACATTGCAAAAAGCACACATAATTAATTTCTTCAGATAGATATCAGCTAACACCATTAAAAACAAATAAAAACAAGAAAACGAGCCTTATTTTAATGAGTAACATATGTTATGTATGTTGAAAATTTGAAGTCATGCAAGTTTCAAGAACACTTATAGTTATCAAGCATTATTATTCAATTAAACACTATATTTTATGCTTGTTGATCTCAAAACATGAATATTATGATTGAATTAGCAATAGGGTAACATATTACATTATGGTAATAAAAAGTCTTCATGTAATAATGATGATGATGATGATGATGATGATGATGATGATGATGATGATGGTTTGTTATTTAGATCTATATTTTCATAATAAAAGGTGTAAATTTATCACTACACGTAAACATGTGTTCAAAGAGTATGGTTCTACAAAACCATGATGTCATTAATTGCATGAATTCTATATCTCATAAGCAGCTAAATATAACATATTTGGTTCAGAAGTAACTCACAAGTTGGTTGTATATCATTTTAACTTACTACTTTGAATTTTAAAAGTGTTAAAAGGACATTAATAACTTTACTGTTACAGAAAAGAAGATAAACAGCAAAGGCGTAACTACAAATAAGGGAAATAACTGATAAAACATACATGAGATACTTACAAAACAAGGAAAGTGTTGCTGAAATCACTCAAACATGTTGTCTTTTCATTTTAATACAATTGCAACAAATAAAAAGAACATTTGTTTGTGTTATGTAAATGATATAGGCAAGTTGCTATGTGGTGTGTAAAACATTTGTTTCTATGGGTGTGGTCATGTAAACCTGTTTGCCATGGTTATGCACCACTTTATAAATGTCTAACAAGTGAATTCTTATTGCAGACATCCTAAGCTTTCCAACGGTACCAGTCAACCTTTGCCCCCTCTGGGGTGCAACGAAATCACATTTCTAGGCCCTTTCTGAATATTAGGTTGCGTACTAAAACACTATTTAATATTTTACAAAATTTTCAACATTATCAACAATTTAATATTTTCATTATCTTTAACATTTTTCGATGCTAAATGATTTAAAAAGAAATCTTTTCTCCTATTCTAATATGTCTATAGCAGTACGTAACTAAAATTGACTACTGTAACTTATTTGCATACCTTAATTTGATAAACCCCTTGAGATAAAAGTGATGCCAGGACTCCCATTCAAACGTAGTTAATGAAATGTTCCGAACGATTGATTCAATACCAATAGACAGAGTCTGGGAACATGCATCCAACCGAAACTGTGTTGTAAGAGATCTTCTTAGTATATCGATATACGAACAACAAGTGAAACTAGAGCATTTATCATCCAGATGGCATCGTGTGTCTTTCGGTAGGAGTTGAGTTGTTATATTTAAACATGCTGAAAACATAATTTAACTTAAGAAAGCAGCTTTGTAATAGAAAAAAGAAAATACTTACAAAAGACCAGGCTTTTTTAATCAACAGAAGAAAAAGCTGGCAGATATTTACATAAAATGCAAAACTGTTCGATCTTCTTTGTGTATTAGCACATCAGTCTTGAATCTAAATAACTTTGGAAAGGTATGGGGCAGTTAGTTAAATGTATTTTAGAGCAATCTTGAGTTATGTTTAAGAAAATACTTGTTGTCCAACCGTTCAGGTCAGTCGGAATAAATGGCAGATTTGATATGTTGCATTGTTGCTGCTTCATATATGAAGATACGCCAATTTCGGTTAGGAACAAGTCTAATCCTGCTTCCGGTATCGCTGAATGATCGTATCCATTATTTTCAACCCATGTTGTAAAATTAAAGTCTGAAAGAAAAATATTAAATAGAGGTTTTGTTAAATTATACACGGAGTTGCATTGACAAAATTATTAAATAGCCAGTCGTTTGGTTTTTCAAACAATAAATATATTATTATCATATGTTTTTACTATATTAAAACAAAAACAGTTATAGTTGAACTGATTAGGTTTTCTACGTAGAATGTTTTTCTTGACATAACATTTATTTTTAAGTATGCACCTTTTTTATAAAAAGATGTTGCAGAATCGCCTGATTGACATTAAATATAGACATATATTTGTTTTTTACATGTACTTCGCATACCGCTAGCCTCTTGTTTGAACACATGTAAATATATTATAAGTACCAAGTTGGATCGACTATGAAATTAAATTCGCGTAGATATTTAATTAATTCATATATCATTTTCTGAGTAAATATACAGTCAGTAATAACCCACAAAGTATTTTCGAAACAATGTCGGAAGAAAAATAATGACGTTACCTGGATTGATAAAGTCGGAAGTCCACGTGCAGGGAAGGGCTGGTATGCTGGCATCTTTCAACACTTCAAACTCGGTTCCACAAGTAACATTAGACTCAAAGCAAATTCTTATTGAGACACTCAGCTTGTACATTTCATTTGGTAGGAGTTCTGTGATTTTAATTCTGTGCATAGAAGAAAAGAGAAGAAAGTTTTCATTTTGAAATATCACGCATAAAAATAGAAGAAGTGTAATGTTTCCTTCGCTACGATTTTCAGATTCAACTTTGACAAATACAACTATTGCATAAGCTAAACATTTCTAATGTCGGGGTTTTATATATTTGTGCAAACAATTGTACTTTGATATGATTGTTTTTATAATATGTTAACATCCAATAAAAAATCGTACACATTAGTTTTCACTTTTAGCAGGATTTTGTAAAACTGACAACATGTTTTCTAAATTTGTTGAGACTTATCAGGCTTGACATTAGTATAACAGTAAATGGGTAACGAGCCTACCAACAACATTAATTTGGTTATACGTTTGAAATTTGTTTGATGATGCATGACCCTAAAATGTTTTAGGTAATTCTGTTTAAGACACAATATGTGTTCAAACAAAAACAGATTAACATTTTTTATGACAGAAAAAAAAAAACAGAAAAAGAACTTACTGCGAAGTTAAGGTCTATCGTTTATAAGTATTATAAAATACTTTTGTCTACGTAGCAAACAATAAACACTTACTCTAATCGTAATACGCCAAACAGAGAGAACATCTTGGACTGGCCTATAAATAAGTCATAACATAGTATATCTTCTTCCTAGTTACTACTTTTGTCTTTTATTAGGAATGACATATTAAACAATATACTTCTTAAATCTTAATAGTTAATTAGTATTTTGAGTTTATAATTTACGTGTATTTTATGAATATAATTATATAAACATATATCAACTGTTTTAGAATTAATTACAAAATTTAGAAATCATTAATATGTTTAAGTTTAAAACAGCACAATAATATCAAATCCATATACAATCACAGTATTACTAAACAAAAACATGAATTGTATAATATGTTAAGAGAAATGAATGTAACTATGCGATGATAACACGATGTCTTTTACTATCCAATAAGGACAATAACACATAGTTAGTGTCCTATTCATAATTGACTTCTTGTTATATGCTTTATTACTGTTTATTTATTAGAAAGCGTCTTGGAATAAATCGTTGAATATGTAATATTTATTCCTGTTTATACTTTTACAAGTATTTCGAAATAATGAAATTTAAAAGATATTATTCTTCAGACAAGTCGTTTTATTATTGTCTTTTTCATTTTGGTTGCTACAATTGGCTCATTTTGCAAGACATATAGGATATGACTTTATAACACAGGCATAAAACAATCTGAAAAAGTGGTAGTACCCCAAGCAATGTCATCAAATGTCAAAGTAAACGACAGTCGTTCAAGGACGATAGTCAATTTCCTGGTGCAAACGTCTATCCTGACTTCAGTAAAAAATGTGGCGGGTACTTCGCTAGAGGCAGCACAGCAGCGGATTCCTGTACAAATATCCAGCAGTGAGCAGGACACTGAACCGGCGATTTCTGGCAGCTGAACTTCTGACGGGCAAGCCTTCGTGTCTTAATGAAAATTTGAAAGCGTGTTTTGGGGTGAAATACATGTAGCCAATAGAGAGGTTATTGAGCAAATTAAGACTAATTTTTATTATTTGCCCACATGTCAAAGGTAAATAATGAAAGCAAAACCAAATAAAAACAGTATATTGAGTTTTGGAAGTTTTATATTTAAATATCAAACCTCACCAACACTAGATAGGGATTTCAAGAACAGATGATATTTGATACGGCTCAATGGTTTTACATGTATTTATAAATGTGCTATGTTTATTTTTGAGCGTGTCTATGTCTGAGATTGTATTGCTGAGTAATGGGTCCGTTTAAATTGACCATCGAAATGTGAAACATACAAATCAGGAATTGCCACATTCAGAAGACACGGTCCGCAACAGACACTCACAAAAGAAGACATATAATTGAATAAACATAATAATTGACCAGCCACTGAAAAACTTTCAACAAATTACTTAAATTTTATTTTAACATTACGTACTACCTGATCCGCAATACATTTTGTGTAATACATTCCGAAATTTGCTTATTCTGATGCTCGCTATGTCTTTCATTTAACAGAATATTTTTAGTATTTATTTTCTTCATTTTAACGAAAAATTTATTTCTATTTTTTTTAATCGAGACTTCTAAATGATGCATCTCGGTGTATCAATGTAATCAGAATTGACCGTATTGTAATGTTCGTAATACTTCGATATTTCAAAGATTTACTAAGCGAAGCACAAAGAATGAATATTTAATACGGTTTATCTAGTATATAATTTTACTAACTGTGCGCACTCTTTTTTGCAACAAAGACTATAACGACTTACACGCTGTTGGCCTATTCTTTGCAGAAAAAATATTTGAGAACAGATTCATGGTTTACAGATATAAAATAAATAAGATTGTATACCAATTGCTGCATTGTTGAGAACGGAACACCTCTCATTCAACAAGAAGTCTGCAATCTCCAAATATTCAAACAGGTGAAGCATTGTGTATTTTTCAGGTGCAACGTCTCTATCAGTTTTCCAATCTGCTAGCGAAAATCCTGCGCGAAAGATTAGGAATAGTAACAATAAACTTTGAATGTATTTAGTATTCTTTTTTCAATCGTGGTTGCTAAGTTTCTAGAGATTATAAAGTGAAATATGCATATCAGGAATCGCCAAACTCACAAAACACATCCTACCCATGCAGTGAAAAAGAAGAGAGGAAGCGCGAGCATGTGTGTTATAAGCATGCCAATTCAAATAAGACGCCACAAACAATTTACGAAAAAGAGAACCTTTGGGGTTACTGCATTTGAACGGTCAGTGGCAAAACAAATTGCCACTGGGAGTTTAAACCAGGTTCCGTGGTGCACCATCCTGACACTTGCCCCAACAGGTTCTCATATCATAAAACAAGTACAAGTTGTCTTGGTGAGATAACTTCAACCCACCCCTCAGCTCAAAAATGTTGCATGCAAAAGAACACAAACATACAAAACATAAGAAGATAATAACATTGAATAGCCAAGGGGTGAGTACTCAATGACCTTACCCAGAGCAGAGAACCTGGAGTCAAATGAGCAAGAACATTATTATAGGGATAAAAGAAACAAATCGAACTTCTAGCATCATTTAAAAAAGATTTCCATATAAACCTTCATAAACTCTTAAACCACTGCCACCGTCGTGCAACCAAAGAGGTAAACACAATGATCAACTGTAGATGGGTTAATCAACAGGTCTGCAGAGCGCTGCTGAATTTGAATTTACAGATGGCTTTCACGAATAACCGGGAGAAATGAAGATAAAATAATGGCATATTGTATCCTGATCGGCAAATGCAAGATTCAACTTCTTTGCAAATGTTTTCAAGTCATTGATATTTTTATGATATTCATATTGTAAGTTGATCACAATAGTAGTAATGAGTATATTTTATATTGTGAATAAATTGTTTACATATACATAAAGTATACAATACGTTGTTTTTCTCCAGCCAAACAAAATCATAAAATCACTAGACAAATCAGAGTATACCTGGTACTTTGAAGCCACTATCATGTTGGCAAGGAACTCGGGGAATAAGCACGTCATCCATTATAACAGCATTGTACGTGGCAGGTCCTTTGTCGTTTAAATGTATGCTTGCTTTTATGTCCAATAAATACATGTTTTTCGACTGAATATCAGCTACGAGAAAACTACAAATAAACAAAATGAATGAAAGTAGAAATATCTAAACGATTAAAAATCCGCGTTCACGATATACATAAAAATCAAATATAAACTTTATATCAAAACTGATTTCAAGATAGGCATAACACATTTGATTAACAATTTTAATTACTTTAACCTTCGAATGCATTAAGTTGTTTTTAACTAAATCATCAAACCTATCACTTAAGTGATAAAAATTCTGTCACATGACATGTAATGCCTTGTATCCATAGCAGTCTTTAAACTTTTTACTTCTTAAATTTAAATAAAGTCTCATAAAATTTAAATGAATCGAAATTACGCAGTTTCTTTTAATTAAGCGGTCAATCTTAACATGACAGTGAGATTATGTGTACAATCAACAAATAAACAAATGATCAAAATGTAATTTTAACTTGTCATTAAAAAAGATCTTCAACTTTTGCACAAATAGAAGGAACTTTGAGTTTGTCAACCTAGCCTATAAACATATGAAACAAGGTTTGTAAAGTTACTTATGTTTTGTTACCCAGCTTTACTCCTAAATTTAAATCCCTGTTTTTAAAAGAAAAAACCCTTAACATTTGCAATTTGTCAAATCATTGTCAATATTATGCTGTTTATATTTCGTAATTGATGACTGTTAGAAAGTGACGGCGATCTTCTGATTTCCTTGATAATTTCTACACATAAAATCGTCATTCAAAATTCAACCGATTATTAAGATTTGCTCGATCCAAACAATTTCAGACCGTGGCTACTATTTTGTTGCTTAAAGGTTTAGTCAATGACACATCTTACCTTTTTTATTCAGTACTTGAAAACTAACAATTATTCGTTTCTTAAGATTAAGAAGATTCCAATTTATAAAAAAATCAAATGATTTCGCTAGACATGCCAAATTGATTTCCCATATAACCGCAGAGTTCACACCAAACCTTCTGTGAAATATCTTCAACAATATAACACGAGAACTTACTCTAACACAGCCAAACCGTCAATGTCAAACTGCACTCGTCGGCCTTAAATATATTTAAAAAACAACTGAGAGAAATTATAACTATGTATTACGAGCAAAGTAGACGATTTTTGTATGCAGTAGTTATACATCTTATAAATATTGGCCATTAATTAAACGTCTCATTAATAAATATAGAACGTTATTTTGATGTTATCCGTTTTCAAACAGAATGTCATTAAAATTACTTTTCGAATTATATAGATCAGACCCATAGTTACAACAATAAGTTTCATGCTTAAGTACTGCAACTAATACATGTTAAAGTACGGAATAAAGCTGTTAAATCTAAAACAAATCCGATAGAAACTTGTTAAACTGAAAAGATAGTAAGATGTTTTATGTACTGCATTTCAGGCAATTTATTTAGTTATTATATACACTCATCCAAAGTTCTAGTTGGTCACTTTTTGTCTGTAATTGTTTATTAGAAAGACACTGCCTTAACTTTTTATGTGTGATTAGTTGCCAACAACAGTCTTCAATTTAAGGTTTTGTCCTGTAACAATTGATTTTTGAACAGTTTCGCTAGAGTTATCCACCATTTTGCCTAAATGAATTTCGTGGTATTTAAGGTTAAACAATCAACAAAGTGCTCTTAATTGCTTGTTTTCTTTAAAAAGGACTCCTCATTAGTTGGAAAAGCATAAAACTATATAAATCAGCAGCATTTTTATTTAAATAAATTCCCTTCAAAGTACCCAATTTTATAATTATCTCCCTTGCTATTAAAGACTGTTCTATTATTGACCATGCGGTGTACGTAAAGGGTATTCGATTCATTAATAGAAACAGTCGATTAAGATTAAAAAGATATTTACTTAATGATTCCGAGACAAACACAGTTATTTTCCAAAACCTCTACTGACGTAGGGATAAAAACCCAACTAGGCTAAGCATTTATTGTAAACATATAGAATTGATGACCAAATAGAACTGTGGGTCAGTGTAAGGTTAGTCAGAACATAATAAAAGTCACATGTTTCAGACGTCACTGCATACATAATTTAGAATGATGTCAAAATAGCGGATTTCTTTTATCTCATTTAGCACCCGGTGTGGTGAATCTTACTCACATATTATCTTTTACAACATTCTTATATAAATTTTGTTTAGTCAATTTTTGTATGTCCAGTAGATTCATGAAAATCATTTAACTTATTTACGTTTACATAATATTATGTATGTTGCCCCCCAAATGCAAAATTAGTAATTACAAGACTAAACCAGCTTTTGGCTATTTAAAATATTTATGTTTAGGGCTTAAAGTTTTTGAAAGTAAAGTACATATACGTTTAGAAATTTACCGAATTCAAACGCTGACAGTTTTCTTTCCATTATAAGGTTCTCGATACTAGCTGTCAACTGAAAATTGCAGTCGTCTATATGAAGCGAAAAGCTAAAACTTCTGTTGAGTTCCTGGACATGTACACAACAGTCGACTGCTAGACATGTGGCACCTATACAGCAAGATGTGCCATTGGGCAGGTCGGGAAGAAGAATCTGTAGTGGACACTCTGAAAACCAGATCGTGCGGTAAACCATATCATTTTAACTTGCAAATGTTATTTTCGATATTTACATCATATTTTAGTACGGTTTAAACTTACAATGTATGTTTTCAACATCATTTTTATATTTAAGCAAAACTCGATTTTTTGAATAACGTTGCCGTAAATCAGTTATTGTTTGGTTAATAGGTCCATATTGTTAGGACGGGAAGGAAATCTGTCAATATTTACCGTTGATCCAAGTAGTCTGCGCAGCATTTGTGCAAGCTGGATATTGCAGATATTGACTTATGTCAAGGTCGTTCATCAAAATGTCAAACTGGGTAGAAGACAGCGGGCTGTTGGTTATGCCATAGTATTTTTTCCACATGTCGAGCGAGAAATCTGTGTAGAACAATACTAAGGCGTTATTATTTATCTTATTCTTTGGTTACCGTTTACTTTCCAAAATATGTTAACATTGGTTTGTTAAATATATGTGCCATGCATTTACAATGACTTATATGCAATCATAATACACTTTAAAAGTGTAGTAATAAATAAGAAATTTCTATCATTTTGAAAAACATAGCTCGAGAAGCTATTTACTTAAATATTACTATTCATGATAGTACTTTAAGTGTGAAACTGTATAATTTATCAAAGATAGGTCATAACTTATTTTAACTTTGTACATTATATTAAATTTAGGTTTGCATTTACACTTAATTTTCATTTCTCTAAAAACCCTGATTAGCTTGTATCCAGTTTTAAATAAACATTGCTTAAACATGTTTAATGTATAGTTAATTCTCATTTTAACTTTAAGGTACCTGGAACATGAAAGCCATTCTTCCAACTGCATGTTGTTTTTGGTAAAATAGTCTTATTGAAAATCCCAATACTATATTCACATGGTCCTTGTGCTTCAAAGCATGCACTGATATTAACATCCGCTACGAACTTTCGACTGCCGTGGAAGCGTTCGATAAAGTAGCTGAAAATAATGATAACACTTAATGAAATATTAACGACAAGGAAATCCTTGAGTCAAACTTAAGCAAATGTCAAATTTATAATACTCTTTTGTAAAATTTCCTAAAGCCAACCAATTCTTACATTATTGCCCTCATATTAATAGTCATGTTAACGTATAAACAGATTTGGTGAATCACCAATCTCGATTAACTGGCCGTTATTTTGAACTTATTCTACCCTTTGGCTTTACAATATGATAAGCTTCTTATTTTTAATATGTTTGTGTGCTTTTGCATGCAATATTGTTGAGCCGATGGGTGGGTTGGAGTAATTTCACGAAGACAACTTGTACTTGTTTTGTGATACGAGAACCTGTTGGGGGAAGTGTGAGGTTGGTGCACTCTAGAACCTGGTTTAAATCCCCAGTGGCAAATTATGTTTGCCACTGACAGCTCAGAGGCGGTGGGGAGGCTGTGTCTGCTGGATGTGGCCATTCCTGATATGCCTATTTACTTTCATACCTGTCAAGTATTTCAATAGACTAATCTTATAAAATATTATTCATTAAAAAAAATTATTAACACCCATAACCCTGATAACCCTGATATACTGCGATGTTATCAATAGCAAGCCGTTAAAATCATAAATACGAGTTAAGTACGAAAAGTCTAAATAACTATATTCGTGTAATGGTGTTTTTAGAAATTTGCAAAAAGACCATTTAACCGAAGCATGCGTCAAGCATATATGTACAATATTTACTTACTCAATTCTGTATATTCCATACAAATAAAATTGATGGCTTTTACCTGCAATAAATCAAAACGCAAATCACTTATGATCATGATGTAATTTTCAAGTCATACATCTAATTATGTTTCGTTAAATGAAAATAGCTTACTTTTTGGCTGTGTGGGGAGGCTGTGTATGCTGGATGTGGCCATTCCTGATATGCATATTTCATTTTTTTGTTATTCGAATGAAAGTCTCCGAATCTTTTTAGGATGGTAAAATAAACTGTACCCAGTAAACACCCGACGTCAGAACGACGCTAGATTTAGGTTGGATTTTGGTCGCGACGTTAATCCTTCGGGCTTCACGCGTGCTTTAAACAATCCAACTGTTTTTCATACCCAAATGAAAACCATCAAATATCGATTCAATCCTTATATTCACACACATTAATACTCTCTTTTATACAGATATTATTAGAAGAATTTGTTATATTACGGCTTTTTCGAATGACTTTTGTAACATTAACATTGACGACAAGTGAACGACGACAAGCTTATTCACAGCAACTCGTGACAAAACGTGCGTGCTCGACGACGTCACACGTCACAACATTGTGCAACGTCAAATAAATTGTGAACTATTCTACTTTAGCCACGCCTTTTAAATTATTACGTCACACTGTTTACTATTAGAAATTATGATTCGTTAGATGAATAAGATTTATCGTATAGAACGAACTTGAAGTGCAAATATATATGGTAATTACACTGATTGTAGTAAAAGGAAGAGGGAAAAGGTTCTGTTTTGGTGGGATTGCGGTCGGATTCTGGTCGGAATGTGGTTGGATTTTGGTAGGAACCCGACGTCAATCCGACGTCGGGAAATGACGTCTAAAAACTTTCATTTCCAACCAAAATCCAACGTTGATCCGACGTCGTAGTCTGACGTAAATCCAACGTCTTTTCGACATCCAATGTTTCCTGAGTAACACTTTATTTAAAAAAGAACATTCTTTACCAAATACAAATGTTTGGAAGTCCTGAATAAGCTTTATTTGTTCTATTCCAATTTCAAGTTTCTGCTCGCATGCGTCAATGGCGAGATAGAATGTAGCTGTCGTTTTCAATACTCCAACTTCTAGGCAGCACTCTACTGCTGTGCATATGTCTGTAAGATGACACGAAATATATTCCGGCAGTTCTGGAAGATCCACATCCGCACTGCATTCTGGAATTTAACGAAAATGTAATATATAGAAAACGAAACTTTACAAAACGAAATTCCGCTACACACCTGTCGGAAAGCAATAATAAATATAGCCAAAAGGTAGAGTGAAATACAGATTATATTAACATTGATTTAATATGTTAACAGTAACGCAAATATACAAAATAAATTTGCAAATTCGTGGCACAGAGCGCATAAGAAGGATATAGCGTAATGGTAAGAGCAACTGCCTCACAATGCAGAGGTCCGAGGTTCGTTCGAGTCCTGTCCGAGCAATCTGTTTTACCATACCAATCTTGCCCTTTTTAATATAAATGAAATGAAATCATTTTTGAATTGAAAAAGGACAAATAATTTTTTTTCAAGTTCTAGTAATTTGATAAAAAGATCATTTAGAAATAAAATGTCCAGATGTGAATTTGAGTGAGAAAGTTAAACAAGTGCATTATGTTTCATCTGCTATGATAGACAACCTTATCTAGAACAAATCATCAAAAGACAGCAAATTTTTCCATCAATTAAAGTTCTTGTATACTCTTGTGTATGTAAAAGGCCCACAGTAGAAAATGTTGCCGGCTCTGGATTGAACTTCCTCCTGGTATATTAAAGATCTGACAATGGTGGCTTACACGATATTTTCACATCCAAAACCAGTTTTTCCAGAGTAACCAACTCAAAAAAAATCTCAAGGAAATCATTCTCAAGTTAGCAGAATACTGTTCAAAGTAATGGACAATGCGGTTATAACTTGTATACCATCGTTCTTTGAACTCGGTGGAAATCTGCAATCGTTCGCTCTGTGTTGTTTTGTAGTACTTATTATTTGACAAATACAATTGCAGACGTCATTGCAATGTTATATTATAATCATCTAATATTGTTAACAACTTTTAAATGCAATAATGCTTTGAAAAATTAAATAGTTCATTTTACAGTAAGTCGTTTTACTCCGTGGCCATATCTAAATTTAGTGTATAGTTATTTACAAATCCTTATTTATTTTGTTAACTACAAAATTATATATCTAGATTCTTCGCGTTTCTCACCCGAATTCCATCCTTCAACAGCCGGCTGGTACGGGTATGTCGTGAGATAACACATATTTGTATTTAGATATGCTGCTAGACCTAATGTCTCGAACAATTCTCTTCTTTTCAAGTCAGTGACCGATCCAGACACAACATTGTTTATACTCATCCATTCAGACAGAGAGAACGCTGAAAAGAACACTTACATGTATGAACTGTACAGTCTGACATCTTATTACGAAGTTCATTTCTTATTAGATAATTGATTCTTGTATTTTTATTCTTTTATAATTAAAATTAACGTTTTCTTTGCCTCTATGATTCAAATTCGAAATCATATCACAATATTTTCAAAAACTGATTCAAACCATGTGTAATTGATTCGAGTTCTGTTATTTCAAGAGAGAAGCTAATCAATCAGTTATTTAAGGAGTCTATGTAAGCGCATCAAAAACATCCCTGTAACATTAACTTTAGTCTATTTATTCAAAAGATGCTCACATGTGTTCTTAAAACTGGAGCTCCAAGAGCAAGGAAGTTTTGGTAGTTCTGTTTGTTCAAATATAATGAACGTGTCCTCGCACTGATTATCGGTGAAGCAAACGCTGACGGCAAGATCCACCACGTATACACCTCTGGTCACGAGGTCACTTATACGCAGCCTGTAAAAGTATTTGAAGAATAACTTGTACTTAAAACAATTATGATGTTTAACATGTTTCCAACAACGCTACATAGTTAAGCTGGGATATACATGTTTATTGGGTTTTCTTTGAAGAGCAGTTATCTTGAAAATTAAAACTTAGATATTATCAGGGTTTGGTTTCATTATTAATATTTTGTTATATGTAATTAATTGCCGCTTCTATAGTTTAGAGGTGAGAAATGTGTTCGCCCAATGTAAAAAAGTAAATAACTGAGCATTTATATAGTTCAAATACTACTTCAAAAAGTGTTTTTAAAAGTGAGATTTCAGTATAACTTCCAAATTGTGATGTTTTCTGGTGCAAAATATTGAGTTGCACTCAACTCGGGGCTGGGCGGCGCGGAAAGTGATATGCATTTCCATTTCTTACTATGTACAACATCTATAATACCAAACCTGCAATATGTTCATATTTGTCGTGTTCGGTGGCTTTAAAAGTTCCCTTTTCGTCATTTTTATATAATAATTTGTGTTCTTTTATTTACGAACATACAAACTGTTTGAAATAATGCTTTTGTATGTTAATTATCATTCCAAATGTTTTGGGGAAATCTCTGCCATTCATCTAAAATGTCTGAAAACCAGGTAGACATATTTGTGCTTTTCACTTTACTTTCAAAGAAAATAAAATTCAACGTTAATATATCCACTTTGTTTGTAAAAACATCTGTAAATTCAAAAACAAATTCGTCTTATTTGAATTTGACATACTTATATAACATATGCTCTATTTTCCTCTCTTATTGTTTGCTTTGTGGGGAGACAAAGTTGTGCGAGTGTGGAGATTCCTGATATGCTTATTTCGCTTTTTGTTATTGTCGGTTTTGTATGTATTTTGAACCACATTCGTTTTCATTACGACATTGGAAAGTATCAATATTCTCTGGGTATGTGTGTTTATTTCTTGTTAGCATAATGCATAAAATAAATTGATGCACATTTAAAATATTTTTTTCTAAAATGGTATTTGTGAATCACATGCAAGCTGCGCACTGATTTAAAGTAAACAACACATAAAAATTAAAAGAAACTTACTGCAATTTGAAGACCCCCTTCAAGTCTATTTCTGTGTATGCACCTGCAGTTAAATATGAAAACAAATTATTAGTCGAGCACCAGAATTTTACGAGCTATATTAGTTAAAACTTATCAGATATTGCGACGTTTATAAAATAAAATATTATAAAATCAACAAAATAATTTTATGTTTGTCTTATATCTGTTCAATCTCCACAAGTAACTGATAAAATGTCAAGGAATAACAAAATAACAAAGCTTTCTTTCGATTAAACTCTCAAGAACATTTGCTGTTTGACTGGGTAGAACCGACTAAATTTTTATCATTTTTTCCACCTCACGACAATATAAAAACAAAATGCATTTATCAAATGTGTGAATGTCATATGCAAAGAGATGTATCTAGATAGTGTGATTTACCCATTTGGAATTCGAAGAGACCGATCTTAAAATTGAATTGTTCAATTCCAACTTCGATGATGCTGTCACATGTGTGCAGACGGAGGAATGCATGCATGTTTCTATTTATTAAAGGCACGAAGACGCAAATATCCACCGCCGTACAATAATCCGGAATGTAGCATGAAACATTGCCAGGCGGCAAACTAAGGCTTTGAGTGCTCAAAGAACAGTCTGTATTGAAAAAGAAATTAAGTGTTCATAAACAATCATAACTAAGATATTATTAACGCAGCAATTTTATGTGTTTATAAAACTATATCAATTATCACAATCAATGCGCTAGTATCGAAAAGAAATACCACAATGATAGATAGCAAATTGGCTTAAATTAAAAATATACTTTCTATTGCAATAGTAATAGAAGAACCAAGGTAACCTGATTAACAAAAAATCGGATTTTAAGAAAAAAAACAAAAACATTAATACAATGATTTAAGATTCAACTAATTTCATAGTTATCAACGTTGCACGTTACACTACAAGCGTCAGAAACGTTTAGAGAAGTAATACAAGATAAAGCAAATGTTTAATTATTTTATGATTTTTATGCACGTCTCAAATAGAAAGAAATATAAAATTACCTGTGGTACAGACATGTTTAGTTTTATCGTAAGGGTCGCTGTTTCTAACACACATGTTTTTCTCCAGGTATAAAGACATACCGATATCATTCATCAATGAAGTAGCTAAATATGAAGGCAACGAAGAAGAGACTGGAATTCCATTTTCCGAAAACCAGGCCGCTAAGGAAAAGTCTGAAACATAAATTGTAGTTTCGAAATTTGCTATGAATAAAATATTTATATTTTAAAATGGTACAATTACCAAAGTGAAGTATAATTTTAATTTAAAATTTAACATGACTGAGGATTAATAGAAATATGTCGCATACGACATGCATTTGAAAATTTACTGATTAAAAACATACAATCAAAATGATAGTGCCTCTAGCTGGGTGCGAACCCGCACCGTCACGGCGACAGCGCCTAATTGTAAATAAACTACATGTTACATCCAAGAGCAAGTGTTAGTGTATTCTCTGCAATATGACTGTTTTCCTCGAATGCTGTATACTATCTCTACGATAACTTCCTCACCAGTCAAAATTTGAACTTCAAAAGCAGTCGAACGAGACATTTTGATTAAGCTTGTTTGAAAATGTGTTGTTTTTTTCAGATTTATACCTTCAGTCTTCGGCGGCGTAATGTCTACTTAACAATAAGCGGAACTGAACTGAATATAATTTTGACACGAGATCTTAGAATATTGATCCTGAATATCAAAACTGTATTTCTTCATTGGATTAACAGTTCGACATCATCGTTACTTCTATTAAATAGTGTTTTCCTTTCTTAGAAATGTGTATTGAAAACCTACTTCCTATGAAATTTGCCTCGCGTAAGGCACATATTCGTTTCGGTAATATCATAGACTTGAGTATATGTGCCTCGATGGTGCATGCTGCTGATGATTCAAAGCAAACGCTGAGCTTGAGGTCAACTACATAAACCTTTGACCAAGAGAGATCGTCAATGGCATATCTGAAATAATCAAAATTATATATATCACGAGTACATGTACCTTTATATATTTGTAACTTACTTTAGATTTTAAATTTATTGATACAACAGCTTATGTTTTAGATATAAATACACGAGCTTCCTTGGAAGCAATTGAAATGCCGATTTGAAACAATGATTCAATCAAATTAGTTCTTGAGCGTCAAAAATAAATCAAATGCACAAGACGTTACTGAGAGCCTGAAATGCACAAGACTTTACATGAGAACCTGTTGGGGCGAGTGTGAGGTTGGTGGACCATAGAACCTGGTTTAAACTCCCAGTGGCAAATTGTTTTGCCAGTGACCGTTCCAAGGCGGTGTCCGCTCGGGTTCTCACTTTTGTTAATTGTGGCGACCATTTTGAAATTGATTATTGTAATACCATGCTCTCTTTTCCTCTCTACTTTTTGGCTGTGTGAAGAGGCTGTGTCTGTGGCCATTCCTGCTATGCATATTTCACTTTGTTTCTAAGAAACAAACGTAACGAAGTTATCGCAACTTGCGAAAGCAACTTACTCCATGCAAACCATTCCGAGCAAACAGAATCGCTTCGTCGTCCCTAAAAGTAAATGTCGAGTGAAAACATATTGTCAACAACATATTGATGTTCATTTCAAACAGCCATCAAAATAAAACTACAATTTCATAAATAAATTGTGTTAGCTACCAACTGTGAGTTAAATGAAGAAACACAATGTTGCAAAATATCACATTTCATTCATTATTCCTATTTAAAACATATAAACGCGAGTTACAAAAACCCTTACCGAATTGATAAGTGGTAAGATCGATATCATATTGAAGCCGTTCGATACCAACTGTCAGTCGATTTGTGCACGGATCTAAATCCAGTTTGACAAAGTACGATTTGTTAAGCAGATAAACGTCGACACAGCAGTCCAAGGCTGTACATGAGTCTCTAAGATGGCAGGACATCATGTTAGGAAGAGGGTTAACATTTACGCCAAGCGTGCAACCTGAAGCAAACCATAAAATGTCATTATTTTTAAACGCTTTGCAAGCCTAGATTTATTTCACTAAGGAAACTGGGATTTTAATTACCATTTAACGCGATTCATAAGAACAACCTTTATACAGTGAAACCTGTCTTACCAGCCACCTGCGAATAGCAACCACCTGTCTTAAACAGCCAGTTTGAATATCATTCCTGAATGTACACCAAACAGCTTGAATTATAAGTAGCTCTATAACTTAAAACGAGTCATGTTAATTTACTTCGCACATGTATACTTCTGTGATCAATATACAATTTTTATTTATATTATACATTCAGTTTGCTATTAACATTATTTTGTAAACCGCATTAAGAGGTCGCAATCATTGCAAATGGCGAAAAGAGGCTAAAATTTCAAAAATGAATTTTGAGGGAAATACTTACTGCCACCTAGATTTTAGTAAAGACATGTTTTAGCTAAGGATGTAGTAAATGTGTGCAAGCTCAATTAAGTCTTATTTATGTCTTAATTACCAAGCAAATACTAAAACAAAAGACAAAACGTTTGCATGACAACTCTGAAATCCATGGACAATATACCAAAGCAACTCATACCGAAATCAGTACATGCTGGCCTACAATTTTTAGTGCCAATTCGTCAAACTAATGTTAGGGTTTTCAAAAAAAACTCAAGGAAAACTTACTTCATGGTTTTTATTTTCGGTTTGAAGTCAAAATGTACTTCTTAAAACTTCTGACATTATTTTGACAGATGACCTTAAAGTATTGTAAATAAGTGTTTACGTGATACCTATATCATTTTTTCTAGACGTTTTAAATAGCCATTCCAAACTTCTTGTGCAAATGGTATTTCTTTTATGTGTGTGTCTGTTGTATGTAAATAAAGCATTTTTTCAAACAACTTGAGCATCCAAACTTAATTACAGCCACGTGACACTATATTTCTTCACTTTTATTGGTCTGCAAGTGGGAATTAATGTCGAGTTTTGAAAAGGTACATCAACGTGTTTGACTTCAAACCGAAAGTAGAAACCCGGAAGTAAGTTTTCCTTGAATTTCTTAAAAAACCTAACATTATGTAGACGAATTGCCACTTAACATTGCAGTAGAGTGTCACAGAAATTAACCACCGTACCAGATCAGAAAATAACGACAATCACGAAGTATTAAGATGTGGTGAGATAAATATTAGTGAAAATGTTTTAACATTTGACTTTATTAATTAGTTGTTCGTGATTCCTTCGCCACCCCCTTCACTTAGTAAGACATAAATATAAAAAATATGAAAAACTCATATTTTATAATACTTTTCTTCCATCCATATATAGCAGGTATGTAATTGCTTGATTTTCGGTTACATCGCTCAGTTTTCATGTAAGTTATGACTCCTAGAATTTCCAACAATTCCGATGCAACAGATTCTGCAAGTGTTCGTCCATAGCTGTATCCTTTGCTTGTTAGCCACGTTTGTAGAGAAAAATCTGAAACGCAAAATTTGTTTAACAACTATTAAACAAATAAATAATTTTGAAACAAGTAATTCATTTTCTTTAACAACATTTTAGCTAAAATCTATTTCTACCGAGGTGACATTGTTTCTATTTAACACAATCTTTAAATCTAGCAAGCTTTTCGTCAAAAGCAAGAGGTTAAAATTGGTTTGCAACCTCAGTCAAGCTCATACTGAACAAGTAATACACTTATACAGTTTGGTGTGAGTCAGTGAGTGGGTGGGTTGTAAGGTGTACAGAATATTAGGTGAGTAACATTGCCTAGCCTAGTGGTGGAAAAAAAACCTGTCTATTAAAGTGAATACAATTTTATGACAGTAACAGTGAAAGCATATGTCTACATATTTCAATTTACTCACTCGGTACTGCAAATCCAGAGTCCAACGTGCACGGAAGTTTAGGCAGAAGCGTATTATTAGCCAGAACAATGTGTACCTCACAGTGTCTGTTACTTTCAAGACAAATGTATAATTGAGCAGTTACCAAAAACACCCTTGCATGCGTCAATTCTGTGATTGAATATCTGGAACAGAATTGAATTGAGCTCAAGAATGATAGTAAATTTAAGGTACACGTTGTGTCGTTTGAATTAACGTTAGAATCTTAAAGCCGTTATAGGTAAATAAGTTTGAAAATTTATTCGCACGTAGGTTCTGTCATTGTATCAATGCATTAAGCTTTGTCATGGATCTCTTATAAAAAGTCTTGCATCTCAAAAGTGTCATTTTTTTTCGATATCTGAAAGTATAGTTTCTTGTCCCTCTAATCACAATAAAAAGTTTGGTTCCAAATAATTTATATAAAAAGTTCAACATGCAATATAAACAAAATAAGGGTTTACTAAAACCGTTTACCTGACACGTAAAACTCCAAAGAGATCACTTTGCTTTTCTTGTCCTGTATAAAAATAACATATCACTTTACTTCAAAGTAAACTCTAAACAACGTTATACCATAGAAACTGTACAACTCGTAAAAAATAACGTACACTTGTGACATAAGGGTAAATATTCTAAAAACAACTTACAAAATCCCGGCTGTGTTCTGAAATTTCTGATTGTAGTTATTTTGTAACAGTGAAATCCCTCATGTAGACCACACCGAAATTAAGACAACCACGCTTCTGAAACCACTATATAAGTCCCTTTTCACAATTTTGTAAATTTTACTCTTAAATTAAGACCATCTCACTAAAGGCCATTTTACATGTAGAACAGTCTTTTTCCGCTTTGTTGATAACAATATGTTTGAACAGCGGTATAAAAGCAGTGAACGTTAAACTTGAGTTTGTCCTCTTAAGAGTTGTAATAGTTGCTTTAATTGTTTTTAATTTTCATTAAAATGTAAAACAAAACACGTAAATTACCCCATTGATAGTCTAGGAGAGAAATCTTGAATTGCAATTTTTCTAAAGCCAACGTTAATGTTGCTTTGCAGTAATCAATGTTCACGTCAGCACTAAATGTTCTTTGCAACAAAGATGAACCGACACAGCAATTGATCCAAGTGCAGCTTTTCCCAAGCCGACATCCAATGCTTCCGTTAAGAGGAGGCAAATTTACTTCAAGTGGGCATTCTTAAAAATAACATATAACAAACAACGAAATAACGAAACAAAACAAAACAGAATACGTTGGGGTTTATTTGACGCAAGGAAATTTACAATGCAATTAAAATCTTCTACATATGTTTCTGGATAGGAAAGATAATGTTAAACTAGAACAAAATGAATGAAAAGTCAGCTGTAAAATTGTTAAAATCATGAAACTGTGTCGCCATTAAATGTTTTTGCGTCTTAAAAAGCAAGAATACACAAATGTGACAAACAAAAGCTATATATTTGAATTAACCTCGTTTTAAAATGAACTGAACAGAGACTGACCCGATATCCATTTTGTGTTGTTCCCTGTTACATCGCATTCGTCATCTTTTAGGTAGGTTGTTAGTCCAAGTTCGTTGTACAACATTGATAATGTTAACACATCTAAGTTTCCAGCCGACAAATGTCTGGTGTCCATCCATTCTTGTAAAGAAAAGCCTAAAAGGAGACCGTAGTCGATTTTTGACTTTCGTTTCAGACAAAGATTGAGTCATCCGCACATGACATACGACATACGAGAACCTGATAGGACAAGTTAGAGATTGAACCATAGTACCTGGATTTTAACCTCATTTTTAAGTATAATGTTTACTTGTAAGCGTTGCAGGGCGTTTCCCCCTTTATTTTTGTTAACTGTTTGTTTTTTTTTTTTGTTTTAAATAATCAAATTATAAGAGTATGCACTTTGATCTGCTTTGTGGAGATGCTGTTTTTTTCATGTGGTACTTTCTGATATGCATACTTCATTGTTGACATATTTAATATGTCAATATAATACAATTGACCTTTCACTCGACGAAAGAAATTTGAATTAAAATGATTAAAGAACTCAAAACATTCGTTCCACAGAAACTACGACAAATCAGAATATGCACTGAAATTGTTTTAATTTTGTTCAAAACTACTAGAAAAGACTTCCAAATGATAGATATGGATTACCAGGTATTTTGAATCCTGTGCTCATGTCACACACTTGTTTCGGAATCTTCTGGTTCGTTAACACTTGTAGATTTGAACAAGGTGTATTTGACGAATAACAGGACTGCAAGCTTAACGTCACTAGCAATGTTCCTTCGTTTCGCAAATCTTCCAAAAGGAATCTAAAATTTATTCATGAATATATTAGGTACTCATGAGTCGCAAATTTGAGAACTGCGAAAAGATCAGAAATCTGAGCCTTGAACAAAAGACTTCCAACAGAGTGTTACATTAATTTATTTAATAGTCGGTTGAAAATACACCGTGAGTGTATTGAACATGCTGAAGAGTACTTCAGGAAGGAGTAACGGTATGCTGTGTGAGCATTGTAATGACGTTGCGACGTGCGCCGCTGGTCGATAGGTCACCTTGTTAAATTGTTCCCAATTTCTTTATGATAATCTATTTTTCTTTGAAAGTATGCTACAGATTACCAAATGATGTTTTAACTAACTGTGAAAATTTCATAAACATGTGTTCAGTAGTTTTCTTTTTATTCAAATAGTCTACGATTTATCGGGACAACCATCTGTGCGAGGCACCGTTACTAGTACCATACCCAATATTAAGCAGGTTGAAATCATTGCAAGGTAATTACATTTAAATACGAACTTTTAGTAAGAATCTTTACTGTATTCATGACATGTGTGCTCAGTTAAATGTCTTTAATATTGTAAATTGTATCATATAATATTATTATAAAAAGTCTCTAAACATGTTTTATTTAAATATAAAAAATACATTGAAACTATAGTCGTGTACCTGATTTTGAAAACTCCTTGCAAACTGACAATCTTTTCAACACCCCATTCGAAATCTAAGAGGCTGACAGTGTATTTCATTTTTTCAATTCCGATCTCCAACGAACTTGTGCACGTATGCACGAAAACAAACATGTGGACGCTCTTTCGTAGTAACTGTACGTCCATGCAGCACTCGATGCCCGTACAGTAAGATGTAACACCACATGTAATTGTGTTTGGTAACGCAGGCAGGTTCAAATTTTGCGGACAATCTACAATTTGCATGCAAAACATCTTCCGTGTACATTGTACTTAATGTAGTGTTTGATTTTATTTTTTACAACTTTAAACAAATGAAAACCTCTTATCACATATAGGTGTTACAGTTTATACATTGATTCACATGTTGGATTTTGTTTCAAGCAAATTTAGCTTCGTTTTCACGATAAGAGAACGTTCTTGAAGTATTTACGAGATGATTAACAAAAGCTTCTAAACGATGTTTTTCATAAATTTATTGTGCGTGCTTACCCTTTATCGTTTGCAGGATTTAAACCACAGCTTCAGCTCGCTCAGTTTTCTTTTCAGTCAATATTGTTTAGTTAGAGTGGCTAAAACCTTGTTTTAATTTTCAGTGGTATTTAATGAGCATACAAGACGGTATTTTCTCTTTTTTTATTATTTATGTCTCTTGAAACAGGTATCATTATATTTTATATGACATTTAAGATATAAATTTATCTTGAATTTATCTGTACAGTACAGTTTTCGTCCTGTTTTATTTAATCGAAGAGTGTATTAATTTTATTTAGAAGAAAAAAATGAAGTTGAAATGAAGTGTTTGGATCTGTTATTTTCGATAGCATTGATTTTTCCAGCATCCTCGCAGCTATTTTTCTTAAAGCAAACAAACGAAGCGATCGTTTATTGATCCAACATTAGAGCCATTTTTGTTTTCAAGTTATGTTTATTATGTTCATACATCTAAATTGTCTTACCACTCTGCCATCTACGGTCGGTTGTGTTGAAATTTTCCTTTCCCAACAAGCACTTATCTCCAAGGTATGGAGACAAATTCAGTTCATCAGCTAATATTTTAATAAATTTGTCATTGAGGGTTGTTCCAACAGGCAAACCAAAGGACCCATACCACGCATCAAGACTGAAATCTAAAAAAATATACCAAAATTAGTTAAACATTCAATGACATATTAAATATTTGTTTACTGTTAAATGTCATCCGCTCACTCGATATGCTTTTCGCCTTTATTCGAAATATTCCTTTTCTTAAACAAAAAACATGTTTTATCCAATTATTATTTATATTAATATTTTCCGAAAAAAATGCAAGTAATTATTCAGCAAACCTGGCTTAGCGAATCCTGAGTTCCAGTTACAAGCAATTTTCGGTAATTTGGAGTTCCTTAGGACAACGATGGTAATCTGGCACTCGGTACTGGATTCTGTACAGATGCTGACATTCATGTTAGCGAGATAGTTTCCTCCACCGCTAAGATGGTATAAGTTGACGCTGAAATAAACGTGAAAAGCTCTTGACGGCAATAAGTTATTCGCGATATACTCGTACGAGTGTAAATCATCTGCTTTTTGGAAAACTTGTCAATTACAAATACGACATTACATTCTAAAGTATGCTTATGCTAGTGCACTCGTTTCAATAGCATCATTTAAGCTTCAAAAAATAAAGACATCTTGTTTTAAAACATGTTTTATAAATAAATTAATTAATAGCCTGCTTGACTGTAAAAACAATTTTAACCAGAACGAACTTAAAAGTACTCGCTTTTACTGATTGGGCAGAACAAAAAAGCAGCATACAATCGAACCGTTTTACATGGTTAGTTTATAAGACTATAGACTAATACTCTGCCACTCTACTGATCTGCTGATCTAAACAAAGATGTATGTATTTGTGTATGTGGCTACTGCACACTTAAGCCTATTATCGTCAAGTTTGCCCTAGCCTAATTGCGATGCAATCTGCCTTGCGTGACGAATTTAATATCAAATCGTTATTTTATCACCAGTCACTGTGACAGTATTTCTTTTTAAAATCATTACATTAGGATGATTTGTTAAAGTTTTATTTTAGTTAAATAATAATTAATTTCCATTTAGAAAAAAATCTTATCTCTAAATTATGTTCTAAGTGAGACAACAAATCATGATAATTTTTAATGGAAACACACTGACATTGGAGTTAGCTTGTTAACATGCACTTACCTCATTCGAACAAGCCCGAAAAACCAAATCTCTTCATTTGCACCCCATGAATAGTTGAAAAGTTGTTTTGAATATCCGTACTTTTCAATCATGAAATTTGCTTGGTAAGCGCAGGAATCTACATCTACCACTAAATTAACAGTTTTGTTTAGAAAGTCTATGTTTAGGCAGCATGACACCGATGTGCAACTGGAACTGACGTGACAATAGATGTTGCTGGGCAAAGCTGGTAAGTCTATGGCATGTGGGCATTCTGAAGAAAACAATTCATATATAATTGTACTTGAATATACGCGCTGTTTTTAATGCTGGAAAATGAACATTTATTTAAAACAAAAAACGCCACAAAGCGACGAAATAAGGTTTTCATGTTACTAAGTCTTGTTTATAGGTATTGGTATTGCTGTTAAGAAAACATTCTGGTTGATAAAAATAGAAAATGACACATGAAATGCACATCATTTATGCATGTGAATGAAAGTCTAATTTAATAATGTTCAGTTGTTAGTTTAAAAATAATACTTGTTTTGGGAGAAAAGAGTGGGGAGCAATCATCATTAAATATCCACCCTACCCTTTATGACAATTTTATCGGTTTGAGTTTAGAAATTAAAGAAATAAAAAAGTAATTTTTTTAATTTTTGTTACTTGGTCGGTGAGGTCGGTACCACAACCTACCTCTTTGACCCTAACCCCCCCCCCCCCCCCCCCCAAAAAAAAAAAAGAGAGTGAAATATGCATATCAGGAATGGCCACATCCAGCGCACACAACCAAAAAGAAGAGTGGAGAAGAGAGCATGGTATTACAATAATCGGTTTCAAAATAGACGCCACAAACAAGTTAAGAAAGTGAAACCATAGAGGTTACCGCCTTCGAACGGTAAGTGGGAAAACTAAAAAAATATCCGTCGGTTAATGATTAGGAATAAAAAAAAATAAAAATGTAATTGTTTGGTTGGGGTAGGGAAATATTATACTCTCTATCCAATCTGAAGAATGTTTATAGTGTGCGTGTAAAAAGGAATTGGTGCGGGTGCCTATTTTTTACCTAACCTTCAAAACTTTATATCATTATATAAATATTCATCCACCTACAACTCCTTCCCCCACTTAAAGATTTTTAATCACTTCTCATCATATTTATTATTACTGAACAATCAATTAATAAAAAGATTCCGAAAAACTGCATTTTAAGATGGTATTTTCGAAAGAAAACCTGGTAAACAAAATTAGAGCATTATAAAAAGCAAGAAACCTTTATGTTTGCATATTGTACCTGAAGTAAATTTTCCGGAAAGTGACTTGTTGAAAGGGCAATAGTCATATCGCAAAAACGGTGACAAATTCAAAAACTCCATGAACTTTGATGCAGTGTAACCATCTAAAACAGTTCCGTAAATCAAACCTTCATCAACATACCACTTTTGAAGAGAAAAGTCTGCAAAAAAGTTAAAACGAAATTTTATAAACAAATGATAAAAATCACAAATAAGCAGGAAATATTTATAAATGTTTTAAAAATTCGAACATGCATTTCAAGGGTGGAATTTAAAAAAGTGCCTTCTTAGTATTCACATGTTTTCGTGCAGTGACATGATATATATCATCTGTCAATGCAGATATAGCAATTTTACAAACACGGTAGTGTTAAAAATGATATTGCCCCTGCTGGGTAGCGAAGATAATAAAGCTTTTGAAGATAATAAGCTAACTAAAAGAAATGTGGAATGTAAAACAATGCTTCAAGGTATTTTGTAATATTAAAAAATAAGGCAGTAATAAAATAGTCTAACCGAAACGAAGCAAACTTAATCTTATTAAAAATATTCTCTTTCACGTAAGTTGCATTTGTATCTGACGTTGTGGTTTGGAAATTGATCATAAATAAATATGTGCCATATCTCTTGAAACTTCTTTACTGTCTTGAAATGGAGGCAGTGTCTCTAAATGTTACTTTTCCAGACGTGTGTATAACGAACTTTTAAGCCTGTTCATGCAATAACGTCCCGAGGTATTACAAGGTAGTACTGCATATTGCAAACGTGTGAACTAATACAATCATGCGCTCTTCAAGATCTCAAACACAAACTTATTAAAGACTAAACTCTATATTATAACATCAATATCATAGATAAATTTAAAATGGATTTTATTTAAATTGTGTTGCATGTATGTAATGAATTCACCAGCTTTCTAATGCATAGTATTAAAAACCAGATTATTTACTAAAATCGTACATTTAAAGAAAAATATTCAACACTTAAAACTTGCAAACAATACCTTGAATGGAAAATCCTCTTTGCCATGTACATATTTCTTTCGGCAACAAAACTCTGTCAAAAAGGTCAGCTTGCACACCACAAGAAGAAGTTGATTCAAAGCAAACTTTCAGACCAGCACTGAGTAGGAACTTGTTCTCATTCTTAAGATTACGCAGAGAAAATCTAAATAAATGAAAAACACGTATAATAAATATTATGAAAGCAAAACATCATAATAAAGAAGTGTTTCTTTTTGCTTATTGTGACTCCATGTTTGAATACGTTTGTTTGTTTTTATATTGCTTTTGTTAGCATCTTTTGTAAACATGTTCAGTCTTGTCCACATTTACAGATCTTCGCATGAAACTGAAAATACTAATCAGTTTTTATTTACAATAATAATAACAATCTTAAAAAATATAACATCAACTATTAAAATTAAATTATGTATCAAATAAACTTTAAATTCTGCATCTCTTTTAATAGATAATCAATACTTTATTAAATTAATATTTAAAAACAAGGTTAATATACCCAAATCGAATGATGCCGCCAAAGTTGAGCTGTAAGTCTTGTTCTGAAAATATTGTTTTATTTAATAACTTGTTTTTCTGCATTCATTATTATGAAACAGAAATTATTTATGATTGAATAATTTAGAAAATAATTATTTAATAAGAACAGGGGAAAGAACATATATTATTATGTTGCTAAGAGTGGTTGCTAAGGAAATCAACACATGAGCAGACACTATGAATATTAGGCTATATAACTTCTTACCCCAAGTGTAATCTTCAAAGTTCCTTTTCATGAAGTATCTTTCTACATACACAGTGACTGTGTTGTTACATAATCCTATTTCCATTCCAAATTCAATATTTTTCCTAAGGGTATTTTCAGTAATGCAACAGTCAATTTTCGAACACGTGGATGAAACCGAGCAAAACATTCCCGTCGGCAGTGTGTCCATGGTGTTTAATGACGAGCACTCTAATATAAATAAAAACATCTTAATTTTATTAACACTTTTTAAACATTAAGATGACTGTCTTAATTTTAATTTGTCAATTTAACAAATTTTATCAACATTTAATGAAAAATTTCTATTTGTTTATGCAAATCAATCGTGAAACAAAAATAACATAAAAATCGGACAGATTTCGGAAGCTCCTATTTGTACCCTTAACAATTCAACACAAGAGTAAAAGTAAATGACTTATTAATTTCTTTAACCGTTTTTCCATCCGTTTGTATATTGGTTTTGATCGACGGAGCATGGTGTTGGGTTCATATATGCTGACAATCCTAAGTTATCGAGTAGAATGCTTGAATAAGGTTCAGCCAATAAACTTCCCGCTTGCAATTTGTTGGTTAGTTTCCATTCCAGTAAGGAGAAATCTATGTAGAACAAGCATGAATTATCATTAATTATAAAATGTGCTGATTCTACAATTCTCCAACATCAATCGAATACCGTTCTTTTAATTAATTAAGACTATAGAACTTTATCCGTAATTTGTTATATTTTCGGAACCTGTGGTTAAATGATATACGCATTTTTGATTTATAATAACTGAAAACAAATGTTTAACTTAATGCTGCTTATCAATTTTAAAGTATGTATTGAAGCTAACTTTTCGGATTTTTTGTCCCGCTGTTATGTCATTAAAGTAATTAAGTGCATGATTACATCTTTAAACACCTTTAAATGTATCAACATCTCATTTATTTTGAGACAACAAAAATACATTAGGGACCAAAATTATGAACGAATTCGAAAATTCCTATTTCCTAAGTTTAGATGAAAGAAATGCATACTTCCGGTGAAAACTTAAACCGGTGTTAGGAAGTCTAGTACACGAATTGTTCACGTGTTTTCTCCACTTTTTTTCGTATAAACCATCTATGAATTCAAAAAGAAAGGTTACCAATTATGATATTCTACAGCGCTCTGCATGCCTGGTGATTATATCAACTACAGTTTATTATACTTACCTGTTTTGATGCACGACGGTGGCCGGGGTTTAAGCGTTTATGAAGGTTTATAGGGAAATCTTATAAAAGAACAAAGAAGCTCGATTTGTTTATTCTATCCTTGCCATCATGTTCTTGCTGATTTGAACTAAGGTGCTCTGGTCTCGGTAAGATCATCGAGTATTCGCCCTTTTGCTTTACAATGCTATGAGCTTCTTATACATTTATTTTATATGTTTGTGTGCTTTTTAATGCAACAGTATTGAGATGATAGGTGGGTGGGAGTTATTTCACCAAGACATTTTGTACTCGTTTGTTCATTTGAGAGCCTGTTATGGCAAGTGTGAGATTGGTACACCAAAGAACCTGGTTTAAACCCCTATTGGCAAATTGTTTTGCCACTTATTGTTCCAAGGCGGTAACCCCCGGGGTCTCTCTTTTCCAAGTGTTGCGATTCATGATATGCATAATGCACTTTTTTCTAACAGGGTAATATACTCGTACAAAGCAGCTTGAAGATAGTTTAATGAAACATAAATATACTCGGTTGCAAATAAGATTTCCATCTATAACTCGTTAAGCTGACTTTCTATCTCAAAACCAATGAGATTTAAACAAATTTGTAAGCATGAAATACACAGCGCCGTTTTAACAATTTAAAACCATATATATATTGCTACAATAACAGAACTGAAAAAGAAATTAAAACATTTAATGACATAACCTTTTTTCAATCTCACCTTTTCCTTAATATACTTGGTACGTTGGGTATCAAACTTTTCATCAACTAAGCATGTAAGTATGAATATGTGTTATAACGTATAATTTACCTCCTGTTATTCTATTATTATATATGACGTTTTATTTGCACGTACTCACGGCTGAATAGCATTGTGGCGAAACAAGTTGATCAATTTGAATGAAATACACACTCACAACTGCACATGAAGTTATTTATACTTTATTTAAAAAATATGTTTCATATTTGAACTTAAAATCTACATGTCTGTATGTAACCTAACTAATGATTAATACCTTTAATTGCGAATTCGCTCGTTTTTGACCAGTCACAGAAGTGTTTTGAAAACTTTGTTTTGTCAAATATAAGTTGATCGAAAACACAGACTCCTCCAAACTCAAGGCAAACCTGATACCGTAACGTTAACACAAAAGAATTTTGTCCATGCAGGTCCTCCAGTTTAAATCTACAAACAAATTAGTTAGCCATTAATTATTGTGTAGTTGAAATGGAAAGGATTTCCTGCACACAAAACGTGTAACACAATCACGTGACTGTAAGACAAAGAACTAATCTCAGATTCAGTACATGTGCCTTTAAGTTGTCACCTCTCATTTATTCTAATATCTTCATTTCTTTTCCAGAACACATATTACCAGATGGTTTAATAAATCTTACTGTATGCATTTCTCTTCCCTTCATGTGTCCGTTTTCCTCATAACAAATAGCATATGAATAAAATGTTGTGTCATTTGGTGTTAGACAGTTTGCTGTAATATGCAGATTAATATGTGAAAATTTTATTTTTAATTCTTACGCATGGCATGATAGCATGGAACAAATGATTATAACAAATTATTTAAATATTTGTTATGTTGGTTGTAACTTTTAACTTCCCTAACTTTTGTTTCGATAACAAGTCAGATAAGAACTCACATAGTACGAATAATTCCCTTTAGAAATACTTCGTGTTCGACGTTCCAGTCAAAGTCAAGCAGTGATATTTCTGCAGTAAACTCTTCAATGTTGATAATTAACTTGTAATTGCAATTGTCGATATTAAAGTTAACGTCGACGTTTCTATTCAAGGCGTCAATAGCAAGGCAACATCGGATGTCTGTACAGGTTGGTAAATAACACTTGATTCCAGATGAAAGCTGGGAGAGACGAGGGTGTAATGCGCATGCTGGAAGGAAGTAAATCTACATTTAATATAATAAAGGAACGGTCTTCTTTAAAGATGCAATTAACTCGAGTACTTTCTAAGCAAGGACCGAAAACAATTTATATACATTTTATAAAAAAAATTAATGCTTGAGTAAAAAACAATTTAAGTAAAATAAAGTGATCTTTAGACAATATCTTATGGTCCTGTATTTATTACATTAGGAACGGTTATTAACCTATCTTCTTTGACACTGAAAAAATCACTCGAAAATATTTAACAACATTATAGTCACAAACAGAGACCTTGCGAATTTCCAGCAGAATAAGAGGTCGTGAAATCCTCAAGAACACACTGTGTTTCTTTGAGATAGCGAGAAAGTCCAATTTGAGACAAGAGCTTGTACTGTTCTAATCCTCCAAGGATATCGGTTGCCTGGAGATTGTTTTCTTGAAGCCACAGGCTAAGTGAGAAGTCTGAAACGAGTTTAAATATTTATCATTGAAAACGTTAAAAAAAATTTTAATTGTATATATCGGTCAGAACAAAATTGATATGAAATATATACGTGAGCACTAATGATTGTAATAGCTATATTAAGGAAAACTTTGCAATTAAGAATTTTTATCGGGTGACAATGCTGCATTTTTTCCTGTGTCTTTTTGAAAGTCAATATCCTTTTAAAAGCATAATGCCTTTAAACAATCACTGTTCTCAACATCCTAACAAAACTTTTTGATCTCATTTGAAATATGAAGGCGAAAGAACGGTTTCTCGATTTAAGCATACTTAATCAAAATGCATAATTACTTACTAGCTAAAGCGTATCCTTCGTTGAGTTTGCATATTGGCTTCGGGAGTATAGCTCCTGAAAGCACCTTCGCCGGTTTAGAACAGGTAGCGGTTTCAAGACATACACTCACGTCTAGATGTATGACATACAGACCGTCATCCTTCAGATCATATAGCTGGAAACTAAATATAAACTTTGATTATAAACTGGACAGGAACAGACAGTTAATGCGATTCATGTATATGTAGTTACCATTTTGACACTTTTTAAAAACTTGCAGCAAATGATAAACGGGTCATGTTTAGTAAACATTGCGGAAATGTAAAAAAATAACACCTAGCTAACTTTGATATATAATTATATATTGTAACAAGTTTCATTCGAACAAATTACGTTTAACATATCTTACTCTATTCTAAATATCTTTTGCAGCCAGAATTGTTCAAGAAATCCAAACTCGTAGTCGATCAAGTTGAACTCGTACTGGAACTGTTCAATTCCGACAGAAACAGACTGTTCACATGCATTGATGTTCAGGAATGTATGAATATTTCTTTCTAAAGCATCTACTGTTGTACAACAGTCTATTGCCATACAGGATGATTGCAAATGACACGACATTGCACCCAATGAAACGTTGGTGTCGTTAAACGAGCCACATTCTAAAAAAACGAACATTGTATTTGATATACACTCAAAAAAAGTTCTAATTGGTTACTTTTTGTCCGTTTTTTATTATTAGAAAAACAATGAGTTCACTCTTTATTTATGATTATATGCCAAGAACAGTCTTCAACTTAAACTTTAATCTTGGAATAATTGACTTTGGAACAGTTTGGTGAGAGTTATCGTTAATTTTGATAAAAATGTATTTCTTGCATAAAAAGGTCAAGCAAACAGAAATTTACTATAAATATCTTGTTTTGTTTAAATAGGACCCCTCATTAGTAGGAAAAATAAAAATTCTTATTAAACAACAGCACATTTGTTTAAATAAATCCCCTTCAAAGTATCCAATTTTAAAATTACCTCCCTTTCAATTAAAGACTATTCTAATTTTGACCCTGCGGTGTAAGTAAATGGTATTAGATTCATTTATGAAAACAATCAATAAAGATTAAAAACTCATTAGAGAATCGATTTAAAGACACAACAGTTCTTTCCACAACCTCTCTTGCCGTAGGGAAGAAACGAAACTAGCATAATCGTAAACAAATACAATTGATGACCAATTAGAACTTTGTTGAGTATATATCTGTGTAAGTTTTAAACTCGATGTTTGTTATATCGCCGTTGTTTGCGATTTTTAATTATACGAGTAAGCATGTTGAGCAACAACAAAAAGAAACATTGTTCCTTTCTTTAACTATGCTGTGTAATTGACAATATTATTTATGACTTCTGATGGCATTGTGTCTGTTCCAATTGTATATATCTGATCACTGGTTTTTAAATTGTTATTATATTTAAAAATATTAATAACATGATTATTTACCATATACTTTCTTTTGGATAATCATTTGTGCCTACATACATCCTCACGAAAGAGTAGATAAATATATTGAATTAAACATACCATTCAAAATTCCACCTAGTTTTGAAAATGGATATATTCCAGTTACGCATGGACTCCCTAGGAGGTAGGCAGCCACACCCATGTCATTGTATAAGATGTCAAGAGCATATTTGGGTAGTTTAGACACAGATTCATCAACAGAGTCTTCAAAATAACGTATCCAGTTTAAATAAGAAAAGTCTGTAATAAAAAATCATATAATTATTATGTCGGAAAACCATTTAAGCTACAACAGGTATAGTGCACATAATAATTTAAAATGAGTTCAATAAACGTTTATGTTCAAAGACAAATTAAATCAGTCTTAGAGCTAAATAACCACAACAGACAACTGAATTCAAAATTGAAAAAAATGGTTCTTAAATTCATAATAAATCTTAAACAAATAAATAATATGTGATTACGCACCCTGAAATGTCTGTGTTCCCCAGTTACACGTAATCTTTGGGAGTTTGTTATTATGCAAAATGACTAATTGTTGTCCACACGGTTGATGATCTTCTAGACAGATACTTGCATTCAAACTGACTTGGTATTTACGTTCCGCACTAAGGTCGTAAAGCTGATAACTAAAATGTCATAACAAGGTTTGAATACAATTCTGTAAAAAGTGAAATATGCATGCCAGGAATGCCTATAAAAATCAGGAAATTGATGGAAATTGATCAGGAAATTGATGGATAATTAGTTGTTTAATTATACGCTAATTTGTTGTAAAACAAACAATCATATAACATTTCAGCTAATAGTTATATAAGCTGAAATGTTATAATAGTTATATTAGCTGAATTGTTATAGGATTTTTGTGCGTTACTCACTGACTCAGAAGAGATTGTGGACAGGAAGCATGTTATTCTTCGTCCAAGCTAGCATATGAATATAAATATAAGTGATGAAACAAAAAAGTTTGAAAACAACTGAAGAAGACACATATTAAAAATTGACAGAGCTTCGATTTTCGTATGATTTTTTCCTTTAGTGCCTTTTAATATTTTTGTAAACAATATAACAAACAATACAACGTTTGGAAAATATTTAAAGCAAAACATGTTGCAAAATTAAAATATTGTGTTACTTTTAACAAGAAAACTAGTAAAATAGCATTTACTCTTGACAGTAGTTTATTACCTCATACGAACTACGCCAAAGAGCCAAAGTTCTTCTAGGTCTCCAAATGAATAACTCATCAGTTGTACTGTCCTGTTGTAACGTTCAATTTGTATTGAAAGTGTCTGTAAGCATGGATCGATGTTCAGGGAAACGGACATGGAGTAACCCACAGTTGCCATAGCTACGCAGCACTTCACTTCAGTACAGTAGTCCATTATTCTACAGCTAACCGCCGGGTTTAGAGCAGGTAAATTTGGAACGCTCCTTGGACAATCTAAATGGAAGCAGACACCGCCTAATTTTTTGATCATGTTATAAGAAATCTGCGTACTAAAATCTCAATTAAATAAATACAAAAGTTGTGTGACCATGATAGATAACCCCAAGCAATAGAGTAGCTGAGGTTTATTTAGTCACTACGGGACAGCCTACCTGATTACTTAGACATATATGGTTTTTGTTTTGCAATATTTGTTCTCTATAATACCACTTACCATTGATCCATCCTTGTGAGTTGCTTGATAAATGTTTACACTCTTCCTTATTTAAATAATGCCCTAAGCCAAGCTCTCCCAGGATCTGTTTCCTAAGAACATCATCCAATGTGTCATGGATTTGGAGATTGTGTGCCGCCAACCATTCAGACAAAGAGAAGTCTGAAATGTTTTAAGTTACGTGTTCAATGTTAAATGTGTATTTGATTATCACACGATTCCGACTTAAAAATGTATCGTTACTTAATTGAACGCTAGTGAAGTCATGTAGTACTTCGAGCATTTAAAAGAAGAATCTATTAATACACTGATTATTGTTTGTTGTATTGTGTGTTGAATTAAATCGACAGTGTTTACACATTTATAAATCCTAGAAATATTTGTTTAAAAATGTTTATGCCAAAACGCTTATCATTTGGTGAGACCTTAATAGTTTTTATTAAACTGTTCCAATTCCAATAAGAAGTTGTTTAAGACAAGTTTTCATAACCCTGCCCCAGCTTCTGATGGCTATATTTTTTTATTTTATGTTTATACTTGACTTTGAGATTGTATTTTAAATAAAACATACCTGGTATCACGAAACCATTTGTAAAGTTACAAGGCGATTTTGGTAGCCTTTGATTTTCTAGAAGTTTGTATGTCTTTTCACAATCTAGGTTGGTTTCCCAGCATACTTGTAGAGTCAGTGACAGTATGTATTCATTTTCACTCGCTATATCGTATATTATAAACCTGTTCATAGAAAGATCGAAATAATGTGCTACACGAATCCAAATACATAGGGTATGTTGAAAATGCATCATTAGAACCCTTATATATTTCAAAACGTAACAAATGTGTCACTCTTATACAAATTCCTTGTGTAATTACAAACTGAGAGATCAACTTATGCTGGCAATGCAGATTGCGAGACTTGTACTTCGGAATCCTTAAAATCATACATATCTTAGCCCACACGTTCAACACTAGTTAACGGATTATTAAACATGATAGAAATAAAAATGTCTAGTTGATAATTGTTTTCGATTTTCCTACTTAACCTTAAAACTTTAATCATCGAAACTTAAACCCTTGCGCATAAAACGATTTATGTTCTTCATTGCCATAATTGTTTTTATATCATCAAACATACCCACATTCAGGGTAGCTTTCCAACAAATTTGACAAAATCCTCGGCGCATATCACAACCCTGTTTATTATTTGTTAGTTATGGTAAAAAGGATAAACTTTATTTCAGACAGACACCAAGTAGAATGATTTTACATATTGTTTTGTCAACACTACATACGTGAGTCTAACAACGCCTGCCAGCCACATATGTTCCTTTCTACCAAAGTCGTAATCAAGAAGGTTTATTTCAAGTTTCAATCTTTCAATGCTTAGCGACATCTTCAGTGTACAGGGGTCTATATCGACGCGGGTTTGGAAGTTTTGGTTTAGGAGAGAAACTGGTAAACAGCAAGACATCGATGTGCATTTTGAAGACAGCAAACAAGAAATGTCATTCAAACCGTTTGCTGGCAGCGACACATCAAGCTGACACTCTGGAAGTAAATATGCTAAGTATATTCAATTGTTTAATGTTGTTTTTCTTATAAACAATACTTTAAGTGAAATAAATGTTTAAAAAATAAGCTACGAAATTGTTATATTTAAGTTACATCTAAATTTAAATTTAATCTAACCTAATAATCGCATTATTATATAAAACGATCAAACTACCTTTGTTCCAGCCTTCATTTACGTAAGGAGTTTTCCCAATCAAACATTCTTCTGAATCAATATAATCGGTCAGTCCAAGCTGACTTAATAAAAGCGTAGCTGCATATTTTGGAAGGGGAAATTCAGTACTGTCTATTCCAAGATGCTTTGACCAACTCGTCAAAGAAAAGTCTGAATAATAAAACCAAATGATGCATTTAAAACATTTTAGAGTTCAACATATTTATAATAGTTTACAAGCATTTTGTTCGTGAGCGTTTGATTTGAGCGCACAGAGCGATTGTACGCGCGCAACCTAGGAGTGCAAAACGAGCATCTTATCAATGCATCACGACACAAGCTTCATTAGTGAATTAAATATACAATTATTAGTTATATGTTATTATCAAACTTGCATAAGAACTTAAAAATTACATCCTCAGTATATGTGTCTGTAAGGGGGAGTAACCAATAGGGGAATATTAAAAACGCAAGATCTATATCAAGACATATCATAATTACTTTGATTTTCTACAGCGCGCTGCATGCAGGGTTATTAACCTATCTACAGTTAATCGCTTTGCTTGTCTCCTTGTTTGTTCGACGGCGGTAGTGATTTAAGACCTTTGAAGATTTCGAGGGAAATCTTTAAAATAAAGTCGTAGCTCTATTAGTTTTTTTATTCCTTCCACCCAGGTCTTGGTGGTTTAAGATGGAATTATACTTCTGTGTTCGAACGTAAATCTGCATGTGAACGTGTTGGGCAAGTGTTAGGTTGGTGGATGTAAGAACCTGGTTCTAAAATCCAGAGCACAATTTTTTTTTCAACCGATTGTTCAAAGGCGGTAATCCCTCATGTTTTGATCATTTTTAAGTGTATGTGATTTATCTTTTTCAAATTGATAATATAAACTCACGTTATTTTCTTCTTTGTCTTGTCTGTGGTATGTATTTCTGAATGTGTCAAACCCTCGTATCCGAATTCCACATTTTTTGTTACGATTTTCTCACAGCAGCTTAGATCTAAGCTATCTTAATCTGAGTTTTAAGTTGTCATAATAATCGTAAACAACACGCATATAAATGCATGTCTAGTATAATAGGGGCTAATTAAAACAGTCGCTCTGATTTTTCACTGCCAAACAATCTAACACGCGTTTTTACTATATTTCTTTCCTACGTTGAAAAAAGTCAAAGCCAGCTTAGACCGAAAACTATAATAAGTAATGGTATTGTGTGCGTCTGAAGACTTAGCTGCAGCGTTTAAGAAACCTTCGGTTTATAAATAATAAATATTGAGTTTACCTTTGATTCCAAAACTTTGATTTAATTTGGATGAGCATAAAGGATGTGGGATGTAAACACTCTGCAGAAGCGTGGAATTAATAAGGCAGCTTGTTTTTTCAAGGCAAACCTGTATCATTAAGGTTGCCACGTGACTGTTGTCTATCGCGGACTTTTGAAGACGGTAGCTGAAATATTGGTCATTTTAGAATAAGCAGTTAATTTACTCTACAGTCTTGTTTATATAAATATACTTTCGAAAGGATCAATTTTAATTTCATTTTTTGAAGGAGGGTAAAGACAATCATATAATTAATAAAAACAGATAAAAGTGCTTATTTGCAATAAATATTCTCGCAAACAGTTCTCTGTAAAATTATTAATTTTGCTTAACTTCTGAGCGATGTTAGTCACTGTGATGAGACATGATCATATATCTAAATACATGTCGGCGTTTAAAAGCGGAGATCATCGCGAACGTCGTTGTTGTATACTGCACACATTTCGTCTAATATTACAGAACACAACATACACTAAATACATTAAAAATAGTTCATTAAGTAACCGCCCTTTGGCTTTGTAATGCTACTAGCTTCTAATGTTTTACGTGTTTGTGTGCTTTTGCATGCAAAATTGTTGATCCGATTTCTGGGTTGGTGTTATTTGACCAAGAAAACCTGTACTTGTTTTGTGATACGAGAACCTGTTGGGGCAAGTGTGAGGTTGGTGCACCCTAGAACCTGGTTTAAACCCCCAGTGGCAATTTTTTGGCATTGACCGTTCCAAGGCGGTAATCCCTAGGATTCTCACATTCGTTAATTGTTTTGGCGTCCATTTTGAAACTGATTATTGTAATACCATGCTCTTTTTCCTCTCTCCTTTTTGGCTGTGTAGGGAGGCTGTCTGCTGGATGTGGCCATTCCTGATATGCATATTTCAATTTTTTCATATATGTTTTGATATAAATAAAACCAGTTTAAAGTGCAATTATATCAATATCAGTTGTCGTTGTTTCGATCCAAATTCGTAGAAAGTAGATGTAATGAGTTATAATGTTGATGGTATTTTCAATTCTAGTCGCAGTTTGTTTTAGATGAGCCCAATACAGACAAACATTAGTTTTCTGAGGCATCATACGTATTTATTAAAATGAAAACGCTGAACTGATTTCGACATGTTTAAACCTGAGCTATATATTTTATTTTGGAGTCTTATTTAACGTAGAAATCAATAAGGATATCTTACCGGATGCTTATGACATTGAGCAACAAAACATTTTGCTCAATTTTCATACTGTCATCAAACAGTGTTTGGACGTGCTTGAATCTTTCTATATCAACTATTATTTTAAAATTGCACGGATCAAATGAAAATTTCAAATTGAATTGTTTTCCTATAGGTGTTGCATCAATGCAAAAGTCTATTTCGGTGCAGTCACTGGACACCTGGAAAGCTATACTGCTCGGGAGTGAACTTCGTAGAAATGATGTAAACGCACAACCTGTTGATAGAAATAATGTTGATAACGGATTTAAATTTACATACTTCATCTGTTTATCAAAAGTAGTGTTTATTTCTGCATATGAAACGTTCAATAATAAATCTCAAAGGAATAGCGTTTTACATTCACTTCACAACCCTACCCAATCAAACACTCTTAAACGTTTGCTTTCTTTTCATTTCTACTTCTGTGGCTGTGTTGTGAGTCTGACTTTCTGTCTGTGCCGAGTAGCGGCTGAAACTTCTTGCCGAACTTCCAACAAAGACTTATTTACTCAGTTCACACACGCTGCATGCTGACATATTTTCAGTTCTTAAATTGCTTTTTTTCATTAACATTTCACACCCTTTTATGCACTCTATCCCTTGATAAACGCATGATCACTTTTCCTCCCTGCATTTGTTTTGTACACATTTAAACGTTCAATTACACTTTAATTTTATTCCGAATAAGGACATGTATTGTTAGAAAAATAAAATGTTACACAGACTTTAAATGTATTCAATTTCGTAATACATATAGCGTCTGTCAATGTTTAGGGCTTACCACACTCCTCCAAACCACGCTCATTAATTAAAAGAAAATTATCAAAATCTCAATAATGGCAAAGTGCCGTTCAATGAAACTTTGCATAAATGAATGTTACTAATTATCTTTATTTTGCATACAGTAAAACATGTTAGAAAAGTAAAGAAAAAAAGCTAGACCTAAAAATTCCTCAAAATTATATATATAAAATAAATTTACAAAAACTAAGCGATACAAAACATAACTTTAAAATTCCACGTGAGTGCATTGATACTGACAAGAAAATGTTGTGTACTTTAAAAAAGAACTTTTAACTACTAAAAGAGAAATCCGTTTACGCGACCAGGAAGCGACCAGGAAATTGAAGGTCAAACACACCTTTACAAATATCTCGTAAAGTTAACATATGTATGTCACGAGGGAACAACAAATTGTTGTCAGTATCATATTACTCATGTGGGCATTTAAAATGATTTATCATGCACCCTAATGCTAAAGCTCCTATACCCGCCGGGGTGATATTTGTTTCGCATATCGGTCACCGACCCGATATTGCTTGCTCCGTGTTAAATTTACCATAAAAGCCGAGGACACCTGTCGTCCAATCCGGCGAGACCTCTCATACGTAACTCCGCCCACTAAGTGACGGAACTACTTTCCGGAAGCCATTGTAACTGATGTAAACAAATATCGATAACGAAACATTTTTCCGTATTTCACTTTATTTCATAAAATTTGAAAACAAATAACGTCGTTTTTGTCAGTTTTTTTTAGAAAAACGTTTATTAAACACTTCTAATTTGACTTTCTCCGGTAATTCGTCTGTTTTCGTCTGTTTTCAAATGCGTTATTCCTGTAAATTCGTGGCCCGTACGATTGGTGTTGTTGGCGAGATGTGGATTCATTTTTTTCATGGGAAACTCTGTAAAAAAAAAAAGAGAAAAAAAACACTTCGTTAAAAAAAACTTTGGCTGACTCCAAAACACTTACATTTTGAAACATGTCTGCAAAAGCGAAAGTAATTGTGACAGACAGAAGAGTGCCACAGATTGCTTAAAAACTAGGTTTTGTGAAATAAAATTACTGGTCCACTATTATTTTGTGACAGAATAAAAGCGGAAGAAGAATTAAACCTCTTGTTGTAAACCGTCAATAGAGAATAACAGTTTTTTTTAAGTTTATTTAACAGTTTTTTTTCTGCACCATTTTGAGAAGGGATTGGTGAAATACTGAAACATTTTCACTGAAAATGAGAATTTCAATTTAATTAATCAAATGTTGAAAAAAAATTTTTTTAAAGTGTCTACACATTGATCACCAATCCCCCAAATTAAATTTCAGGCTTTTATGTGATTTTTCATCATAAGCAAGTAACAGATATTTTGGCTAGAATGCAGTTCACCGGTACGGTTTACATAGAGCTCGGGCAATAATATAAAAAATTTAATGCAAGCGGGGGCGTGGGGGCAGCAGCACCCATTAACCACTATATTCTGAACTAACTGTTCAATGAATAAATGAATTAAAATGGCAGCGGGGTTATGGGACGTCAACAACAAATTTTATGTACCGGTAAACTGCAGGTGTCCCGATATTTTTTTCTTGCTCATGTTTTTGGAAAAAACCATGTTTTGCAATTAGGAATGGGACTGATGGCCGTGAATGTTCTTCATGCACGCGGAAATTATTAATGCATAGTCTGTTGCTTTTTTTAACTATGAAATCTTTCCAAAAATCTTGAGTTATGATTTATCTTATAAATGTTACAAAGATGACAATTTTGAGCAAGTGTTTATTAAAATAAAGTTTCTTCACAATATTTTATAAAATTTATGCACAACATTTACTAATTATTTAGCCTACTTTTTCAGTGTTGACTTTAAAACCTAAAGTAGGAAGTGTTTTTCAATAATATAAATTTCTGTCATAGTATATAAACATGCATAATTATGATGTTGTAAAATAAAACTCTGGATTTAAATTTTTACCTTTTTTTGTCTTTCACAACTCCAGTACAGTCAGTACCCCTAGTAAATTCGGCATGACAGAGACTTCCATTCATAGGGTTGGAAAATCATGGTGGGACCAACCTACAAAATGATATAAACCATGTTAAATCACATCGCAGGTACAGGGTTTTGAGGCAAAACTCGTAAAAATAATACAAAATTATGGTTAATAGTCAATTTTTAATTAACCTTTAACTCCAAATATACACATTTTGATGCATGTGACTCCAGTGTAGAACCAGATCAACAGGCATTATCCTTGATTTCTATTCTCGATTCGCATCAGTTGCATCTTGGTCAGAAATAAACTAACGAATATAAAAGCGAACAGTTTAGATGGCACAAATGAGGCAGCTGATCTGGATCTACAATATTCACCCACGCAATAAAGGTATTCACATAATCAAATATTGGACAAGCTCTTTTCTGGCTTTTTTGAGAAAAAAGACCCGTTCCAAAATTGGGAAATTCATGTCAAGAATCATTCAAAATAGGTAAAAAATGTAAAACAACTGTAAAACGATTGATAAATCCTGTCTCATACTGTCCTAAAACATGTGTTTTTACTCACACTAAGCATCCAGATTTCCTGCACCTGTTCGGCATCAAAAATTTTATCTTTCAATAGGAATTTTTTTTTAATTAGGAGAAAAATCAAAATTTGCATTGGGAATGCATCAGACCCATGGTAAGCACAGCAAAAGGCCTGTGGAATGGAATCACTCATATAACCGGACTAAAATTGAAGATTTTTCTTTGTAACTTTTGTATTTGCACTTCTGATTTCAAAATGTGTTTATTCAACTGATAAAATTGTCCTGTCAATGGATTGTTGGGTGAACAGGTGAATTAGTACCCTGAAAATGAACAATTTTAAACACTGTCAAATTTACATTTTAAATTAAAATTACCTTAATAATACATTTGAGATATCATCCTTCCTTCATCACTGAACAGGTCAAGTGTTGACTGATCTCAGTTACTGTAGTGGGTCTACTGTAGACCATGTTCTTTTGAAGACCAGCATAGATCTATCTGATGAAACAAGTGATGTTTGCTATCATGGCCCCTCTTTAGTCTGATGGATATTCAAATTCGGTGCTGCGTTGATGCCTCATGTTATTAAAATGTCTCAGTGGCATTTCCTTGTTGTCAACTTGTTCAAGTTGTTGATCAATGTCAAAAATTATAACGATGACACAAATCACTGAACTGGATTCCAGAAACATAGCAATACTTCACTTTTCTGTTGCCACTTTATTTTGTTATAAATCCGATTTCTGATTAAAACAGTTGTTTCTCGACATAGTTTCCACGAACTATTGTTAATTTATCAAATCACACCGGTTTTTGTCAGAAAAAAATGGCGTCCACGATCTCCCTAAATAAATTTGACTGATCGTATTCCTGAACAACAAACGTTCGTTTCAGCTTATTTTACTTCGTTTATTTGAAATTTTGATAAAAAATGGGTAGTTTATCGCTTCAAAATGTACTAATTTCTCAAAATTTTATGTAAAACATAACAAAAGGGGCCGTAATAAAGGAGAACTATTTATCGGCGCGTAAGAAATACCGCGCGCGTTGTTTACGTTTGTTTTTGAAAAAATCACGGTGATAAAACCTTTCATATTGAATTTATCATACACAAAATCACAGCGGTAAACCTATCCAGGTGAATTTAGCATACAGTAGAAAAACATCGATATTTTAGTGGTAAGTGCATGATAAATAGAATAACAGATTACTGTCTTGCGATATAAGTGTTATCAGGCTCGGCCGATATGGGGGCGGAGGAGCTCGGCAGAGCCTCGCCCCTCCGCTCCCCATATCGGCCTCACCTGATAACACTTATATCGCAAGACAGTAACCTGTTATTCTCTATGTATTGTATTGTTTAGTTTTTGTGAATTTCTTTAAATAGAAGTTGAGGGAATTTTTAGATCTCGCTTTTTTCTATACCGTTTTAACCTGTCTTACCATCTGCAAAATAAAGATACATTTATAATATAAATCTCAGTCAAGTTTCATTTAACGGCATTTTGCCATTATTGGGATTTTGATATGTTTATCGATGAAAGTGCATGGGAGGAGTGTGTTCAGCCCTTAAATAAAAATGAATAGATAAAGAAAACATATTACGAGCACCACTATATGCTTCGTATTTTGTGTCGCTCAGCCGACAAGGCGTATCCAGCAAATACTTGTCTAATCCGATTGCTTCCATCAAGAACAGTGTCCCATGTTTAGTCAGTGAACCAAGTTGAAAATTGCGGTGATGCAGCCATTTTGTCAGGTTGAAATCTAATAAATTGAACATCATTTAGAAATCGGGTGTCATCAGACAACAAGCACAACTAACACAACGCCGACATTTTCAGGCATCTTTTTCTCCGTAGTATTCACGTTGCTTCCATATAATTTTATTGTAGGCAACTAAGCTTTCTCATTGGAAACAAGAAACGTGAGTATGCCTCGAAACAAAGTTAACACGACACTAAAGCTACAAGGTGAGTTTAAAAGTTCCACATGCAACTGTAAACGCGGAAATTAAATTATATGGGAAAGAGAAGCCTGAACGCAAATATTGTCATACTAAGTTAAACTAAACTATCTTGAGGATAAAAGCAACCAGCTTTTTTTCAGGTTAATCGGAGAAAACTAAGCCTTCTTGGAATAAATTTTATGTTTCCTTACCTGTGTTTAAATCCCATGCGCACACATCTTTCTTTACTTTAAAATTTTCTAGAATAGTCTCGTTAAAAACACACGAAGAAACTGGGTCGGGACATAAAGACATTTGCAAGCTGGCAATGAAAATGTTTTCAGCCATGACATCAAGTACTTTGTATCTAAAACAAAAATGTCATACATTATTTTCGCACTGGGTGGTCGGCTAAATTAACATCATTATTAGATATTAATTTAAATATAAATGATCAGATATAAATCTCTTCTAAAATATTATTTTCCCTTTCCTTTTCTTCCAGTTAGGGAATAAAGAAGCTAATACTCATTTAAACACAAACATGTTCGCAAATCAATGTTTCAATCATAAAAAGTGAAAAGTTAATTAAACGTCCAATTTTACTGAAAACACAATTTCGGAATAGGTTGGAAAAACAGTTATACACGAATTTAACATAAATTTTAAAAATCAGTAATCTGATGCATGTTGCATTAATTTTTAACGGTACATATATTGTAGATGCCGTCAAATTTCATTGTAATAAATCTCTCTTTGAATTAGAAACCTCTATTGTTGTCTATCTAAAAACAAACCTCATCGAAATTAATCCGAATAAAGACACCCGTTTTTCCATTCCCCACTGATAATCCGATAATGAAAATGTTTCAGTGAGGTTTTCAATTGACACTTGTAGAACATTTTCACATGGACGAGCATCGAAGTGAACTGTGAATGATCTGCCGAGCAAATCCGATCTCAAACAGCATTTAATGTCCGAGCAAGTCTTGACAAACCCACAAGAGAGATGCTGATTATTATTGAACCAGACTGGTAAATCCTTGGAACACTCTTAAAAAAGAAAGATATCATTACATGTTATCGAGAGTTTTAAATTGCCATACGCACAAGAAATATTGAACACAAATATTGAAAATAATGAAAAAAAAACAACATGTAAATGAATGAATGAACATGACACCTATCGTGTGTAAAAGAAACTCGAAATCAATTAAAAGATAAAATGAAACATATATAAATAACAAAAGCTATTTAAAGATTGAATGAAAGATATGGATATTCGATACACATACAATTTATACTGGGAATCTTTACCAAAGTTTTGTCTAAAATTACACCTTCTATATGTTTCTGTTAGCAAATCACCGTTACTGAACTTTTTTTTGTTTTATTCGGGACTCTAAGATTGAAATTCGGGACAGCATTACACCAGACGAGACAAAATATCATTTCATGTGTATTTCATTGATACGGAGAAGTACTCCTACCTTGCACTTTTGTGACGTTAACATCCGACATGTCACAAGGCTTGATTAGATATTTAGAAATTCCAAGTTCTTCAAACAAACGCGCAGCAAGGATTCCACGAATATTGTCTAGTGGGTTTAAAGCGTGTTCGGCTTTCCAATTAGCCAAAGAAAATTCTGAAAATAATTATGTTTAGAAACACGACCAGTTTATTATAAAATACATCAAGTTTATTTTTAAATAATAATGTACGTTATGATTTAGAAGATATTACAAAACCGCTTGATTTTTTTTATTTTAATCCTAGCATTTTAAGTAAATGACTTTTATCTTGTTTAAAAGAAATTTGAAATGTTTAGTTCATGCTGAATGAAGTTTAATCAATAGGCTTTTCGTCAGTTTATTAGTACGTTAAATACAATACTAAAAATTAAATATACTACAAATGAAGCCTGTCTAAAAAATACGCAACCAATCCGCTATACACAAGCACCCCCACCACCACACAAGAATTATATCTTCTATATCTTTGAAATGGGATATTAGTTTCACAACGGTGAAACAATATCGTGAAATGAAAAAAAAACCTGCCCATAATACACAACTTCAAAACCAAGACTGATTGGGCGGGGTATTTAAAGCTCTTCTAGAGTTTACAGACTTTCCAGCTATGTACTCCATACATGTAATTATATACAACTATGAAGTAAGGGGAACGTGGAACCCCACTAGCTCTTCAACAGCACTACAAAAAGCTTAATAATTTCTTGTTGTGTCTTAAAGACTTGTCCTTTACAGGCCACTTTCAACAAGATGAAACAGGAATGAAAAATACGTTGACGGAAAATTTGAATGGAAAATCAACAGGCTGATACAACAGTTAGAGCGGGATAATTTCTAACCTTTGTTAAGAAAATCGAAGTCGTATCCACAAAGCGGGGTTGAAAATTCGCTTTGGTCAAATATTGTTGTATTTAGAATGCACTGCGCGTAATCCCAGCACAATTCCAGGCGCAAGGTCATCACAAATACGTTCTTAGTGCTTAAATAATCTAATGTAAACCTGAAGTTGAAAATGAATACGTGATAATAAACAAGTATATTATGTGATAAAATTTCTTAATAGTTTATTTTTGGTGTTTTTTCTGAATTTTTGTTTTAACTATTTTCCTGTACTTATCTGCTAACTGTCTGTTAAATATTCTTTTGTGCCATGCGGTTATAATAATAAAAATATGTAATTTCAAAGTTAATCAGTTATGCGTTTGTAATGTATTACCGAATCTTCATGAATCCAAATGCCTCGAGATTTTGTTGATATCCGTATGTTCCGATATCTAAGTTGATGATTGTCTCCAGTTTTTCAAAACTGAGATAAAGCTTTCTTGTGCAAAGATCAAAATTAAGGCTGACTGCAAGTTTCCTCTGTATGAAGGCAGCATCTATACAGCATTTCACATGTTTGCATGTATCATCAAAATCACACCTTAGCAGCTTTGGTAATTGTGTTAAAACTTGCAAAGATGGGCACCCTGTAATATAATACAATCATTTTTTGTACTTTATTACAAAGTTAAAGGTAATTATGAATTAACAAATAGCCGATATATCTCAGTTTCGACTAGAAAGTGATTCAATCACATCATTTTTTTCAGAAGAAGTTATCGTTGAAAGGTTTCGTTCAACTGACAATATTGCTTATCGTATTTACTTGACAGATTATGCAATTTTTTGTTTGATATAATACGCCGACTACAGAAGAAATGGCACAGTAGTGAAAGAAAAAACTATTCACAGTTGACTCTAAAAAAGAAGCTAAGTTACTGTTTAAACATTACTCGTACTGATGATCAATGTTTGCAAGAAAAAAAGAACCATATTTTAAACTTTTTCAAATGTTATACGCATGTAAATTATTAAATTCACTCAAAACAAGATTTATCGAATGAAGATTGTTTTATCATTTCAAAGTCAAAGTATTGCTTCATTAAAGACGACGAGCATAATATGACATCATTTGTATATCATTACGCAAACATCGTATATATATTAAACCAAATCATTACAAAATTGAAATATTCATATCAGGAATATAAATTTATTAGAAAACGTTCGTTTCTTATTAGGTTTTCCCGCTTAAGTTGATACGTTCATTTTACTGATAATATTTACTGTTTGTCCATCCTCGAACTGCCACACTTTGTGTTTGGATTTTGCAATCAACATCACCAAGGAAGTTAAGAAGTCCAGTCTGCTGGAGATAAACAGGCAAAAGATTGGGTCCTAGAATATCTGTAGGTGTAACTTTTAACGCTTTGTAGAATTGCTGGAGATCGAAACCTGCTTAAATAAATAATAGCACATTATAAATCACTTAATCCCATAATGCGTTTTAGTATCCATACATGTCGATATTCATTGATAATGACAATTATTCTGTATCGTTCCTATATAAAACAACAGATTGAAACAAATCCTCATTGCACACCAGAAGATATTGGTAAAAATGTTGAGGTTATACCCTCATGTATAACCGATTTTCGGAACTAGTATTGTTTCTGTTGAAACATATATATCAAAATACAGTGCTGAGCCTAAGGAAATATCCATAATCAAAACATTTAAAAAAACAGTTGCCCACAAAAGTATCAACAGATTGGTATGATATACCAGTAAATAAAATTCATTCAAGTTGCATGACTATTTTACACCAATGTTACTGTTACATGTAATCAATATTATGCATCCAAATCATTTTAGACATATTTGGTAGAATAGAAATTGGATGGCACTTATGTAGATTAGTGCATTAAAAACGAAAAAAAACAACAACATTCTTTTGTGCACGTATATGGTTCTTCAAGTAATGGCTCCGCTAAACATATCGACATTTAACTTTTTTTTCTATTCCTACTAGCATGACTAGCACAACTGTTTTTTTTACTGCAAATAACAGTAAGAAGAGACTAAGATTATATCCAATTTTGTTAATAATGGTCTGAAAGAAGCTTTGTTATACATGTTTATTGGTGTAATTATTTTTTTAAAAAGTTTGTTCCGTTTAGATTTTAAAGGAATGTATATGTAACTATACACTGTTTCATTAAAAAAATGATATTTGCTCACCTGAACTGCTTTCCCAAGAACATAACGGTTTTGGAATGATCATGTTTTCAAAGACAACGTTATCTTCCGCACAGTTAGACGATTCCAAACACAGTCCGTATCTGAGACTGAATGCAATGCGATTAGATTCCTTCAAATCTTCAAGTGTGTACCTAAAACGCATGAATATATTATAATTAAATTAAATAGTTTTAATTGTGATATTTTATTTATAATTTTAATTCTTAATTGAATAAGCTATGTCGCTTGCATTTGTAGGTGTTCCATTTTACAATTTATCAATAAGACGTGTAGATGATATAAAGGAGTTTTTACAAGGCCGTTACGTCATGTCAATATTTCACACATGCACACTGAAATGGAGAGCAAAATCTAAGTTTATGATACATGCTCAGACCAGTGATCAAGCAAGCATCTCGACAGACCAAGACCTAGCTAAATAATCCCGATTACGTTTATCAGCTGCGCCACCGCCATATCCACTAACAAAGTAACTCCCATAAAAAGCTGTCATTTATATTAATTACTAGTGACAGATTGTTACTGGCTATATACGGGGCCATCACGTCACTTTTAGAAATATATTTATTATAAATGATATTCATTTATTAATTACATCAAAAGTATCAGAATAAAGAGCATCTTTATTTGCAAGCTTATGTTTACCTCACTGTTATTAGTCCAAATAAATCCAAAGTCTGTTCAATGTCGTATGAAAAATCAAACAATGAAATCTTCCTTTCAAAGTGTTCAATTCCTATCGACATAATCATCTGGCACGTATTAATTTCAAAATCTATTCGAAAAGCTCTTCTCACTTTATCAAAGTGAACACAGCACGTAAGATGTTTACATGAATTGCCTAAAGCACAAGTTACACCGTCCGGTAAATCTATTCTCATATCTTCGATGTTGCACTCTGTGAAACGAAAGAAGAAGTTTTCAATTGTCATGGATAAATCTACGAATTCTACTAATCTTCAAAAAAGAACAATAAAATAATGAAATATGCATATCAGGAATTGTCACATTCAGATAAACAGCCTCCCCACGCAGTCAAGAAGAGAGAGAGAGGGAGAGAGAGAAAGAGAGAGAGAGAGAGAGAGCATGGTTAATAAAATTATAAATAAACAGGTACATAATGCATTATGAAACGCTAATAAATAGCATTATATTATGTATCAAATTAAACTTTTTCTGAGCCATCAATTCATTTAAAAATAAACCGTTAATGAATCCTGAAGTTTCCAATGAGCAGCTATCTCTTATTAGATATTTAGTAAGTCCCAACTCATTCATCAGTCGATCCGAGATTTCGGTGGCAAGAACCGATGTGTTGGTAGGTAAGCCATTGTTGGATAACCATGTGTTAAACGAGAATTCTGAAGTAAAAAAAAACAACTTAAAATTAGTTTAAGTCTTTATAGCTAAACGCTTTAAAATTATTATCAAGTAGAATCAGGATTTAGAACTGATCAAATTGTTAAAACAATATTAAAACTTATATGTATCAACTTCATTAATTTTGCGTGAATTAAGTTTTGCAAGACTCGGTGTTATGATTAGTAATATGTTTAGTGTTCGTGGCAACCGAATATTTTTACCAGGAATTCTGAATCCAAGAATATCTTTGCAGAAAGGTTTCGGTATTTCTTGATTAGTCAAAATTGGTATTTCTATTGCACACATCTCCACATCGGATAAGCATAGTTTGAAAACAATGTCTACAATAAACGTATCACGCCCGATCATGTCAAACATCCGATACCTGAAACAGAGTTATATATCGATCAAAAGGTGATCTTGCGACTGAAAAACATACAATGCTATGAGTTATGATTTTCTAGATAAAACATTGTATTAAGGTCACAAACAATAAAGCGTATCGTACGTAGAATATTTAGATTTCGTCATCAGTCAAGAGCTTTTTTTATCAAGCTGAAATGGAAATTTACCTCAGATTTCAAAATTTATTTCGGAATCACTCAAATGTTCATGTTCCTAAAGACTGTAAGACATGGCTTTAAAATGTTTGATAATCTTGATTGATCAATTGATCATGACCTTGGATTATAAAATCTAAAAACGGAGAAGCTATTTTGGGATAATGTGTGGTAGAATATAACTGACACATACATTAAATATTACCCAATGTTTGTATGATACCTACCAGATCTGAAGAACACCTTGCAATTCAAACGTGTTCCATTTTTCAAATTCGGATGTGATCAACAACAATGAAGACCTGTACTTCTCGATGCTAAAGGTTAATTCGTATTGACAAACGTCGATATTAATGGATAGCTCAAATGAACGTTGGAAAACTCCAGATTCTATGCAGCACGTTACCCCCATGCAACTGTCCGCAATGCTGCAACTTACTCCTTTTGGTAATGCTGGTACTAAAGAGATTGCACCTGCACATTTTTCTAAAAAGGAAACCAATTGTGTGCTTTTGATTTGACTTGCTCTCTATGGTGCTAAAAAGGATATACAACATGACTAATTTGAATATTTATATACATTTCAGTTAACGGGGTGTGTGCTTACACTAAGCAAAAAAACACAAACTTGAATACAGAATTTAATTTTTGATGTAAGCACACTGCTGAGCACATAGTCTTCGTTTTGTTGTTAAAACAAATGATTGCTATTTTATTCATTTATTATTAATTTTGCTGCCTTAACATATACCTGGGATTGCAATTCCTTTTACTGCGGAGCTGTATATAGCATTTGATGTTGAACACTGGTCGGCACGTAAATATTCGTCTAGACCAAGGATGGAACGTAGACTGCTGAGTAAATTATTTCCTATGTTTTCAATTTGAATATCGTTCTTGCGTAGCCAATCATCAAATGAAAATCCTTAAACAGATACACAAGACTAGTGTAAATAATGCGTTAACATTTACATACATATAAATCACTATTTGACTTCATACGCATAAATCGAATATAATAACATAATTATTTTTATTTATTGCAAACAGTTCGTTACACAGAATTGTTGTAAGTTCCGTTGTTTTCGATCAAACGATTAATCAATAGACTGATTTGTTTGTTCTATTGAAATGCGTTGGATTTTGATACTAGTCTTACTGCACACATTCTACAAATTACAACATTTAGAACCAGCGTTGAGCCGAAATAAATAAAATAATAATAAATACAAAGTACCAACTATGTATTGGTTGCCTAAAACACCTTAGAAAGCAAGATTGATTGCAAACTCTTTTTCTTGTACAACTACTTAATTACCCGTGCTTTTAACATCTTGTCTTATAGCTATAAAAGATCATTTAAATAGGTATTGAGAAAATGTTTTTTAAATCACTGGCAACAATTAATTTTGGTTTATAAAAAATTCAAATGGCGTGTTAAAGACGCTTAAATCAAATAATTTTCAGGCATTTTGTGTACTTATAATTACTCTACTTTATATACTTCTCTCCCTCCCCGTACATTCAATCAGTGCTGTTATCAGTTACGGCCTTTGAAGGTCGTTGAGCACGATACTTAATATGTACTATGTTTATAGTACTTCTAAAAGTACTTTTGTTTCAATATTTCGGCCGGTTTATAGATAAGTGGTTTCAATATCCCAGCCAATATAAATTCGGATATTGTTCAATCACCCCAAGGATATACTTTCTGCATTTAATGTTTGCCATTGGCGTTGTCTGTGATAGGCAGGATTTATATTCTAAGATCCTCTCTCAAAATTCTATTATGTTTAGTTCCGCCCATTGTTTTCTCGTTTAGGGCATTCTTTTATCTGGGGACCATACGCCGCTAAACATGGAATGGTACTAATCTTAAAATACCGTATTGAAGGTTCCATGTTCGCCACCATATGCATACCATCGTTTGGGATGGATCAAAATGGTATTGTATATTGGTGTAAATATTGAGTTGCGTTCAACCCGGGGCTAGGCGGCGTGGGTAGTAATAAGCATTTCTATTACTGCCCATGAACATGCTCAATCAAACCGAGCCTGCAATATTTTCATATTTGTCGTGTTCGAGGGTCTTCAAAGTTCCCTCTTCATCTGTTTCATAAACTCTTAAGCCCCTGCAACCATTAAAGAGAGTAATTAATTGCTAAAGAAAGTATTTTAATTAAAAAAGAAAAAAGTATTATAATTAAAAACTCTTGTTATTATAATAATGATTTGAACCAAAAAGGAATTTTAAGTTAGTATATTTATATGAATTCATTGAAATTGGTAATATGATAAGATTATATCATTTTCCAAATGTTGATTTTGTTTGTGCATTTGCAGAACATCAGGACAAGTTTATCTTCAAAATGGCTCATAAATCAAAACTCTTATTAATACGTCAAACGTAGACATTCAAAAAGACTTCACTATAGTAGTCATAACAATCTTTAAATAACATGCTGAAAAAAGCCAAGCTGAAAATTAAAGTTCTTGTTTTAGAGACAAAAATAATATAACATACACCAAAAAACCTCATATCATGTCAAACTCATCCGTTGAATAGACAGCATTATGAAAAAAAAAGAAATTTGTGTAGATTTAATCAGTTGTATGTAACTATTTGAAGTACTCGCTCTATTTAATCCTAGTGGCAATAACCAACTATTCAACTTTGGTTCTTAAATCGATTTTCTTTAAATCAGACAGCTGCAAATTTAATATAAAAAGCCAATTCATTAAAAAGAAAAATTCCATCCAATAAGTCTAGAATAATTAGCAACCGTAAAAAGTTAAAAGGATTTTAAGCAGATCCTGATATTTTGCTGCTGCAGTTTGAATAGCATTTTAGTTACCTGGGATTCTGAACCCTGTACCATGATCACAGAATATATTGGGAATAATCGCATCTCGTAAAATAACGGCACTCAGTAAACATGACTTTGACGCCTCCAGGCAAATTTCTATCTTAGCATTCATCTTGAACGCTGCTTCTAGCTTCTCAATTTTGAATCTGAATATTTAAACAATTATCTTTTAATCAAACAACAGTTCTGTCTTTTTTATTTGATGTTTTACTCTACGAACTAGTAATTGCTAAATTTAATTTCACATACTGATTGGTAGTAGTATAAGTATTATTTTCATAATAATTAATATTTATTTACCGTTATTGTTTCTATTCATTTAAGATGGTATCGTTGAGGATAAAGGTTATAACAAAAACTATTTACCTAAGCTTCACTACACCGAGCAGAAAAACGTCAGTGTCTTTTCCTGAAGATAAAAAAACTCTGTTCATTTTTGTATAAAACTCATTCAAAGAACTTATTCAAATTACCGTTGCATAAAATTTGAGTTGAGCTAATTTTTATATTAACATTTATTAAATCACTAAAATATTCGATTTGTAAAATATTAAGCCAATTTCAAAACAACTGTCACGTCACTTTCAGTTTTCAAACTGGTTTTCATTTTTTGTTGATAATTACCATTTATATCTATTTTATTGTAACTGTGTACGAGTAAATGGTGCGTTAAATAATATGCATACATATTCTGTCATTAATATTGTAAACATTAAAGTACTAAATATAAGACTATATTAAATATGCAAGTACTTAATTTTTTGAAACCATATTACATAACATTATAAAAATTACGAATATTAAGTAAACTAAATCATGTCTTAAAATATTTTGCTGGAATAATGGTACCCCCAAAAATAAGAAGTTCAACACAAACGAACGAAGTCTTACCAAACGAGTAATCTACCAGCGGAAAGTTTATTTTCATGCGCTCGATTTCAATAAGGAGTTGGAATTTGCAGGTATCAAGAATAAGCTTGACCTCAAAAGATCGCTTCAGTAAATCCACATCAACGCAACACTGAATTCCTGTGCATACGTCCGAAATGAAGCAGTTCATTAAGACAGGAAGGGTCGGCATCTCAACTTTTGATGAACAAGCTGGAAAATGATAATCGTAATCAAAAATAATGTGGCATTAGCCACTTCAAAATCAGTTCAGAAATTAGCCACTTCAAAATCAGTTCAGGAAAAACGTTTTTAAATAAATGTGCACCTTTTTTTGTCCATAGAAACTCGGGTTACATTATATATAAACTAAATCAAAACAGTTTCGAGATCTTCCCGTTGTCCTACATTGTATACATCGTTAAAAAAGCTTCACAAAGCGCATGCTTTCCAGGTAATTATTATCCAATGTTATATATATGAAAACATTAATAGTGCAGGTATAAAGCAATAACACACAAACCTGAGCGCCATCTTTTTACAGAGGGAATATATGGATCTTCATTTCGGTTGCACTGATCAGCCATTATATACGTTTTCAACCCTGTTTCTTTCAAAAGATTGTCTATTACATCTGGCATCAAATTTATTACGTCGTGAACGTTTTGTTGTTCTAGCCAGTTTTCAAGCGAAAAATCTATAAAATTCAGCAAAAACACAAATATTTAAATTGTATTATATTTATAATACCGAATTATGTTCGTCAGAAACGACTGTAATAACCGCATCATTTTAACCGATCCTACTTTCTTGTAATACTCTTTAACCAAGAATGAGTAAACTTTTGAGTTGCAACATCCTGAATTTTATTAAAATTCAACAAATTCTTTAAAAGATCGAGACAGGTTCATGAACATAAAATGTGCCTTATCATTATTTTATGGAATATATTATAAGCTAATGTATTATTAAATAGATAACATGGTTCAACAGGAAATGACCGAAACAATTTAGAATCTAGTGTTTGCTTAAAAAGGATTTGATTCTTGAACTAATGTAAATACAATTTCTAAAACCACCACGTAGAGTTGCATTTAAAAACTTCATCGTGGTGTTGCCTAATAGGTAGATATAAAGGTATAATAAAAAACGTACTTCTCCGTTCTGAAATAATATCTAAACAGAAATCCATTTTTAAATGTTCAAATTACAGCCTGTTTGACGATTGATTAATCTATATCGTTACTTGAAAAGTCAGTATTAAACTTTTTAAAAATGCTAGCTTTAAAGCTTGTTATTATCTTATGTTATTTTTTATGTAAATGGTTGTGCTAAAATAAGATTTTCCTATAAATACAAGACTTAGTGTATGTTGTCGGCTGAAAGGCCCTATGCGGCCTTGCCACGATGAGATGCCATCCATTTGAAAGCTTCAAAATTTAAAATACGTCTTCAAAAACACATTAGGGCACATTAACATCACAAGTCTATATATTCAGGAAGATGAAAGTCATACTTTATTCTTGTTAATATTTATGCAAAGCATAACGGATTGTGTAAATAAACTAAGTTTTCATAGTTCTAACAAACGACTTGATATATACATAGATAATTTTAATGTTTATGTGATATTTAATGCATGGCTAAAATAACAATGAATTAGCGAAATGTCAGATGTTTAAAGTATTGTTTTGGCAATATTGTTGTGATAGTGTACCCCTGCGATAAAAGCTAAAGTAACATACTTGGTATCAAAAATCCAGCATCCCATTTGCAGAATGGTTTTGATACTGTGGTGTTTTCAAATATGGGTATCTGGATTTCGCAGTGATCATTATTGAAGCAAACATCGATGCTTAGATATAACCCAAGCTGCTGATCCTCTTCGAAGTTTTGAACACGATAGCTGTAAACATTGTAGATATAAAAACATTATAACTTATTGAAAAGTCAAAATAGTAAAAGGAATAACAATGAAACAGGTTGCTAGTAGAGTTTAGTTAGCATTTTATTATTACTTCATTGCTGTTGACGCTTTAAAAGGGAATTCTGTTGCAAACATTAGACAATCAGCGATAACACAACATGTATTAAAATATTTAATATAAGAAATCTTTTAATAATTTACTGCAAAATATATTTTGGGCGTCAAACTCTTTACTTTATTGACAGGCTGTAACAAGATAAATTTTCACTTACAGCTTCACTTTGACATTTTATTAAAACTTGCAAGTGTGTACGCTTGTCCAAATACTTAATGAGATCTTCATTTCAAACAATTGTTCTAAAAAGAGATACTTGCTTGATTCTGAAAACTCCCATTAAAGAAAGTTTTTGGGAAGTACCTGAAATACAAAGCGTCAAATTTAAAATATTGGCAAAGCTTAAGACTCCGTTCGATTCTTTTCCCTGTTAGGCAATAAAACAAAAATATTTTAGATTCTCATCAACGCGCCCGCCCATGTCCAAAACCACCCGCCCCTAAAAAAGTATTTGTAAAAAATATCGGTTTTTAGACCATCCCGGATATGGGAAAAACATGGCCGACAATAATAAAATAAAATGTTCATCATTTCAAAGCTTACCGAATGTGATAGTGTCTCTGTTAAAGACTGGTGTGGCTTTTCAAGCAAGAATAGGCACCAACATGCTACTTTTGTAAGTTGTTATCATGATTTTTGAAAAAAAACGAATATTCTACACATAAGGTTCTGGTAACTACAAATGCCATTTTAAGTTAGTTTTTACTTTTGTTCTCATGTATTTCGTTAATAAAAAATAAAAATTAAAAAGTGTCCGAGCGCCCCTTTTTTCCCCAAAATCCGGATGAGAATTTAATATTTTTCTTCTCTGGCCTTATCTTTATAAAACAATTCTGTACAGAACTGACTCTTTTTTACTAATTCTTCTTTTAGCAATTACACTTTTGTAATAGCTCAACATGTATACGATATTTGTTTGTGAATTTTAAATCGATATTTTAAAATAAGATCTTATGTTAACAATATGCCAACAGTGAAGTAGGTTTTGCATTATTTTCTTTGCGAAAGCATACACTGCCCTGCATGATTACGCATTTTAAACGAATCTAATCATGCACGAACTGCACTGCAAATTTGAATTGCACGGGCAAAGCCGTAATAATGAATAGCCTTAACAACCATTACTATTGTAATTAAGAGGTTGCAAACATTTCAAATGGTGAATACTAGCTAAAATTTCAAAACATAAATTTTGGGGAAAATACTTATTGCCACCTAGATTTTAGTAAATAAATGTATATAGCTATGGTTATAGTAAATGTTTGCCAGCTCATTTTAGTCTTATTCATGTTCTAATTACAAAGCACATACTAAAACAAAAGAAAAACCATTTGCATGAGAACTCTGAAATTGATGAACAATATACCAAAGCAACTCATACCTGAAATAAGTATATGCTGGTCTACAATGTTTAGGGCCAATTCGTCAAAATAATGTTAGGGTTAACAAGAAAACCTTACTTCCTGGTTCAAAGTGAAAGTACTTTCACTTTCACTTTGAACCAGGAAGTAAGATTTCCTTGAATTTCTTGAAAACCCTTACATTATTTTGACGAATGGGCACTAAACATTGTAAGTCAGCATATATTTATTTCAGGAATAAGTTGCTTTGGAATATTGTTCATGAGTTTCAGAGTTCTCATGCAAACGGTTTTTCTTTTGTTTCAGTATGTGCTTAGTAATTAGAACATGAATTAGACTAAATTAAGCTTGCAAACATTTACCACATCCATAGCTAAATACATTTATTTACTAAAATCTAGGTGGCAATAAGTATTTCCCCCAAAATTCAATTTTGAAAATTTAGCTACTTTTCGCCATTTGCAATCTTTGCGGAACCTTAAATATGATCAAACGAAAGAAACAACAGATAATCTTACCCCATTCGTAGTCGATAAGAGATATGTTGTATTGTAACTTCTCGATTCCAACGACAAGACGATTTGCACAACTGTCAACTTGCAACGTAAAACTTATACCTCGGTTTAGAATGTCAATATCAACACAGCATTCGATGCCCGTACAATAATTTGGAATGTGACATTTAACTTCCTGTCTCAGTGTTGGCAAGTTTATTTTTAGAGGACAATCTATATTAAAAAAAGTAAATGTAAAAGTAAATTGTCAGTCCTTTAATGTTAAAAGTTAACTGGTTCCATAATAAGTTAATGTTGTTTCCTTGCTCACACAAATCTGTCCATGTAGACAACACGAGCGCTTAACTACAAAGGAATCTATAAAAGTTGTTCTTGTAATTCCATTTTGTTAAGTTTCTTATCTCGGCAGCCTAAGTTTTATTTTGGCGCAACTTGGCTGTAAGTACAGTATATGAGATAAAATTGATTAACTGAACGCAAACGGTCAGAAATAGTAAAAAGGTGAAATATGCATATCAGGAATTGCCACATTCAGAAAACAACAGCCTCCCCACACAGTCAAGAAGAAGAGAGGGGGAGAGAGCATGGTTAATAAAATAATCAGTTTCAAAAAGGACGCCACTAACAAAAAACAAAAATGAGAACCCGAGGGGTTACCGCCTTGGAACGGTCAGTGGCAAATCAAATTGCCACTGGGGGTTTAAACCAGGTTCTAGGGTGCACCAACCTCACACTTGCCCCAACAGGTTCTCGTATCACAAGACAAGTACAAATTGTCTTGGTGAAATAACTCCAACCCACCCATCAGTAAGTTTAGAAAAATTATCATTTTCTACATTTACTCCTTTGAAATCTTGCAGATAAGAAATGATTATCAAACTCTACGAATCATGTTTTATATGTACTTATAGTATGCATGTTGTGATTATGCAACTTAATTGAGCAAATCATTATTTATTGTACGTATTTTACAAATACGTTTCTATATTATTAAAACAGTTTAAAATAAACTGAATTTGTAGTAACTATTTGTCCATCCGTTGATGTCATTGTAATACGGGTGTACATCACGGCTACATGCAATGCCTTCCAGGTATGGTGCAAGTCCAAGTTCATCAATTAATTTTGCCAGAAACACTCCTCCAATAATTGTTCCCGGACTGAGTCCTTCATTCGCCAGCCATTCGTTAATTTTGAAATCTTAAAAAAAACAAATTGAAGAACGTTTATTTGAGCGAGGCGAGTAACTGCATTCATTAAAAATGTAAATTACTTTTTAACGTACACTAAAGTATATGTTTACTCGCAAACATTTGTTTAATCAGTCAGTCACAATACAATAATAGTTATCGACACTGGTCTATATTTATATAGTTCCAGAATTAAAAATACAAGTTTAATACGAACCAGGAATTTTAAAATCCATATCCCAATTGCATAGTGGTTTCGGAACAACGGCTTTATCCAATACTAGAATTTGTTGCAGACAAGTTTTCCCTGTTTCAAGGCAAACACTGACATTTGCTGAGAGTTCGAACGTTTTTGTATCTTTATTGTCATTTACTAGGTATCTGTTTCAAAACAAATTAATTAGAATAAACATATAACAATCAACCAAATTGAATGTTTATGTAAAAAATCAACACTTTTAATTTGTTTTAAGTCCTGGGAGTAATTGTTTCTACACTGACCTTCTCGGTGTTGTGACCCTTCAATGAATGGTTTGAGGACGGCGTATTCATACGCTAGACGCTTGTAAGTTTAGACGTATTAAGTATCAACTAAAACGGTTGATTGGGTGACAAGAGAAAAAAAAACATTTTTCATTCATATTATTTAATAGTTAATATAAATAATTTCTCGCGCAATATATTTTGCTGCTTGCTGTTCCAATGAGGTAACTCCATAAGTTTGTTATCGATTTTGCTTTGTGTTTTCTGTTTTACAGACTTTCAATTATACTCGTGTTTTTAGAGAAGAATGTTAGAAGATGCTTATTCGAAATTCAGCATATTTCACACGTATATTAGATATAATAGAGAAAATAGAAACCAGCTTAGTATTGGAAAACATTATTTAGATGACTTACCCTAAACGTATCATGCCAAAAAGATCAAAGCTGTCCCACTTGCCTAAAATAAATTTAAAAGCGTCAATATTCGATAAGAAAGTGTTTTACCATATATCGGAACAGTTATACCATACCAGATGATTAGAAAACACAAACATAGCTCAACTGCTTGCATATTATCTCTTGGCATTGTCTTTGATATACAGAAATTATATTCCCATGACATGGCTAAAACAACAGCTTGTTAACGGTTGAAATTGGCGGCAAGGCAAATTTTTACAGATAAGTAAATAATTATATATCAAATACTAAGATGCGAAACACGCTAACGTAAACTTTGATAAATAACTGGTCGTCAAAAACAGGTATTTATTCATACTATTTTGTTCAATATTATAATGCTTTTATTGTAAAAATGCAACTGTTTCTAATTTCTAAATCATAACTAAATTTGTATTACTTGCATTCTATTAACGGCATTTTTGCTAGCTCATTTATTCATCCAATTGCAAGTCATTTTTTTGCGATTCCGTGACCAGTTTTTTGTAAAATAACCTGTGATTATTAATTGGATTTTCAAAAAAACATCGTTTTTATCATTTACAGGTTTCTCCCTCTTCTAATGATATCGTTATAGTTTTCATTATGCACTTGTTTTGCTTTATTAGTATTTTAAGGTATGCCTAACTTCACATATTTTTACCATTTTAAGGTAACCTTTATTGTTTTGAAATACAAACGTTGTGTGATTTAGAACAAAAACACATGTTTTGCGTGAGCTGGTTATAATAACCTGCTAAATCTGAAATATTTAATAAATTTTACTCTTGTCGTGACTTGAAATTTAAAGTTTTCGTTCCCATATAATTCTTAAATGTATTAAGAAATTATTGTTAGACTAATATACTGTAATTCTCCTTTGACAGACTTAAAATGCGTTGATAGTATAGTTATCCAGATACAAAATTTTTTAAAATTAAAATCTTTCAGGTTTTTTTTTCAGAATTTACTTCAATGTTACATGCACTTGCGATTACATATTCTTTTTTTTCTGAGCAGAAAGTCAAATTACAAAGCATATTGTGGAAAGTGTTTCACGTTTGGTAAAATAGTTTTTATACAACTAAGTTAGTCTTTAAAAGTTTCTATAAATTATCTACGTGTTTCCATTGATTAAATTGATTTAATTTAAGTTTCGAATAACTTACCATACTGATAATTCAAAAGTGTTTTTTTGTATTGAAGCTTCTCAATACCAACTGTCAAAGAATAATTGCAACTGTCCAGTTCCAACTGAAGGGAAAATGAGTTCTTGACCGCTTCAACTTGGATGCAACATTCCAGACTTGTACATGATTCTTTCAATAGGCAGTGAGCGTTTGCAGGCATGCTTGGAAGTTGCAAGACCGCCGAACAGTCTAAATATAAAAAAAACGTAACAATAACAAACTTGGTTATATTCTACGGATTCTTTAACAAAACTTGCAGTACACGCTTTTGAGTTTAAAATTTGCTGATGAATAAAAGTCTTGTCCGGTCTCCAATTTTCATCATATTACTCTACCGGCAGTAAAGGCTCAAATTCCAGACTTTTTTCATTGAATGTTTATATCCTCTTTCTATTAGAACCAAATTTATGATTGTGCGATAAAAACTTCTCGCGTTTAAAAGATATTTATATTGAAAACCGTAAGAAATGTGTCCGCGAGGACATTATAATCATATGTCTAGTTGTGTTACAAGTAACACATTACTAGACGAAACACAAACAACTGGAAAAACATCACATTGCGATATGTGGGACTTTTCATCCGATCAAAGAAATACTTCAAAATTCAGTTCAGTTTGAATGACGGAAACATAGTTTTTCGGCAATATTGTTTTAATTGCTAGAATAACAAGCGGTTAACGATAAGCTTTTCAAAGTAAACGCCGTATGTGTCAGGCGAATCAAAATGATAATATCGTTCGATTAAAAAAGATTTATAGTAAAGAATATTTCATCAACAGGTATGTTTCATGTAAGATTTGGGTATGTATTGTTAATGGTGTTTTACATTATTTCTTTGTAAAACATATGTAATTAGTGAATAGACGGTTAATCTGTCACAGAATCAGAGTACTCACCATTAGTCCAACCTGAGCTTCTTGCCAAACATGCGTCTTTCAAAAGATATGGCGTCAAGCCGAGCTCTTCAAACAATCTTGCCAGCATTAAATCTGTCAACTGGTCCTTGATACCAGGAAAATTACTGCTCATCCAGTGATCAAAAGAGAAATCTGTAACGAGACAATACATGTTCTAATTTGGATATAAAAGCTTAAACTATATTAAATAAACTATATTAAATAACTGAGAATCAAACTCCGATGTTGATAAACAAAAATAAAATTTAAAATAATGCACTGATCCAATCAATAATTGTATTTACGTGGATTTAATATATTATGTTGACAAGTATTAGCGCCATTTCAAACTTGACCAGATTCAGGTTTATAGTTAAAAATTCCACGTTCTTGGGTTAAAAATCAGTGCACATAAGTTGTTCATGTAAAATAATGTAGATTGAACAAATCAAAAGACACAAAACACCGATAAACAAACACATAAATAGCCATGTATACTGTATTTAGTCTTAAGTACCTATAAATATAAGCTCCAAAAGCTGCTCAATAGTAAAGATGTAGGAAATCTTCCAGAGAAAGTTGTTGAACATTGCTTTATTCGGAATTGAATTTAAAATAAAGGCTTGTTTGTTATTTGCGATCAATAATGACGTAAAAGTTAGCTGTTGAACATTAAAAACATATTCGTAATACATTGAATACTTGTACTTACTGGGTATTTTGAATGATGAATTAAAGTTGCACAAAGGTTTCGGGAATACGACTCGGTCAAGGATATCGGTTTGTAAGACGCATTTTGAAATATCGAAGCAAACTTTCAGTCTTATAGTCACAACGAATTGTTTACTTGACTTTAAATCTTCTATCTTAAATCTGAAATGTAAATATTTATAATGGTTCGTTTAAAAAGAAGTCTGCTTCAATGTCAAGTTACTTATAGCTGATGATAAGGGAAATTAAAATTTCAAGTTTTGCGATCCATATACTTGTTGTCACGTTGGCAATAACAAGATCACATAATAGTATATTTCTTAAAGAATCTTTTGACAGTATGTAATTTGACATCCTCACGCCATTGCAATTTTATCCGTATTGCGAATATGGCTTCGGGAAATATTTGAAGAACAATAAATATGAAGATCCTTTATTACATCTTAAATGTATCGATATTGAAATTATCCATATTGTTTTTTGATCTACAAAATGCGATTTCCTGTGCTATCCATTACAATTGTTGAGAATACTATAACGTAACGTAAACTTGCGCGCCACGCAAAAGTATGTGACGTTCATGATGTCAACGTTGTTGTAGTGTATATACTTGTTACGCAAAAGTATGTGACGTTCATGACGTCAACGTTGTTGTTGTGTATATACTTGTTTTGTACGTTGAAGGAGTCGCTCAATACAATCTGAACCGTTCACAACGTCTTGTTCTCTCTCTTACGAGTTTCCCATTTACGATCACGCCGATATTGGTGCCGCAACGACCAGGATAACCATGAATCTGCAAAAACTTCATACACAAAGAGAGGGACACCGACGATTTATAGAGAGATACTTGGAGAAAATTGAGCACGCAATGGAGAACGAATCTTTGGTGGAGTTCAACGCAATTCTGAAGACCATCGAAGAGAAACTGCAAGTTCTAGAGACATTAAATGATAAAATCCTATCGCAAACCGACGCAGATGGAACTGCAGAAGAGATATTTCAAACCGACGAGTACACCATGGAAATGGAGATCAAGTTGTGTCACCTACGAGCGTTCCAAGATCAGAAGAAATCCGTGCACAGCACAACCCGCCGGGTCGATCAAGGAAATTCAGGTCACAACGAAGAGCAGAGCAACAACAACGGTTTGAATCCTACCGTAAATTCTTTTCATCCTGAGAGAACTGTAAGTACATTTTCTCATTGTAGTAGCGCTGTAAATTCATCACAATTCTACAGACTTCTAAAGATGTCGTTACCAACTTTCAGCGGTGATATTCTACAGTGGCAATCTTTTTGGGATAGTTACGAGTCCACTATACATACAAATGTAAATCTCACAGATGTCCAAAAATTTACTTACCTCAAATCCCAACTTGAAGGCAATGCTGCAAGTGTAATTGAAGGCTTCGCCATGACTAATGCAAACTACGCACGTGCAATAGATTTACTCAGAGAAAGGTTCGGTAAGCAACATAAAATCACGCACGCCGCTATGCAAGCCTTACTTAAATTACCTGCACCGTCGAGTAGATTGTCCAGCCTTCGAAATTATTATGATAAGATGGAGACGTATATCCGTAGTTTAGAAGCTATGGGACAGTGTCAAGAACATTACGGAAATTTGTTAGTGCCCGTTATATTAGACAAAATGCCATGTGAAATTCGTAGACAATTAGCTCGTGAAAATGGCGAAAATAACTGGGTATTAGATGATCTACGCCATGCCATTAACAGAGAAATCTGCATCCTAGAGTCTGGTACCGCGCAGAATGAACCGGAAGTTGATGTTTACGAGGCTACAGCGTCATTTCTAACGGGTGCGAAATCCAGAAAGAGAGCACAACAAGATCGGAAAACTTCTGGCGCAAGTTCATTCAATTTCAAATGTGCCTTTTGCGATGGCGGACACAAATCAAGTGAGTGCAAAGCTTTTACAGACACCGAATCTAGGCTTAAAGTTGTAAAAGAGAAACGCCTTTGCTTTAACTGCTTAGGTAAACATCCCGTCGCTAAGTGCAACTCCAATAAGAGATGTCGAAAATTCAAACGGAAGCACCACACAACAATATGTAGCAGCCGACAAGGAGGTAACCAGGCAACAGGTGGTAACCAGGCAACAGGTTCGAGTACAAACGAGGCCTCATCACCGGAAACAGCCGTGCTGCACTCTTACACAAGCCCACCAGATAAAGGAGTGCTACTTAAAACCGCCATAGCAACAGTGTCCTCATCAAAACACATTCAATCAGAAGCTAACATATTATTTGATGAAGGAGCGCAGAAATCATTTATTACACAGCAATTAGCGGAAGAGCTTGAACTTACCACAGAAGGTACGGAGACACTATACCTATCATCGTTTGGCAGCAGAAGTAACAAGGTGCAGCAGTAGATGTCGCAACAGTACACCTTATTACAGACAATCGCCAGAAGATCCCGATTCAAGTCAGGATTGTACCGACAATATCAACACCTATCAACAATAGGCTACAACGCACAGTCTCAGGGCTATCCTATCTTCGAGGTCTAAAACTCGCGCATCCTGTGACCGGAGATTGCACTTTCAACATATCACTGCTGATAGGTGCTGACTTCTATTGGGACATAATAGAAGACGAAGTTATTCGCGGAAATGGACCTACTGCTGTAAAATCTAAGATTGGATACCTGTTATCTGGACCAATGCAGACACAAAATACTCGGACTACAGATCACGTTTTCAATATAATAACATCTCGCGCACCGACAGATATATTGGAGCGTTTCTGGAGCCTGGAAAGCATGGGCATATCACCAATTTGTGATGATACAGACAAGACGGACTACTTCAGAGAATACCAGCAGTCATCAATAGAGTTCAAAAACGGAAGTTACTCTGCCAAGTTACCTTGGAAACCAGAACACCAACCACTTCCTAGCAACTACGATGTCTCAAAGAAAAGGACAGAAAATATGATTAAAAGACTGCAAAAGGAGCCACACTTACTAAAAAAATATGACGAAATTATAACAGAACAGGAGCGTAGAGGGTTCATAGAGAAAGTCGAAAGCGATACCCCGCCCACCGGACAAGTCCACTACATTCCCCACCACCCTGTAAAAAAGGAATCAGCGACTACGCCCATTCGAATAGTGTACGACTGTAGCTGCCGGAAGTCACCAAACTCACCAAGCCTCAACGATTGCCTAGAGTCGACCCCACCCATATTGAATGATCTTGCCAGCATACTAGTGAGATTCCGTATCCATAGCTATGCCTCAACTACAGATATTGAGAAAGCCTTTTTACACATCGGACTTGATGAGAGAGACAGAGATTTTACCCGTTTTTTGTGGTCAAGTGACATTAGTAACCCAGACAGTCCATTATCTACTTACCGATTTAAGTCGGTTTTATTTGGAGCCACCTGTTCACCGTTTATACTTAGTGCAACCATATTGAAACACCTAGAAAACTACAAGCACGTGCCAGCAGCAGAGATCATCAAGCGAGATATATACGTTGACAACGTACTTTCTAGTTTCGAGAACGAGTCTGACCTACTCACGTATTTCACAGAATCCAGAAGTCCTATGTCCAGCGCAGGTATGAATCTTCGTTCATGGACATCAAACAGTGAATCACTAAGAGCACTAGCGGCAGCCGACAATGTGATGAACAATGACGTAATTGTGAAGATTCTTGGAATGAAATGGGACCCAATCAAAGACGAGATATCATTTGCAAAGAGAAATATCCCAATTCTAGATGTCGTCACAAAGAGAACCATACTAAAGTACTCATCACAGATCTATGATCCCCTCGGCTTACTAAGTCCAGTCACAGTGAGTGCGAAAATATTACTTCAAGAGCTATGGAAAGACAAATACGACTGGGACACACCGTTACCCGATTCTATACGTGACAACTGGAACCAGCTTACAAGATCCTTGAATAAAGTTACAGAAATGAAGTTTACCAGACAATTCTTACCTTTAGTAAATAGCGACAGCGAGATCAGTCTTCATATTTTCGTAGATGCAAGCGTCAAATCATACGGAGCAACAGCATACATCTGCAACCAATCCCAAGCTAGACTTGTTATGGCAAAGAACCGAGTAGCGCCTTTAAAAACGTTAACTCTACCCCAGCTAGAACTAATGGCAGCATTGGTTGGCGCACGACTGTCTTCATATCTTAAAGAGATCATAACAACCTCAAATGTGACATATTGGTCGGACAGCCAAATCGTACTCCGTTGGCTTAAGACAACAAAACCGCTCAAACGTTTCGTGAGGAATCGTACTGAAGAGATACATAAGCTGACAGACATGTCGTCGTGGAGATACTGCCCCACCGATTGTAACCCAGCTGACTTACTGACACGTGGAGTTTCAGCAGATACATACCTTGATAGCCAACTATGGAACGCCGGTCTTACATGGCTTCCGAACAAAGAGCACTGGCCGACCTGGGAATACAATCAGACGACACCAGCTGCAGATGCAGACGAGACTCCGACGCAGATGACTACTGTTTCAAGTCTACAATGTATGGAAATTTCGGGCGTACACAGAGTAGTGAACATATCCAAATACAGCACTTACCATAAATTACTTCGTATTACGGCATACGTGTGGAGATACATCAATAATTGCAGACGCCAACGAGCGAACAGATTTACTGGGAGTTTAACAGCAAACGAACTACACGACGCAGAAGTTCAATGGTTGAAATCATGTCAAGCTACACATTTTCAAGAAGAAATAGAAAATATGAAGTCAAACAGTAAAGGTTCACGTTTACCACTGATTAGACAACTCAAGTTGTATTTAGACCCTCAGGGTATCATACGCTGCGGAGGTAGAATTCACAACGCACCACTCAAGTATTCAGCAAAGTTTCCCTACCTATTACCAAAGAAACATGAACTAACCAAGCTAATCGTATTCAATGCCCACGAAAACCAGTTACATTCTGGAGTAAACGCTACTATAAATCAACTTAGACAGAAGTACTGGATACCTTCTATACGACAGCGCGTCAGAGCGTTACTGCGTACATGCGTGAAATGTAATAGAGTTATTGGCAGACCGTACCGAGCACCAGACCCGCCACCTCTACCCAAGGTCAGAGTAGAAGACGCCCCGCAAATCAGCGTCACTGGTGTAGATTTTACAGGAGCTTTATATGTAAAGACCGCTACCGGAAGTGAAACTAAATGCTACATCTGCCTCTTCACATGCGCAGCTACTAGAGCCGTTCATCTTGAAGTCGTTCCTGACTTATCAACAGACGCATTTCTACAAGCGTTTCGGAGTTTTACAAGCCGCAAGTCGTTACCCAATGTGATGATATCGGACAACGCAACAACTTATGTTGCTGCAGCAAACTACATCAAAAAGTCTGTTTAACACCGCAGCTATACACGAAGAACTTGGCAAAAGAGGAACGGAATGGAGATTTATACCAAAACGCGCCCCATGGTATGGTGGTTTTTGGGAGCGCCTCATTGGACTTACAAAAACAACTTTAAGAAAAATTCTGGGAAGAAGGTTCGTATCCATGGAAATCTTGCAGACGATTGTTACAGAAATTGAAGCGGTTATGAATGATAGACCCCTAACCCATGTTTCTTCAAACATTGACGATTTGGATACATTAACACCGTCACATCTGCTCTACGGACGTAAGATGACGTCACTACCATATTATGAACACTACACAGACAATGATGTTGCGTCAGTTCAAAGTGACCAGACGACACTCACTAATCGTGCCAAAATGCAAATGCAAATCATCAGCCAGTTCAGGAAACGCTGGAAATTAGAATACTTAACCGCACTACGGGAGCTCCACAAAACTACAGGATCGAACAAGGAACAAATTCGTGTGGGAGATGTCGTCCAGATTCATGATGAAGGACCACGTGTTTACTGGAGGCTGGAGGTGGTCGAAGAACTTATCACAGGGAAGGATGGATCAACTCGTGCCGCGAAGATAAAAACTAAAAATGGATTAACTACAAGACCGATCTTGAAACTTTATCCGCTGGAAACTATTACAAGTGACAATTAAATACTTATGCCAAGATAAAGACACTCATAAAGACTGCATTGATTTAAATAACGCTTATTACTCAAATGAGATTTATTAAGTTAATAGGTGATATTATATACAAGAGTGTTGTTTAAATTTAATAGTGACATTTCACATAAACATTAATTTTAATATGCCTTCATATCACTTTTCGTGGCCCCCAGTATGTTGAGAATACTATAACGTAACGTAAACTTGCGCGCCACGCAAAAGTATGTGACGTTCATGACGTCAACGTTGTTGTTGTGTATATACTTGTTATGCAAAAGTATGTGACGTTCATGACGTCAACGTTGTTGTTGTGTATATACTTGTTTTGTACGTTGAAGGAGTAGCTCAATACAATCTGAACCGTTCACAACGTCTTGCTCTCTCTCTTACGAATTTCCCGTCTACGATCACGCCGATAACAATAGAAGAAAAGGGAACTTTGAAAGCCATCGAACACGACAAATATGAAAATATTGCAGACTCGGTTTGATTGAGCCTGTTCATGGACAGAAATGGGGTGCATATTACTGCCGCCTAGCCCCTGGTTGAGCGCAATTGAATATTTACACCAATAAAAAAGTACAAATGTACAACTCTGACCATCCCAAACGATTGTTCAGATATTGCGGTGGACGTGAAACCTTAAATGAGGTATTTTCAGATTAAAACCATTCCATGTTCAGTGGCGTATGGTGCCCGGATTAAAAAATGGGTTGCCCTAAACGAGAAAACTATGGGCGGTACTAAACAGAAAAGAATTGTGACAGCGGATCTAAGAATTAATTCCTAAAATAGCCTAATCTATACTGTCTGGGAAATTGAAATTACTCATCTCCAAAATGACCGAAATAATTAAACAAAAGTAATTTTAGAAGTATTATAAACACAGTACATAAGTAAAGGCTTTTAAAAGGTAAACTCTGTTTTCCTCACTCAGTAACAAAAACTCCTTTCATGCTGAAGGTCTCCCATGTTCCAAACTCATAATCAAAGAGCATTATAACGTATGAGAGTTTCTCCAGTCGGAAGGACAACCGGTATGAACAGGCGTCGAGGTCTACGGAAACTTTCACCGGTCTACCGATGAAGTGTACGTCAACACAACACTCAAGTCCGGTACAGTGACTTGGAATCAAGCAAGACATGACTTCTGGAATTTTGGGTGTTTCAGCCATTAATTTGCATTCTGCAAGTAATAAAGGTATAAATCATAAAGATATGAATAAAGACATTATAAAAGCGTCTTTAAAATAAAATAAATAAAGTCATGCAGATGAAATCTTATACATTTTAGTGATGCTAGTCACATCGGACTAGAAACCAACCATCTGGTAGCCGCCGTTTTCCTTATCATTATTCTTTCTGAAATACATGTACATGAACAATCATAATTATTATATAGTTTCATGGATTCTACACGTATGTATATAATCATAGAAAGTGTCGTACTTCATGCTGGGGAAATAAAATATTATCATGTTACCATTAACGAGATTTCTTCCATTAAGAGCAAAGTGTTTGCAAGGAGTTTTCTCCAAATAGGAAGATACGCCCAAGTGGTCCAACAGCTTGTCCGCAATCAAAGCTGGCAATTTGTTTCCGAGATCTTTTACTTGATCGCCGAATGTCTTCAAGTAGTTATCAAGACTGAAATCTAAAAGAGGTAGACAGCATTAGAATTAATAATTTTAATAACACAATATTATGTAATTTATTTCACACTAAATATTTTAAACAAAAGGTACTGGGTTCCAATCACCCTACTTTTGGTAAACGCCTCGATGTAGCATCATTTTACGTTTAAAAGGCACCCAAGACAAAGTTTAAATTAGGTAATTCTAATAAAACGGTCTTGCAAATAGATTGATTTAAAAAACACCAACATTATTAGAAACTGAAAAATAATGCAATAAAAATCGGTATTGTAATATTTCTCTTGTAATTACCTGTTCATTTGTTAAAACAAGAAAATTCCTGTTTGTTTTCTAACAAAATACAATTATATATTTACCCGACAAGGATATATTCCAGTTGCACCCCAGTTTTGGTATTCGTTCATTCTTAAACAGTTCAAAAGATTCTTCACAAGACTGCGATTCCATACACATAGACATTTTAAGGTTCACAACGTATTGTTTTTCAGCGTCTAAATTGTTAATGGAGTACCTGAAAGAATCGGAAAAAAACAAAAGTCTCAACATTATTGTCTTTTAAATCATTCATGTGCTTTATGTGCAATTGTTTTGTATTGTACCACATAGTAGTCTTTGCGAAATTTTATGTTATTATCAAATAAAACTAGACTACTACCCAACACTTCACTTTAATTATATACAACATTTACTAAATCATTCAAGGTTACTATATACTTGCCTGATTTGAATTACTCCAAATAGTGTAAATTCTTTCTCCTCGCCCCAATTATATTCCAGAAGCGACACATTAAGTTTGAAGTTCTCGATTCCAACGCTGAATATGTAGTTGCATGCATCTACGTGGAAGAACACCGAGAAAGATCTTTTCACAAACTTGATGTCTAAACAGCATTCAATGCCAGTGCAGTAAGAAGGTATATGACATGACACCATGTCTGGAAGTTGTGGTGTATTAAGGGAATGTGGGCATTCTGAAAGTATATTTTATTATACCACTTTCGAGTTGCCATAACTTAAAATTCAAGATGCAAAGAAACATCAAAACTTTTTGAAGCATCACAAATTAACAAATAGAATTTTAGAGTTAAAAAAGAGAACTTAAGAAGCCAACGGTCTAACTTTTTAAGTGTTCTAAAATTAGGTAATATGTAAAATAAACATTCATTAAAACATAGGTTTGAGCGAAGTGTTATTGAACTGCGTTTTGCCGCTAGACAAATTTTGATATACATAAATCTATACATATCTATAGTTATTAATGGCAGTTCAGCGAAAACCGCTATAGCACCTAAACGGAAGGTTTACGAAGGTGCATTATTTTATTGCTTCAAAGTTTAAGTCAGCACCTAAAGATAAATAATGTCTCAAAAAACAAATGTCAAGAATATAAATATGTAAATTAATGTAACGAAAAACAAACAACATATCCGAAACAAACTTACATCCGAGTGGAAAGTATGTCACCTGACATGACATTTTACTAAACAGATGTGGAAATAATATTTAATTTGACAGTCGGAATAAATGAAACAAATATTACTAATATTTTTTATAAAGGTGATAATAATAGTCAATGCAGTCTGTTTATAAGAATGATATTTACATAAGCTAAATAGTTACGACCGGAAGATAGGATTATAACTCCATTTATTTACAATTCTTACCAACTATCAAAAAAGGCAACAGCTGAAATAGCGGTTTGCCATGATCATAAATAACGATACATTTCCTAACTGACAAATACCTGATGTCCATCCTTTAACAGAATTAATAAAAGGCACTTGTCCCCTAACGCATTGTTGGTCTGTTAAGTACTTTGCAATGCCAAGTTCTTGAAAAAGTTTTGCGATCATATAATCCTTGAGGACAGAGCCATCAAAGGAATATCCAAGATTGGCCATCCAAGAGGTTAAGTTATAGTCTGAAATAACAAACGAAATTAACTTGAAAACTAAATGAAATAAACGTACGTGTATTTGGTAAATATGAACAGCGTAAACACATGTACAATATTTCGAATATGCAATAACAGTAGTGCATTGTTTTCGAGTATTTGTATTGCTTTAGATATTCTTTAAACATATAAACATTTTGAATATGATCCCTTTAGCGTCAATAACATGGATTTATGCAAACAGAATGTTTTGGTTTGTTTCCTTCACATTCTGATCTGGTGTGAATAAAAGTTATTTCTAACAAAGAAACAAAACAGTTTTAATAAGCCTCTAGAACTCCATCTAAACTTGAGAAAAGCCTATATTATTTATAATACGTCTTATGTATTTTAAAATCAATGAAAATGGAACTCTGAAAGCCACCGAACACGACAAACATGAAAATATTGCAGGCGCGGGTTATTGAGCCTATTCATTGACAGTAATGGAAATACATATTACTGCCCTCGCCGCCTAGCCCCGGGTTGAACCCAACTCAATAATTACACCAATAAAAAGTACAATTTTGATCCATCCCAAACGATGGAATGCATATGACGGTTAACATGGAACCTTTACATGTAATGCAGTATTTGTAGATTTATACCATTCCTTGTTAAGCGGCGAATGGTCCCCAGATTAAAGTTTGCCCTTAACGAGAAAACAATGGGCAGAACTAAACAGAATGGTATTTTGACTAAGATAATCTTATCCATAAAAAATATCGAAATATGTCACCTTTTATATTGAAATCAGCGTTCCAATCACACAACGGTTTAGGAAAGTATGCATCTACAAATATTTGTTTTTGGATCATGCAGTCACTTTCTTCAAAACAAACGCTGAGATTCAGATTAACTATGAACTTTTTGTCGCCTTGAAGGTCGTCAATCTTATAACTAAAATAAAAATGCATGGTATGTAGAACCATAATAGGACTGGTATGTTCTGACATCGTCAACATACACATAATGCACACAGTTTTTTGTGATTTTTTTATTCCTGATAAGCCAACTTTACTGTACTTCAAATTTAATTACTCTTACAGAATTTTAAAATTCTCCTTTTTACAAAATTTCAAACTGATATTATCTCCTGCTTTTCATTTTCTATGAACAAAGATGTAGATTTTTAATGAAAACACGATTGGATAAAATTATAAGTTGAATATTACGCTTAAATGAGCTGTTTGAAGAAAACATTTTGGCTAATATAGTAGAGGAGTTTGCCAGGTATATACGCTTTTAATTTTTAAGTACAATATGCTCAGTTAATGCAAATGTATGTACTTACTCTATCCTTATAACACCACCAACATGAAAATGGCTAACCTGTCCTATAAAACAATAATTTATTGGTTTAGGTATCACGAGTATTAAAATACTCTATTATATTTTATCGTTCTTGCATTGTCTGTTTTCATTGGAAAATAATGAATTACATGGAAATACGTTTACATCAAATATTTGTCTGGAAATTTTGGTATTATCAGAGAATAATGATTTACATGTTTAAAAGATTTTATTCACTCACCAGTCTATAAATTGTTTGATTGGTCAACACATTAAGCATAATTACAACAGAACATGTCAAGTGCATTCGATGTACGATGTTGTTGAAAAACAATAAAGTGACGTTAAATGCTACGATTTGAAACAGAGTAAGCCATTTAAAACATGTATATTTACCCCATTTGTAATTAAGCAACATCACAACTTCTTCGAGACGTTCAATCGCCATTGTCAGTTTGTAATTACATGTATCCAGGAGAAACTTAACGTGAACAGACGTACGAAGCAAGTCAATGTTAATACAACAGTCAATCCCCGTACAGTAATCTGGGATATGGCATATCATTTCATCTGATAGTTTGGGTAGATTTATAGGGTCTGGGCATTCTGTAAAATGGCATATTGTGTTACATTAAGAAGCAGGATACAAGTTGTAAACAAAACAAGAATAAATGTTTTTAAGCAACATTGAGTTTTTTAAGACAAAATAAAACAAAATGCAAATACGGTCAAATAAAGCTCAGTTATATCTAAAACATATAACATTTAAATGACAGATACATGTTACTGAACGCTTATGTACATACTAATTTAAGATAAGAAACATGGATAAAGTTATCACAGCAGTTCCTTATTTTTGACATGTACGCAATTCAATAATATAATATACACCGAATATTTAGTATGATGTCTTATTGAGATTGTCAAAGCAAAACCGTAAGCTAATAAATTGTGACGATTTCAAACTACACAAACTTCACTATATCAAAAATTATAACGATGGTAATGACATTCACTTGAATAAAATTATATGAAAACAGGTCAGTTCATAAATAACGATAAATATTAGATTATGAGGTATATTCATAGTACAATAAGGTATAAGCAATATGAAACGCGACATTATCCACCCATTTAAACGGATTCCAGTGTCCTGATTTATCTTATAAGCAATATCTAAGCTTTACTTGTCTTAACATTGAACCATTTCATCCAAAACAGGCTGCAACATAGTTAAAAACACTACAATTTCTAGGTTGTAATATTGACATAAACAGGAGGACCTTTTAAAGCTATGGACGTGATAATCTGAAAACCTTACAGATTTTTTATAATCCAGTTCGTCCATGTGTAGACATAAAAACAACGCCGCCTAGTCCCGTTACAAAAACTACTATTATCTAAGCATGTAAACAAAAATAAGGTTGATCCATTACATTATATTATATTATATTATATTATATTATATTATATTATATTATATTATATTATATTATATTGTATTGTATTATGTTATATTATACATACCTGATTTCCATCCGTTTATGGCATTTGCATATATACTATCACTTGCTTTGCAAGGTGGATGCTGCTGAAATCTGTCGAGGCCTAATTGACTGAGCAGAAGTGCAATCACGGAACTTGGTAAATTCTCTTCGATGCTACTACCCACGTTCTTTAGCCACTTCGATAATGAAAAGTCTGAACAGAAAAGAAATGTTCATTTAATTTACAGATATGTACTAGATCAATGTTCTTTTGTTCAATACATTTATCAACAGTTTGATCCTATTTATTGATTCTTAAATTAGTACGCACAATCACCGATAACGAATTATGGTGAGTTTTGACGTTCGTTACAAATATAAGATTATAAGGAGATATTTGTGATATTCTGTTATTTTATATGATATATCTTTATTTCACAACTGGTTGGTTTTGCCTGTAACATAGTTGATGTTTTATGAGCTTATTATCTGGTTTTATATTAAACAAGAACTTAATTGCAATCTTACCCTTTAGACTGAAGTCCATTTCTAGGTTGCAGATTGGTATAGGGATCATACTATGATTGAAAATATCTGTTTCAAACTGGCAGGCACCGTCGGAATTCATGCACACCGACAAAGAGATGTCAACAACAAAATGCTTTTCTGTTTTGTCCAATTTGTACCTTTAAAATCAATAACAGAAACTCTGCGCTTTGCAAAGAAACTACCTTTACAAGTAGCTTAATGTTTTTCGTATATTCTACTTACAAAATGCTGAATTATCTCGTATTTATCTAGTTTCAGTCTAGTTAAGAAAAGATCATCCGATAAAATGAAGACATCAAACATATATAATAAATAAATCAACACTTTCGGCTTAAAAACAATAAATGTACCTCATCCTGATGAGTTCGTTAATCGTTTCTTCCTTTTCCTGACCTACAATTAAAACGCAATCAAAGATTTAAGCTAACTAAACTTTAAATAAAGTTTCCATTTGTTCAGATGATAAGCGACAGGTTCACTAAAGAACCTTCATGACTAGGATAGGATCTGTGATCTTATAGAAATTTACTATAATTATGATAAGGGAACTTTGAAAGCCACCGAAGACGACAAGCATGAAAATATTGCAATCTCGGTTTGAATGGGCATGTTCATGGGCAGTAATGGAAATGCATATTACTGCCCTGGCTCCTAGCTCGTGGTTGAGCGCAACTCAATATTTACATCAATAAACAGTATTGATCCTTCCCAAACAATTGTATGCACATGGCGGTGAACATGGAAAATTTAACCTTCAATGCGGAATTTTCAGATAAATACCATTCCATGTTCAGCGGAAGATGGCCCCGGATAACAGAAAGGGTTTGCCCTAAACGAATAAACAATTGTCGGATCTAAACAAAATAGAATTTTTACAGGTGGTCTGAGAATATAAATCCTGCATATCACAGACAACGTCAAAGGCAAAATTTAAAAAGCAGGAATTATATCCTTTGGGTGATTGAACAATATTGGCCGGGATATTTACACCATTCATCTATAAACTGGTCGAAATATTTAAACAAAGGCAACTTAAGATGTACAATTGACATAGTGCATATGTATCGTGCTCAACGACCTTCAAACGACCTTCAAATGATAACTGATAACAGCACTGATTGAATGTATGGAGAGGCTTTTTACAGCTGCCACAAGGCACAAAAAACGCTACTGATAAGATAAAACAACGCTAAGATAAAACTGGAGAATGAAACGTATTGATCTGTTGAAACAATAAAATATGGATAATCCATGCCAACTCGTTGATAAATATATATCCTTTCATTTCATCAACATATTTTTGATTAGCAATCAACCACGCTTCTAAGGACTTACCGAATTTGTAATCGACTAAACTAATTTTGAAGTTTAGCTTCTCAAGGTTGCCACTTATCACAAAATCGCAAAAGTCCAGGGAAAATGATGCATAGATATTCCGTTTGAGAAACGCGACTCCAACACAGCAGTCTAAATCTGTACATGAGCCAGCTATATGACAAACTGATAATTCTGGAAGGTTAGGCAAATCAATGCTGGTATTGAGACATTCTGAAAAAAGGATATAATGAAATACATTTTTAAACTTTAATTGACTACAAATTTAGAAATTAATGTAAATATTTTTTAAATATCTCTGAACACTGTGGTACCCAGTTTGGTCTTTAGTACAAAATAAGAGTCAATTATTTTAAGGAAAGAAGACAAATCTACTGTTTACTGTTATGTACCAAATGAAGTAGTTAATGTTTGTTTGTAGGTAATTTTCATAAACCATCTAGGATTTATGAATATGTCAATGACGTTTCTTTATAATACCAGAGATAAATATTCATAGTGTTGTATTATTTGCAAACTCATTATTTCTTATGGGTTTCAGACTAAAGTATTGAATTATTTGCACTTGTTAGGCTAATATTAGTATAAATGCGTAGCAAACTCTATCAGTAATGATGGGATATTACAATGTAAAACCGAAATGATTTAAAGTTTACAAATACATGTATTATTGTCTTCTATCGTTAATTTGTTTGTGCCATTTTCAATTTTAGAAAACAGATACTAACCGTTATTCCAACCATCCTTAGCTGACCGATAATTAGTACTTTCCAGACTGCATGGATCATCAAGAAAGAATTTGTCTAATCCTGTTACTTCAGCTACAAACTTAATAGCCGCATCCCACAGCGCATCACCAGGATTCAAATTTCCAAGTCCATTGTTTTCAAGCAAATTATCGATAGAAAAATCTAAATAGAAAGAAGACATATAAAGATGGGTTTTCTTTTTTTTTCTTATTACATTAAGCGAAAGAACAATTGTTTGTAACATGTAAGCAAATGTATGTGAATTTAAATAAATAAATGCCGTCACTAGCTGATATAACAGGAATCTTTGCGCTACTTTATATTACTCGTTAAATATAAGGATATTAAGCGAACTATCGATCTGCGTGTCGCTCATGAAATATATATTTAGTAACAAAATGTACCGTAGTTGTTTATTTGAAACACAAAGGAATTATAGTTTAAATTATCGTTTGCATTCGTTTCAAAGGTAAATCTACATGTTTAACATGCTTAAATGTTTCGTTTAAATAAAGAAACAACATCAATCCCAAATAAATATTAAATTGAAAAAAATGCTACATACAATCTTCAGTACCATGTAGTATTATACAAGGGTAATTGATTCTTACTTTTAAAATCAAACGTCATATCACAACCGACTTGAGGAACCTCTGTTCCGTCCATGAGCTTCCTTTGAAACATGCAACGGCCGTCCTTTTCCAGACAAACAGCTAATTCTAAGTTTACAACAAATATCTTCTCGCTGTTCGGCTTTTTAATGGAATACCTAAATTTTAAACCAAACAAAACATACAATTTTATCTAATAATTTTTTTTAACAATTAAAATGTTACTAAAAATCTAGCCTGATAAAAGCTGTATCTTTTTAACTTTATTGTAAAGATGTTAGCGTGTGTCGTTCCTCGTGGAAATCGCCCTGTGTAATTGCTCTATTTTATACTGTGATTTCCAAAAGATTTAGTGATCAAACGGAATAAAGTATTAGATTAAGTCTGATTTTAAATTCTTTATACACGAAATCACAAAATTATTATTGAAATTTTTCCTATAATATAATTTACTATTGGACAGTGGAAATTCTGCAACGTAGGTACACAAGGAAGCATTTGTTACTATAAAAATAAGGGTGATTAAATTCATAAACAAACACGTACTTTACGCGGAAGAACTCCTTGATTGTAATAGTCTCCGTTTTCCCTGAAATATACGACAAATCGTTGGAGACACTGGTCTTACAACGCAAACGTTCCCACTTATAAAAAATGTATTTATATGTTTCATATTAACAACATTTAACATAGGGGATATAATTATTATTAGTTATTATTATTATTAGTTATTATTATTATTATTATTATTATTATTATTATTATTATTATTTTCCTTTTTTATATATGACCAAATGCTACCTTCTTGGAATAAACGTATAGATTTTATTTTTTCCCAAGTAATTACCCCATTCATAATTTAAAAGAGAGAAACTGAATGTCTGTTTCTCTATTCCACCGGAAATGATGTAGTTGCACATATTTATGTCAATGTATGCCCTTATTGATACTCCAATCTGTTCCACATCAAGACAGCAGTTGATTCCGGTACAGTAATCAGGAACACTGCATGATATTATATTCGGCAATGCTGGCAGATTCACGAAGCTCAGTGGGCACACTGCAATGTGATAGCGTGTAAACGTTTAATTTCAAATATTGACCAATTATAAAATGACGTAAACTATCATGCCATGACAACAACTAGCAAACTGTGGAGATGTTCATCCTAGGTAAGTATTTTTTCAGGTAGACGAATAATCTATATAATTCTACTGACAAAATAACTACACAGCTTAATAATTCAACGAATATTATTTGTTCTTATCAACTTGAGCACAATCTGAAATACAAGACACTAATGTTCATGGTCAAAAGTTTCAAAAACACACCTCATAATATTATGTAAACAAACATGGTCGCATTCCCTTTCCTATTACATATGTCCTTCGCTGCAACCGCCTAATTAAAGCAAATGCTTTCATTATATCAAATTACGTTCAAACCATGCTGCTTATGGTATGGTGACTTCTTTACTCATGTCCATATAAAACAATTTCTTTGTTAAATAACATTCTAAACAAATGAATGCATTTGATAAAGAGTGTTACGTACAGTTATTCCATCCGCTTAATGAAGGTATGTATGGTGTTCGTTTGCGGTCACATGGAGGCGAAAGTAGAAGGTTACCGATTCCCAACAATTCTATCAGAGCTGCTTTTCCTGCGCTTGAAAGTTTTTCTGTTAGCTCCTCACCTTTTGACTTAAGCCATTCTTCGTAGGAGAAATCTGAAGTTATAAAACAGTCAATAACAAGCGCATTTTCAATTTTACTAAAACAATATATTGTGTATTGTGATGATTTTCATTGATGTTCAAAGAGCTGATTTAAAACTCTATAATAAATTTACAAAATGAAATAATACAAATATTAAAGGAATTACTGATTTGTAATTAAGAAATAAATGTGGGGGTATATGTTTTTGGAACTGCAGCTAAATAAGCCCGGCCGAAGTTAATCAAGCACTCTTTTTGAAGTCAGAAGACGTTACTGCGGTATCAATTCCTGCTCAATCTCTTTCATTTGGCAAGATGCGATTTCTATCTTAAAACTTTCTGGTATTAAATATCGATGGCGGTAAAAAAGCAATATATGCATATCAGGAATCGCCACATTAAAAAAACACAGCCTTCCCACGCAGCGAAAAAGAAGAGAGGAAGAGAGAGCGCATGTTATATATAAGCATGTCAATTCAAAAAGGACGTCACAAACAACGAAGAAGAGAACCTTTGGGGATACCGCCTTGGAACGGTCAGTGGCAAAACAAATTGCCACTGGGGGTTTAAACCAGGTTCTAGGGTGCACCAACCTCACACTTGCCACAACAGGTTCTCGTATCACAAAACAAGTACAAATTGTCTTGGTGAAATAACTCCAACCCACCCATCAGCTCAACAATGTTGCATGCAAAAGCATACAAACATATAAACATAAGAATTTAATAGCATTGCAAAGCCAAAGGGTAGGTACTCAATGATCTTTCCGAGACCAGAGCACCTGGAGTAAAATCAGCAAGAACACGATGACAGGGATAAAAGAAACATGTACAAATACAAATACATGTACCTGTTAGGTTTGCCCATGCGGATAAAGAGCAGGCGGGTATCTTTTCTTGTTTCATTAAATCTAAACCATCGTCAGGAATACACATTTTCTTGTCATCAATAGGAATACATATATCTACCGCCAAGTCCACCTCAAATCCATCTTTGTAGTTGTTTAAATTGTATCTAAATAAAAATGTAAAATCAAAATTAAATACACGATTTATATAAATTAACTATATAAAACAGACTAGGTTTGCGACATTTCGAAGTGCAAGAGCTGCTGATAACTTTAGTCAGTATATAATATGTCATATTTCCAACTCTGCACGTTTGTGAAAATTGTATTACCAACAATGCAGTTCAAAGTTTCTACATCGTAAAATGTCAATTCGCAAGTTCGATTCTTCTATACATATTTAATGATTTCCATAATGGGATTTGCTCGTGTTTTATTTTTATAATTCTGCAATATCGGTAGTTTGGTTATTGAAGGATTCGTAAGTATGACAAATATAGCAAGTTTTGAATACGATAAGACTTATACCGGAAAGGTAATTTTTACAAAAAAAAATATGTAGTAAATTTTGACAATGCTGTATCTCTTTTAGACTAATGTTAAATCTGGATACCGGTGTTGCAAGAAAAAAGCATAAGCAAATGTCGTAGATTATGTTTTAATTTATAATTATACTGACAAAGAGACACATACAGAGGACGGTTTTCGAAACTAACTATGGGAAATTTAATTAAAAAAAACATCAGAAACATATCATTAAAAGAATAAATTATAAAGAATAAATATTCTGTCAAAAAACAAATGGTACAACATTACTTTACATGTACATAATATTTTTCAGGGCTATGCGTCGTGGGCAGTAACATGTAAACCACTGAAAGCCCGTGAAGCGAGCCAGCAATATTTTTTATTTTTTGTGTTTCAGCGTCTCAGTAACTTTCTTTGAATGACTCTGAGCAGAACACGAGACTTATGTCTATAATTGTGTTTCAACATTTCGCCCTTTTATATGGTTGGTTTCAACCCAGTGTTAGGGAGGTGGTAGGAACATGAATGTCCACTAATGCCCAGAAACAGGCCCAGGCCCGAGGATGTCTTCGCGAATTGAGTTTTTAAAACAATGCTATTTAGGAAATCTCTCTCAATATTATCAAAATCTCGTTTTTATGTATTATCCTAAATTATGAAAATAGGAAATGACAAGGAAACTTTGAAAGCTACCGAACACGACATATACGAAATTATTACGGGTTCGGTTTTATTGAGCCTGTTCATAGGCAATAATGGAAATGCGTATTAATGCCCACGGCGCCTAGCCACGGGTTGAGAGAGCAACTCAATATTTACACCAATAAACAGTACAATTTCATTTTTATGAAAGTGAACTTTAATATGTTGACAGCTTACAAGACTGAGCTCTCTTGCAAAATAAGCTATGCGGGCCATGAAAAGAATAATAATTACAACTATTTATATTATTGTCAAATCTTATTTCAGTTGACAGTTCAAACAATTGCAATAAACAAATTAATTATTCTAAAAAAAATTTCCAATCCCGAAATAGATAATACCTTATTTCGATGGGTGCAGGGTTTCCTTTTCCTATTGGAAAAACAGCTTCTTTTCCTTTAATAAAGAACATCTGCGCGTGATTAACTGCTTTATGAGTTCGAAATAGTACATTTTAGTGGATATTGCTCGTTGTCCAAAACGATACACATTTTCATAAAAAGAAAATGGACAAGAAAACAACCTCGACACAAACTAAATATGGTAAAAAATGAAATATGCATATCAGGAATGGCCACATCCAGCATACATAGCCTTCCCCACACAGCCAGAAAGTAGAGAGGAAAAGAAAGATTGGTATTACAATAATCAGTTTCAAAATGGACGCCACAAACAAATAACAAAAGTGAGAACCAGAGGGGTTACTGCATTGGAATGGCAAAACAAATTGCCACTGGGGGGTTTAAACCAGGTTCTAGGGTGCACCAACCTCACACTTGCCCCAACAGGTTCTCGTATAACAAAACAAGTACAAATTGTCTTGGTTAAATAACTCCATCCCACCCATCTCACCAGTGTTGCATGCAAAAGCATACAAAAATATAAACATAAGAAACCAATAGCATGGCAAAGCCAAAGGGCGAGTACTCAATGATCTTACCGAGACCAGAGCAACAGGAGTAAAATCAGCAAGAACACGATGACAGGGATAAAAGAAACAAAGAGAAAAAAGAAAGCGTGGTGTGACACATGACTATTCATACAACACTTTGTTTTAAAAAAGTAAACAGTGTTTTGTATAATTTCTTTATATCGTCCTCTTTGCAAAACAACCAACAAATTTTATTCCTTTTTACATGTTTGAATTGCTGATTTGTTGAAACTGAGGCTGACACAATCTTTATTTATAGCAGAATCGCACAAACATACTTATACAAACACATAAAAGTATTCATAGATCTTACCCCAGTCATACTGTAGTAATTGTTCCTCAAATTTCATATTGCCTATTCCCATATTCACCGAAAATTGACAGGGGTCCATTTTGAACCATACCGGAAAAGCAATCTTAACTTGAATAGATGACAGCGGTATGGTAAATCCAATTTCAGCACAACAGTGAATTCCAAAGCAGTTGTCAGCGAGTTCACATCGTAAAATATGTCGCATTGCATCAGGAATAATTTTCGAGGCATTCATTGAGGAAGGACAATCTGAAAAGTTTGAAAAATTGAAATATTAACATTAATAAATGGAATTGAAACTCTTATGTTTGTTTTTTTTCAATTCTTGCTTTTCGTGTTCTTGAGTTCGGTAGCTTTTCAAATGATCATTATATTGGCGATGATAATTCTTGCACAGGTTTCATGAACATTTAAAACATTACCGACTGAATTCGAAACCGATATTATTCATGTCCAGATTGTATATTGTTTTATCGTTCAAAGCGATAAAACATGTAGTAATAGTGAAGTGATAACTAACCATGCAGAATTTTAATCATTGTGGAAGGCAGTATTTAGGCTTACTCGAACTGCACTTTTTTGGGGGATACGGATACGGATGGTATGTACTGTGTATGTCTCGTGCATGCTTGGCTAGGCACAACCACCGCGTTTGTATGGCTTTGAGGTTATCTATATTTTTGCAAAAAGTAAGACATACAAATGTATACGAATATCGACAATCGAACTATCAATCAGGATTAAACTGTGACTAACCTGTTGGAGGCGTTGGCAATGAACACTGTCCTTGTTTAATAATGTGGTCAATACCGATCTGCTTTAAAAGTAGGTCAAACACCTCTCGGTTTAGTTGTCCGCCAAGCGCCTTTGCGAGCTCTGATAAGCCACCTTAAACGAGAGGAAGCGTATTCCAACATTTTTCTTCATAATAAGTCAATAGTTAATTTTATTTAAACTTTATCGTTAAAGAGAACTATCGTTTCGTAGAAGTAAGTTTTCTTTCTTTTTTAAGCTTTTATTTTATAATTTTACATTTGAATAAGGTATAATACTATTTTATTAATTTGTTTTCGAATAAACAATATGCCTTATAAATTGGTTTCTTGCATACGTACAACCACTAATAGCTATACATTGTTCAACATGAATTTTGGTTTCGGGCAACACAAACGAAAACATAAAACACGGTAATAAAAGACTTATTATAGTAACTAGTATATCTTATAGCTTAAGCAACCGCATAGTTGATATAGCATTGTATCCCAGATAAGCAAGTTCTTAGTAACAAAATCAAATAAAAAACTCAAGATAGCCTCAACACTCTTTTGATGAAGACAATTAATAATAAATTATGTTAAATTATGTTTTTATCAAACTGGTAAGATAAATATAAACAAGCATGTAAAAATACCAATTTTGCTTACGCCGATTAAAAAGACGTTCTTGTGAACATGCCTTTATCTAGCCAAGTGAATATTTTTTTATAAAGAATAACGAAAGTAAACAGACATCATTTCTCATTACTTTTAATAAACAATGCCTGTGTGTACCTTGTAAGGAAAAATTCCCATTACACACCGGGATTGGAATTTCAATGTCATTTAGCAGCTGTTGATTTATACTGTCAAACTGTACACCGAGACTTATTACAAACACCTTTTTAACATCATTTTTGTTTATTGTAAACCTGCAATGAGGTAATACATTAAACGTAAATTGTTCATTACTATTCTTGATAAAACACAATACTACTACACTACTACTTCTTCTACTATTACTACTATTACTACTACTACTACTACTACTACTACTACTACTACTACTACTACTACGACTACTACTACTACTACTATTAGTGCTGCTGCTGTTTATAATAATAATAATAATAATAATAATAATAATAATAATAATAATAATAATATCTTCACAACATTTTGTGAAAGAAACATTTCATGTGGTAATTGTTACATGAAGTGACAAATGTGTTGTGGAAAAACAGTGGTATGTATTCAGACCATTATTTGCAAAATATGTTGTGTCCACTTAACACTAAATCAGCGCTGAATCTGAAACGGGTTCTTGAAAACGAAAAAAAAAAACAACAACAGTTTAGACCGATTCATGAGCGAAGCTTGAAGTATGAATATTTCATTTTCGTTTATGTTTATGCATAACCTGAAAAGTTATAACATCAAGAGCCGCCTCATTCTTAAATGTTTTGAGAAAGAGTTAAGTACTGACAAAATAAGATAATCAGTGAAAGGGCCAACATAAAACGACATGTTAGATACAATCATGCATTAGTACAGACCTTTTCACGTAGCCCAGCAGGAATTTAAATAATAACACAGGATTAAAAACCAACAAAAAGAGTACTGACAAAAGACAATGTCCAGGCTAGTATTCCTTGATTTAGCAAGTGGCAACGACAAAATATATAGGGATTGAAATTCAATTTTTTACTCACTAATAAGGAATGTTTTATAACTGGTTTATTTCCTTACAACCTTTGATATTCTAGCAGGCCAAGAATTAAAAGCTATATATAAACATATGTCAGGGTTAGACAAATTTTCTGGATTCACTTTATCCATTAACTAATCTTGTTTGGCCGATTCTAAATGTACAACACAAATTTTATCGTGGATGTCAGCATATTTCAACATATTTATATTCTCACAAGTTATAACAAAACATTTGAAGGGCAAAAACAGGGAGAGGAACACTATTTGAAAAAAAAATTCATGTTTTCGGATAGAAGATCAAATGAACACTAATTGACAATCTCAAGTCTGTAAATTTCTATTAAAAATATCTCAGAAACAGTACATATTTACCTTATGAACATTTTGTCAGCGAGTTTTACGTTTTCCTCTTTCCCTGAAATGTAATCATTCATATAAATCTCTCAATAATATATAGTCGGGACTTTAAATTGAACCCAATTTTAAAATTCTGAAGATTCCCAGCTAAAATAGTTTTGGTCGAAATGTCTTTTTAATTTTTTATTTGTATTTTCTGATTAACAATTGCCTGAAATGTTTGAGTAAAAGCTCAAAAGTTTGAGTGTAAACTCAAACATTTATTATAGAACAAGTCAACCTGACTTACTTATACTAGTTATTTTGAATAATCTCAATAATAATACTTAGAAAGATTTAAGTTCATTTTTAAAGAACTACTCCATGTAAATAACAAACATTTGATGAGCTTAGAATAAATACGTGACTTAAAAATTGAGTTTTAACATATTATATTGTTCGTGATCGCGAGAAGAATAACAATGAAACCCTCCCAATGTCAAAAAGGTTATCTCTAGCGTGTAATAAATAAAGAAAGACGTCTACAGATGGCAGTCAAGTTCAGCTTATCACGTTTGGAAGAAGTCTGTACTGTATAATAAAAGAATCGGATGGGATTTGTCCATGATATAATTCATAGTAAATATTTTGCAAAATCAGAAATAGATGAAAAGGGAACTTTGAAAGCCACCGAACGCGACAAATATGAAGAATGCAAAACATTTTCTTAGGGACTGAAATATCAAAGCACATGCTTTTGTCACAACACACCGAGCGATTTGTAGAACAATGAATTGGCGAAATGACTATGTGAGAAGACAAGCAAGGACTATATTGATCATAAGTGTTAATTCATTATAACCGTAGAACGGTCAGTGACAAAACTGAACTGATCACTAGTTAAATTGACGAAACATAACGAAGTATCCGATAATGATATACATGACGACCTCAAGGGTATAAAAGAATGCATGCAGAATATAATATATTTACCATCTAGACATTGCAACGCTGATAGCTGTATCGGAAATACTGATCTACTTACCCCAATCATATTCAAACAATATAATTGAATGCTGCCATTTTTCGAACGCCGCTCTCACAACAAAATGACAGGGATCAAGTTCAATAAAAGCTGAAAAAGACTTGGAGATGTCTACTGCAGGGACTTTGAGTTCAGCACATACATCAATCCTCATGCAGTCTTGTGCAATATAATAATATAGGAATTTGTTGTCAAATCTCGGTAGTGTCACTGTTATTCCGTTAAGACTACAACCTAAATTGAATAAAAAAGTGAGTTAAAGCAACGTACTTAGTTTTCATTTAAATCTGGTAAAAAACACAGCATTTTGTTAAACTTTACCAAAAAATATGAATAAGTGTAAAATAATTAACAATTAAGTATGCATGGTCAATATCTTTAAATTAACAATATTGTTCTCAGCTACAGGTTACGTACTCAAGTCACTTAATCGGTATCGCTCAATTAAATCGTCCCTGCTTCCATCTATAGACAATCCTCTTTCTACAAGTGCGCCTGATAGCTCAAGGTCTTCAAGGTTCTCCGGACGTTTGCAAGGTGGACCGTTTTGTAACAGATTCTGGAAAAACGATCGCAGCTAATTAAGCTTAATGTATTTCGATCTTTATGAAAGGTTACATTAAGAGATGTGTGAAGTTAGCGGCCTGGCGGCCTAGCGGCCTGGCGGCGTGAAGTTAGCGGCCTGGCGGCCTAGCGGCCTGGCGGCGTGAAGTTAGCGGCCTGGCGGCCTAGCGGCCTGGCGGCGTGAAGTTAGCGGCCTGGCGGCCTAGCGACCAGGCGGCGTGAAGTTAGCGGCCTGGCGGCCTGGCGGCGTGAAGTTAGCGGCCTGGCGGCCTAGCGGCCTGGCGGCGTGAAGTTAGCGGCCTGGCGGCCTAGCGGCCTAAACTTAATATTTATCATAATTTATGTTTATCTTTAAAACGGCTTGAAATCGATTTTTTACAGCATGCAATGTACTTTTCAGGGATAATTAAGTGAAATATCAACAAAAACTAGCTTTGATTTTTTTTAAGTTTTCGAAGCCTGGCATCCTAGCGGCCTGGCGGCCTAGCGGCCTAAACTTAAAATTTATCATAATTTATGTTTATCTTAAAAATGTCTTGAAATCGATTTTTACAGCATGCAATGTACATTTCAGGGATGATTAAGTGAAATATCAACAAAAACTAGCTTTGATTTTTTTAAGTTTTCGAAGCCTGGCGGCCTAGCGGCCTAGCGGCCTGGCGGCCTAGCGGCCTAAACTTAAAATTTATCATAATTTATGTTTATCTTAAAAATGTCTTGAAATCGATTTTTACAGCATGCAATGTACATTTCAGGGATGATTAAGTGAAATATCAACAAAAACTAGCTTTGATTTTTTTTAAGTTTTCGAAGCCTGGCGGCCTGGCGGCCTAAACTTAAAATTTATCATAATTTATGTTTATCTTAAAAATGTCTTGAAATCGATTTTTACAGCATGCAATGTACATTTCAGGGATGATTAAGTGAAATATCAACAAAAACTAGCTTTGATTTTTTTTTAAGTTTTCGAAGCCTGGCGGCCTGGCGGCCTGGTGGCCTAAACTTAAAATTTATCATAATTTATGTTTATCTTAAAAATGTCTTGAAATCGATTTTTACAGCATGCAATGTACATTTCAGGGATGATTAAGTGAAATATCAACAAAAACTAGCTTTGATTTTTTTTAAGTTTTCGAAGCCTGGCGGCCTAGCGGCCTAAACTTAAAATTTATCATAATTTATGTTTATCTTAAAAATGTCTTGAAATCGATTTTTACAGCATGCAATGTACATTTCAGGGATGATTAAGTAAAATATCAACAAAAACTAGCTTTTATTTTTTAACAACTAAGTAAATTGTCAAAATCTTTTAGAAATTATGGAGTCTTGACATAATATGAGCATGTCGATCAAAAATACAGTGAATGTTTCAAACTTTATTTACTTCCAACACAGAATACAATCTGTTCTGTTACTGTCACTCGAAGCTCGGAGAAAAATATAACGGTATTCAAAGTTGGCCACTGTATAAAAAAAGTCGCGCATGTTTTCCGCAGTCACGCAAATTTTGTGGACACATACGCAGCAGATCGTGTCTTAACGAGGAAATGAATGTTTGTAGGGATTTTTCATCATGTAAACTGACTTTTAAACGTAATAGGCATATATAATTAATGCATTTATTTTTTTACATTTCACTATAAATCATCATAATCATTTTTGTGTAAAATGTCTGTAAAAACCTCTATATTTAGGAAAAGAGTGAAACTCAAAATATTTTTTGTTCATAAACATCGTTATTAATTTAACATAAATTAGTTCGTCCTAAACCATTTTGTAATAAAGATTAAGCTCTCTCTCTCTCTCTCTCTCTCTCTCTCTCTCTCTCTCTCTCTCTCTCTCTCTCTCTCTCTCTCTCTCTCTCTCTCTCTCTCTCTCGCGTATTTTAATGAAAATTTGCATGCAGTTAATTGATCATATTTCCGATATTGAACATAATATTTTGTAAAAATATTTTATTTTGTCTCAAAGATACAGGTCTTCAAAGATGGCCACTGACTGCAGTTTTTGGACATGACGTCAAAAGAACCGTAACTGAATGTTTTCTGCTGTAACTTTAATGTATTTCAAATGTTCCGTTTTCTGTATGGATAATATTGTACAGAATCAAATTCTCTTTCCTCTGATGTAACTTTCATGAGTTTTCACCCAAGATTTACGCGTGACGTCGCTGAAAAGCGCCGTTTCGACCTGAAAAATGACGTGGAGTTTTACTAATTTTCGTCGCTTGTTTCGGAATTGCAAAAAATCTGATCAATAACATTTTGATTTTTTGCATAATTCGTTTGTATATTTTATTTTGAAAATATTTGACAAATAAAAAAGGGGGGTCACCGACTTTGTTTTTGCGTTATTACGTACACCTTTTCCCGTATCCCTTATGCAAACGTTGGCGTAAAAGGCATCATAAAAGGAATTTGGCGGCAAACAAATAATATTTATTCTGACAGTATTTAATTTGATTAATATATTCCAGCACAATATGATAATTGTTTTTATTTGGAAAGAAAAAAACATACATATATGATTGAAATTACCGATTCTGCTTCAATCAAGGTTTGTTATGAAGGTTCAAACACGACTTAAAAACTTGTATTTTACATGGTTTTGTCCATTGTTATAATAATTAAAGGTGCAAATACCGTTTTTCTTTTAAAAACGGAATGCAAGTTTTTGACTTAAGTACAGCAATTAAAACAACACGCCCCCTGCAGTTAACCCTTTACTCAATGAGATATAGCTGTAATTCCATGGGCGGACAATGTTGATCCAGATCAGCTGGCACATCCGTACGCGGCCGTCTGATCAGGATCTACACTGTTCGCTTTTAGGTTCAGTAGAATGCGACCAGTGTAGATCTTTATAAGACGACAAGAATTTCCCAGCTTACTGGTGCTACACTGGTCGCACACGCGATAAAACTCGTACCGGTGTTTTATGTATATAGGGATAAAAATGTTCAGGAAGGAGGGGGTGGGGGTTAAGCGCTGCAACTTTAATTTATGTCTCGCCCTCTCAATAAGCGCGCATAGTCGTGCACTTCCTTTCACTTACAGTTTTAAAATAAGTACTGTCTTACAGTGATAGACATTTGTTTTACATGGAATGTTATTCTCATGCCGGCAGTATGGCGCAGTAAACTAGGCGAACATAATTCAAAACCTTATATTGCACCGTTGTTGAAAAACTTGTTTTAACAAATAGACAGAAACACGAATAAATGAAATGCTATTTCTCTTGTATCTGAGGAAAGAGGACATAATATAACGAACCAAACATCTTACACAACAGCGCAGAATATTATATGAACTTTGTTATGGTGCGAAATAAAAAAAATCAGGAAAATTAAGTGTTGCGTTGAAAGTTTAGTATATAAGCGACACAAAGAAAAAAAGAGCAGCTTACGGAATTAAAAATACTTTGTTGACGCGTTTGATCAGTCTTAATGAAATGACTAGGTTTCAGCTATTTCGTATATGCTGGTTCTTTCCTTTTTTCTAACGCTTCTTTTTCTCGCATTATGTTGGAACATTTGGTGGTTTTATACAGAAAAAAACTCGTGTAATGCTAACCTTTCGGACAGTGACCGCCATAAATATTTAGACCACACTTTGAGATCAGCGAAACAAACATTGTTGCTAGCGAGAGTACTGAAATTTAGCGTGTTGATTTCTATAGGCGAACAATTAGAAATAAAGAAATCAAAAGTAAAATTCTTTAATAATGGAAAATACTTTTTGTATTTTGTATTAAGTTAAACGTATGTCAAACAAGAGTAAGAAAGCAGTTTTTTCGGGAATAAGCTTGAAGACTTGTGAATTTGTGATTGAAAAATTGAACTTGTTTAAAACATGTGCGTGCTTTTTAATTTTTCTGGTACGTGAAACCAATGTTTTGCTGTTAATTTTATGTGGGTTCAAATAAAAAGATTTTGTTTATGTATCAAATAGTTCTGGGAAGTAAAAAACTGCCGATTTTCATTTGTTGTTGAGTATATTTGATTACTTTATTGAAGTTACGGAGAAATTGATAATGAATTCATTTCTTTATAAAAATGGCACACAGGGCGTAGCTCACCTTTTAAAGGGAATGGGAGCACACGCAACTTTTCGGGCTGTTCAACGGAAACCGGTCCAGCTTTTAAACTTCAACTATGTTCATTCATAGACTGATTAGTAAGTCTTTCCTCTTGATTCATTGTGTTATGTTTTTGTGAAATATTTATTTATAAAAGCAAACTTAAGAAAAGCATCAATACTGTTCTCGTTGATTACATGTACCTACAGGAGCATGTAAGTCCAGACCTGCGAAAAAATAAAGATGACAATTTTTCGAAAGTGTAAATGTGTGGTGCCGTCGTCTAACTACATTATGGGTGTTTTAAAAATGTGCGTCAACTTACCAAAATCTCTATGTTTTATGCTCCATTGTTTTGATTTGATATCCTGATATCTGTAATTAAAATTAGTGTCCTTCCGCCAGGCTTCGAAAACTTAAAAAAAATCAAAGCTAGTTTTTGTTGATATTTTACTAAATCATCCCTGAAATGTAAATGACATGCTGTAAAAATCGAATTAAAGACGTTTTTAAGATAAACATAAATTATGATAAATATTAAGTTCAGGCCGCTAGGCCGCTAGGCCGCCAGGCCGCTAGGCCGCCAGGCTTCGAAAACTTAAAAAAAATCAAAGCTAGTTTTTGTTGATATTTCACTTAATCATCCCTGAAATGTACATTGCATGCTGTAAAAATCGATTTCAAGACATTTTTAAGATAAACATAAATTATGATAAATTTTAAGTTTAGGCCGCTAGGCCGCCAGGCTTCGAAAACTTAAAAAAAATCAAAGCTAGATTTTGTTGATATTTCACTTAATCATCCCTGAAATGTACATTGCATGCTGTAAAAATCGATTTCAAGACATTTTTAAGATAAACATAAATTATGATAAATTTTAAGTTTAGGCCGCCAGGCCGCTAGGCCGCTAGGCCGCCAGGCTTCGAAAACTTAAAAAAATCAAAGCTAGTTTTTGTTGATATTTCACTTAATCATCCCTGAAATGTACATTGCATGCTGTAAAAATCGATTTCAAGACATTTTTAAGATAAACATAAATTATGATAAATTTTAAGTTTAGGCCGCCAGGCCGCTAGGCCGCCAGGCTTCGAAAACTTTAAAAAAATCAAAGCTAGTTTTTGTTGATATTTCACTTAATTATCCCTGAAATGTACATTGCATGCTGTAAAAAATCGATTTCAAGACATGTTAAGATAAACATAAATTATGATAAATTTTAAGTTTAGGCCGCTAGGCCGCTAGGCCGCCAGGCCGCTAGGCCGCCAGGCCGCTAGGCCGCCAGGCCGCTAGGCCGCTAGGCCGCCAGGCTTCGAAAACTTAAAAAAAATCAAAGCTAGTTTTTGTTGATATTTCACTTAATTATCCCTGAAAAGTACATTGCATGCTGTAAAAAATCGATTTCAAGCCGTTTTAAAGATAAACATAAATTATGATAAATATTAAGTTTAGGCCGCTAGGCCGCCAGGCCGCTAACTTCACGCCGCCAGGCCGCTAGGCCGCCAGGCCGCTAACTTCACGCCGCCTGGCCGCTAGGCCGCCAGGCCGCTAACTTTACGCCGCCAGGCCGCTAGGCCGCCAGGCCGCTAACTTCACGCCGCCAGGCCGCAGGCCGCCAGGCCGCTAACTTCACACATCTTACATTAAGATATATTAAGATTAAATTATTATTTGTTCAGATAGCATTAATCAGCTTTTTAAAAATGAATAATTAAACAATATTCAGACTAAATTTCTGTTTAAGGAATAACAGCATTATGCGAACAGTTCTTGTAATCTAAAACAAATATTTTGAAATCAAACATACATCTTCTTTGAAAAATTGTTAATAACATACTGGGTCTATGTTAAGTAACTCTAGAAAAGCATCGATTGCTTTTTCTTTTGCTGTGTCTAGAATTTGCGTTGCTTCCTCTTTCAATGAGTCTGTAAAGTCTTCTAAATACTTGGTCACGTCGGCTAAAACACAAATGTTTTTTAAAAGATAATTATATGTTTCTTTTTTCCATATGCCGAAAACAAAACAAATCAGCATCCCCTCAAAGCAAAGTAGTTAGCATGAAAACAAATCTACTTTTATATGCTTCAATAAACACTAAATATCAAAACTATGACCAAACAACAACACTAAGGTTACTAAGGAAATGGTCATTGACAAAGCATATTACAAAAGGGTGTTTCACAGTTCGAATGTTACCTATGAAGTGTATTAATTACATCCTAATAGGCGTCCCATATTTAAAGCGATAATTGTGTAAACTGTATTGTTATCTGGTTTGGTTATTAGTAAAATTTATTAATTTTTATTAGAAAATTACTTCCGATTCAATTTGTTGATTTCTTTGTTGGTATTTTCATGACGATACGAACATCAAGTGGTACTTAGGGACATCGACAGTCAAAAGTCGACAATGATGTTCTGTAGCGTTAACCCTTCGGGTTCTAATCTTTGTCTATTGTTAGTGATGTCTTTTAAAACAATTAAAGCCATGTAGCACATGTATTTATTGTTTGCGTCTTGTTTGTTGTTGAAACAATCGTAGTATAAACCCATGTATCTAATGCAGATATGCATTTGAAAACTGTAAGTCATGTACGAAATATTATGCAGGTTATTCATAACCAGAAATGTATTGCATAACATCACAACTTACGTGGCTCATAAGTAATCGATCCGTCAGGGTTTATTTTTGGAAATTTGAAAATGGCATTTTTCAGAAACTGCACGAATGTCAAACACGTATCTATATCTTCACCGTCGCAAAGGCCTACTCCAAAAGATATTTTCAGTTCCTGAAGCGTTACTGCTAGTTTGTATCTGAAAAAGAAACATTATAATAAAGGTCTGACTAACAACAGTTCAATACGTATTTTTGTATCGCGGTTGATAATATCAAAAACAAACAAAAAACTTAGTTGTCAAGTTTGTGTATGTACTTGTACTTTCTTTACTTATAATTAATTTCATGATAAGCCTTTTTATTTTAGTCGGTTTGTCAATTTCAACATGCAAAAAAACGTAAAAATATCGATGCTAGATATATCATATCCGTAACTTCATAGTATTAACTAATTCGCGTTAAAAGGCCTGGCAAGAAAAAAAATGATATATTATCTGTTCGAGAATTATATATTAATATATTCTTTATTCTCCTTCTACTTTTGAGTTTATGATTACAATAATTCATGTCTATAAGAGAAATGGTTCTTTTTTCCTGTTCAAGGTAGGCCTACGGTTCTTTAAATGTCCATAATCATTATGTTTTTATACTAGAGCGCTTACTTTATCACAATTTGTTGACCGTCTAAAAAGTCGAATTTTATGCCGGATTTCAAAATCCCTTCTATTTCTGAAAAGATATGAAACTTCGATTTAATTAAGGTACTGCTATTATAATGCATTTCATACATAAAATAACAAGTTAGAATACAACTATTCAGCTGTGGATGTACAAGTAAAATATTTAAACCACTAAAATTTTCTTCAAACCATATTTCTTTATCTAGTTTATCTAAAACTATCACGGATGAATTTAGTGTGACGGTTTTTTATTTATGTTTTAAAATTGGAATTATGAAGAGAATTTGATTAAGTTATTTCACATTCTTGCAAATGAAAAAAAAAACATATACCTCCGCTTATATTTTTGCCTCCAATCGTGTGTTTCCAAGTATCTATTCCAAATTCTAGAGTTATAGGATCGAGGTCAAGCCGAATATAAGCTTTGAAGGTTTTCTGCAGCAAATCCAGTACTTGCAATGTTAGACAACACTCAATTCCTAAGCATTTTTCATCAATCGTGCAGTACAACAGTTTGTTTGAGGGAAGATTTAGTGAGATTAACGGACAACCTGAAATTTATAATAAGACACTTGGTTAATTATTATTATAGTATGGCAACACCGTCAGACAAGGCTAAGACAGAATTAGATAAACCTCAAATGAGTAACATGTAAGACCAAAAATTCTACAATCCAAAATCTGAAAATGTGTCAAGTGCATGCAAGAAAAATTAACCATCATGTTTATGTTGACATAAGCAAACAATTACCAAGGAAGGGCGTCGTAAGCGACCACCACCACAGGATATCTGTCGACAACTATGACGTTCTACGGGTCATTATATACAAATAATTATGGAAAAACACATTAATAACTAGCACTTTTTAAATTAAAAATGTTAACATACTTTGATCCATCTGTGTTAAAAGTTCTATCATCTGTTCTTTATTTCCAGTCGGCTCTATTCCCCGATTAATTAGTTCCTCCTTAAGCTCATCTTCAGTCATTAGATTAGGATTACCACAGTTGTCATTGTCGATTGCGTCCTTGAAAAAAGGAAAGAGTTCTAACAGGGTTTTAAAAGTTTAGAAAAAAATTTATGCGGTAATTCAGTTTGAGCAAGACATTTTGTTTAGCTTGTCTCAAGCCTTCATCTAACAATGTTGAAATTTATGCTTCTTACGTTTGATAGAAAGTTTGATGCTCAAAGAATATATTATCAGATCAGCAGTTAAATATCTATTCAATACCAATGACGCTTACTTTTACTGTTTTGATAAGAGTGGCCATTTTTTGCTTGGTCTCTTCCAGGCCTAAGTCATCTAAAAACTGAATTATTTCACCCATCTTTAATCTGCGGATCGAGAATCGTTCGAGGAAAGATCTGATGTTATCTATTAATTCATCGATAGTGGCAGCTGAAATTAAAACAAAAAGACTTGAGTTATTCAGACTAAGTATTGTTTCAATGGAATTCAGCTAAGAACGATTGTTTGATTAAAAAATGCAGGCAGAAAACCATGATAATAGGAAATGTCTTTATACATTACACAAAAAATGTTAACAATTTAAAATAAACATAATATGCTCACTTAAACTGGATAGAATTGAGCGCTTCCGTCTTCTTTTCAAAAGATTCGGAGAAAAGTCGCCACCGTCCCCTAAAATGAAACACGCCAAGATACTAGAAATGTTCTATCACAAAGTAAATAAAATATTTTGGAACATTATTTCATCAAAGTGATAGTGGTAAGTATGATGAGTGCGAAACCGAAAAACTTTTATTTCTGATAGATCTATCAATTGCCGAAATTTGATCGAATTATATTTAAAGAGCAATCCAACACTATAAATGAATATATATTTTGCAAATTCCAGTTTAATAGCAAAAAACAGTCAAACGCTCATGAGGTTCACGAACAATTTAGTTGAAACGCGAGGTAACATGTAAACAACATTTAAAAACAATGCCAAAGAAAATCGCATACTAATATATATCGTTAATCAATTAATACTTGTTAAAATGCTCTGATTTTGGGGCACATAGCGTTAAGTGTATTTACATTAATAACACCATTAAATTGAAACCGCTGATGATTTAGCAACAGGTTAGTTGTACGAAATTTTTATATTAAAATACCTCCAGCGCTAGGTCTGTTACTTTCGTCTGCCTCCTCTGGGGCAAGAGAATCGTCCGCAGGGACATCTTCCGTTGTATCTTCTTCCTTCCGACCACTTGGCCCCACAATTGATCCAATCTTTAACACCTGATTCTAGTTTTGTTATTCAAATGAAACTTTAGAACAATGCAATAGGTTTATTTGAAAATATATCAGTTAGACCTTTCAGAATGGGTTTAATCACTTTTATTAGTGAAGTTATGTCATTAATATTAAAATTACAAGGAAAACATCGATATCTGCGTTAATTAAACAAAGCACCATAATAATAAAAAATAAAAAATAATAAAAATGAAATGAGTTAAACATCTTATACGTACATTTTACTTGTAATAAGTTCTAACGATAATAATAATAATAATAATAATAATAATAATAATAATGATGATGATAATAATAATAATAATTGCAATAATAAATAGAGGATACAACATGAGTGATCATTTTATACTGAAAGTATTAAACTCGTCATCTAAATCGATATAAAACGAGGCTTTTGCCGAGTTTTATATCGATTTAGATGACGAGTTTAATAATTTCAGTATAAAATGATCACGAATGATGTATTCTATTTATCACATACCCTGAAAAAACAAGCAAAATCCATGAATTGTTTCTTTCTATCGCCTAGTAGAGCGAAGTCAAAACGTGTGTAATTCGGTCGTATCGGGTGATACATAAGCTAGTCCTCAAAGAATTTATCCTACCGTTTACCCAGTTGCCAAAGAAAGTAAATATAAAAAATAAAATTACATGTAACTGCGCTAGAGCCTAGATATTAAAAGAATCTACCAGTTATAGGCTTCTGAAGTTGTGTTTTATTAAATAAATCAATCTACTGTATGACGTCATTTGTGTAAACTTTCAAAGCGGCATATGACAACATTGAAATTTGCTGGATATAAACTCATACTTTGGATTAAAAATGTGGTTCTGGTGTTTTTATTTTGTTTCGGGGATGTTGTAAGATCACACCGACGATGTTTTGAAAACGATGTCAGCGCCTGGGTCATTTTTGTTTTCGATTTAAACGAAATGAAAATGGCTTTGTTGCTGTTGTTGAATTTTATCACGGACTTTCCTATTGCTATCTTACGGTGTAAACAAGTGTCAGAAAGTTATATTTTCCGTGGATATTATCAATATAAGGGATGCTTAAGTTCCTTATAGAAGTTGATTGCTTGCCTGAAGGGGTCAGATTTCAAAAGTAAGTCATTTTCATAAATTTGTTTTAATTGCTGATAACGCGGATGAATAGTAATTCGGCAGCGATATATAACTAGTTATATATCGAAAATATATAACGGGTGTTATTACACTCTCACACCGGAAGGTATGTGATAAATATATTTTATCAAATATCTTTATATACATACTTACTTTATCAAACATCTTGAGCATACATACTTACTTGTAATAAGGTTCTCGCCGAATTAAAGATTACAAGTTTTTTAGACAACATACTTTGAAATGTATTAACCTTGAACACTATTTTATAATCGTCGCATTGTTGTATCCATTCTGGCAATGTTACTAATCTTTCTGGTAAGTAATTGCTAGGATCGGCATATCCACCATCTCTACGTAAGGCAATGTGTATGTGATTGTTTCTTGGACACGGAGAGCGGATAACTGTGCCGATTACATCTCCACCTGATATCTAATAAAATAAAGAAGAAGGGTGGAAGTGCAAAGCCTCTATATATATCAATTTATTACATTAACTGTTTCTTGTCATTTATTTACTCCATTTTCACTTCACTTGCATCCATTAAACCTAATCATTTCCATAGTAATCTTGAAATTAATATAATTAATACAACTCTAATAAATAATTTCTTTGCTTCAGTAATAAGACAATATAATGGTGATTTTATTATTCCAGTCAACATATAATTTGTGTATCGTGTAATCAGCCAAAACTTGTACCTCCTGCTTCTTTATGTTTGCCTTTAGCTATCTACATGGAAAAACATTGTTTATTTTACGACAATGTTTATGGAATGTTCCTACCGTAGGGAAGGTTTCATTAACAATGTCATAAGCACACCATCGCTTCAGCAAGACCAAAACATGAACTGTGAACTTTTGTAACTATTGGTTTGTGCATAATTTAGGGTAAGGCGATGTAGGCAGTACAGTAATATGCATTCCCATAACTGCCCAAAAATAGTTTCAATCAATCCTAGCCTGTAATATTTCTACATGTATATTAGTCTGTTTTTTGCTGAATGGACTCCAGGTGCTCTGGTCTCAGAAAGGTCTCAGTACTCACTGAGTACCCACCTTTTTGCTTGACAATTTAATAAGCTTATTATGTTTTATTTTTGCTTTTGAATGCACACTTGTCAAGTTGTTGGGTTGGAGCTTATGCACAAATAAAACTTTATCGTGTTTTTTTTTCATTTATTGGGTAAATTTTGTGTTTGGTGCACACTTAGATCTGGTTTAAACCCGCAATAGCAAATCGTTTTGCCACTGAAAGTTCAAACTCCGTTTGTTTCCATGTTTGTTCATTGTTTGGGGTATCCTTTTTGCAATTTATCATTTCATTAACATAATCTCTATTACTTTATGAATTTAGGCCGTGTAGAAAGACTGTGTTTTCTGAGTGTGGTTATTATTGATATGCATATCCCACTTTTTTGAAACTTTCAATCTCATGTTCTTTTTTCATTCAACTATACATGCATAAGACTGAGTTTGACTGAGAAGGCTCTTGGGCCTGAATTAAGATGGATGCAAGATATGGCTATAATAAGAGATCTTTATACATATGTATTTTAAAGTGTTTGTGCAATAATTAACAAACAATTTCAGAAATAAACACATTGTAACATTATGAAACAGCTTCTTGCGGTTTACAAATTTAGTTTCATGTAGGCACTTATAGGAAGTCATTACAGCGGCAAAGATATGTCTGGAAATGTGTCCAGTCAAACGTTATAGTTTGCAAAAATCAAATATTGTTGTTTGCACTCATAGCAATCCCTTTTGAAGAGAAACGGTATTAATTGTGATCATGATGAATTAACAATAAGTATAGTTGACATTTACATGGATTAAATGTAGTAGTGCTACCAATAATCATCAGTGCCACTAAATATTATTTCCAGAAGTTTATCCATTAACTGTTTTCAACTCTTAAAATTAGAGCTAGACTTATATCGGAGCAAAAATGGATACAAAAACTCCAAACACCCTATCCACTTGGATTAAATGATAATATTTATCAAGAAGGCAACATTTCAAATAATCCTGATTTTGACATTTTTGATTTGCTAGAATTACGAAAACGAAAATCGAGGTCACACGGGATAAGGATTAATGGTAACATCAAAAGAAAATCACGTATTCATTGTTCTATTCATGACCTTCAAAATATTTTAAAACATTCTGGTAGACATGCTATGCTGTCGCGTTTAGCTTCTCTTTCTATTTCTAGTTTACAAAAAGTGGATAAGGAAGCCGATGATATTGTTATTAGAACTCATCCACTTTATGAAGTTGCAAGCCTTACTCAGTGTTACACTCGGCATGTTCTTAGACCACACATTGACTTGGAATCTGATCACCAAAGACGATTTCTTAAAATTTCATTTTTAAAGGCATAGATTTTATTGACCTTCCAAGTATATTTAAAGATAAAACTGTTGAATCGGCTATACCTAATTATTTCAAGAATACTGAAACATCCATCGTTTGTTATAAATATAACAAGCCTATTAGAAACACAATTTTCAATTACAACAAAATTACCTCGGATTTACAGATTGTTGAAAACACACCATCATCTTGAGACTGTTCTAATTCAAAATTTTGCTATCAACCTGCCGGTCATATCGTTACAGGGGATCTAAATGTTATCAAAGACTTTAGAATCCGCAATTTAATTTCCAAAGGTCCAAAATACAGAATTCCATCGGACATCGACTTTAATACCTGTCGTGCGGAAATTGCAGAGTCTTTAAACTCTTTTTGCAATAAATGGTGTAAACGAGAACATGCTGAGCCTAATGCTCTTTCAAACTGGAAAAACAAATATTCAAAATAATTGACACTCGTATATCCTTCTATAAAAGAAACATAGCTTTACTACCACCTCGACCTCGTTTTAACTTTCGTCATTTGAAAAAGGGTATTCAAGATTTTTACAACAAATTTGTTTTAACACCTGCTGATAAGGCTTCAAATAATGTTATTATAGTGTGACGTACACACTATATAAATGTTCAAACTGAAGAGCTTAATAGCACTAATGCTTATACACTGACTTCTTCATCTGAGAGTGATATTGTTACTGCACACACTCTACAAATTACAAAATTTAGAATCAGTGTTGAGCCGAAACAAGACAAAGTACCTACTATGTATTGGTTGCCTAAAATGCACAAAACACCGTACAAAGCAAGATTTATCGCTAACTCTAGTTCTTGTACAACTACAAAGTTATCCGTGCTCTTAACATCTTGTCTTACAACTATAAAAGAACATGTAGTTAGGTATTGCGAAAAAGTTTTTGAAACTACTGGCAAAAATTTATTTTGGTCTATAAAAAATTCAAATGACGTTTTGAAGAAACTTAAATCAAATAATTTTCAGGCGTTCTGTTTGTCTACATATGATTTTTCTACCTTGTATACTTCTCTCCCTTATAATTTAATAAGAGACAAGATAACCAGTCTCATTGAAAAAACTTTTGCTAGAGAAAATAAAACATTTATTGCTTGTAATGAACATAGGGCATTCTTTACAGATGGTTCTTATGATAATTATACTTCATGGACCTGTCAAGACCTTATACAGGCGCTCACATTTTTATTGGATAATATTTATTTGAGATTTGGTACCTCTATTTATAAACAAGTAATAGGCATTCCAATGGGTACTAATTGTGCACCCCTTGTTGCTGATCTGTTTTTATACTGTTATGAAAGAGATTTTATGTTATCTCTTTCTACCGAACATCAAGATGATATTATTACAGCTTTTAACAACACATCGAGTTACCTTGATGATTTATTACATATAGATAATAACCATTTTCCATCACTGGTTAATAAGATTTATCCTAAAGAACTACAGCTTAATAAAGCGAACACTTCAGAAAAGCAAGCAAATTTTCTTGATTTAAATCTATCCATTGACAATGGTTACGTCACTACTAAAATTTATGATAAAAGAGATGATTTTAATTTTAATATAGTAAATTTTCCGTTTCTAGACGGCGATGTTCCTCGTGCGACTTCTTACGGGGTTTATATCTCACAGCTTGTTCGCTTTTCAAGAGCTTGCAACGATGTGAATGATTTCAATGAACGTAATCTTTGGATTACAGAAAAACTTTTAAAACAAGGTTATCGGTATCACAAATTAAGGAAAACCTTTTGCAAGTTTTATCGCCGATATCCAGATCTAATTCATAAATACAGGTGCAGTTTAAAATCACTATTGCAACAAGGTATTTCACAGCCGGTTATGGAGATTTAATTTATAAACTTAAGAAGATAAAAGGCGATGTTAATTTCTCCCGGTTATTCGTAAAAACCATCTGTAAATTTAAAAAGAAAGGTTACCAACATGATGTTTTACAGCGCTCTGCAGGCCTGGTGATTAACCCATCTAGAGTTGATCATTAGGCTTACCTCTTTGGTTGCACGACGGTGGCAGGGGTTTAAGAGTTTATGAAAGTTTATGGGGAAATCTTTTCTAAAAAGAACCTAGAAGCTCGATTTGTTTCTTCTATCCCTGTCATCGTGTTCTTGCTGATTTTACTCCAGGTGCTCTGGTCTCTGTAAGATCATTGAGTACCCGCCCTTTGGCTTTGCAATGCTATTAAATTCTTATGTTTATATGTTTGTATGCTTTTGCATGCAACATTGTTGAGCTGATGGGTGGGTTGGAGTTATTTCACCAAGACAATTTGTACTTGTTTTGTGATACGAGAACCTGTTGGGGCAAGTGTGAGGTTGGTGCACCCTAGAACCTGGTTTAAACCCCCAGTGGCAATTTGTTTTGCCACTGACCGTTCCAAGGCGGTAACCCCTCCGGTTCTCACTTCCGTTATTTGTTTGTGGCGTCCATTTTGAAACTGATTTTTGTAATACCATGCTCTCTTTTCCTCTCTACTTTTTGGCTGTGTGGGGAGGCTGTGTATGCTGGATGTGGCCATTCCTGATATGCATATTTCATTTTTTTATGTTCATTAGGTTAAACGACATGTTTAAAGCAAATGTTTAGAGTGTTTTGTGTCATTTTTGGCAGGTGGATGAAAATTGACATTCGAAAATACACATTACTTAGAAATTATGTGGTAATATTGCAATCGCATGAGATTTTAACTACACACACGTGCCTTGAAATTGATCGACTTATCTCAAAAGATGCTTTTTACACTAACCAATGAAATCTTAATGTAAAAAATTAAACAAATAAAACACATTATCAACCAAAACGATTGCAGTTTATTGATTTTAATATCGCGATGTTAAGCATATGGACGATAACACTGACAGTCAACACACACAACCAATAAATATAATCTATTTATACATACTGTTTTTTCAACATAACGAGGATCGTCCGGGTGCATGATATCTTCTGCGGGATCGATATTTGTGATCACTAGTTCTGAACCACTGGGAAGCTCTCCGCTTTCTAAGATTATGATTTCATTGTCATTGTCGGATAAAATTGCAGTACCAGCCAGTGGAGCTACCAGCTGCAAACAGATACATTTAAATGGAAAAATGACAAACACTACACAATAAAGTTGTTCTAATACACTGTTCTTTATATCTTGTACGTAAATCATTGGTTAAAACAAAAGTCTAGAATTATAAATAATTAACCTTTAGTCCTTCCTGTGCAAGAACATCGATTCCTTCCTCAAGATACTCTGTGTTTCCACTCCCAAGGCTTGATGGATAGAAACCTTCGCCACTGCATCCATTCCCGCTCACTCTTTTTGTTCTGGGAAAATCTTTATGAAACTTGGGGCCAAAAATTCTGTCTATTAAAGATCTTGCAAATTCGTATCTGAAAAATATTGGGTTCTTTGGATGTTGTTATATCATACTATAAACGAATGTATCCATGCACGCACACAGGCGCTCATATAAAGATATTTCAAGATTTGTGAAGACGTTTTGCTAATATTAATATTCAACTAGATTTTATCTATAACATTTACAATTACTCACAGTAGTAGTATGCACTGCGTCAAAGTAGAGGAGATGTTCACGTATATGCTCAGCGGTATCGTTATAAATTAACGAGATTATGTGAGATTAATGTTTTTATATTTTCAAATAGTTGAAAAGGTAACTTTGAAGACCCTCGACAACGACAAATATGAAAATATTGCAGGCTCGGTTTGATTGAGCCTGTTCATGGGCAGTAATGGAAATGCTTATTACTGCCCACGCCGCCTAGCCCCGGGTTGAGCGCAACTCAATATTTACACCAATAAACAGTACAATTTTCATCCATCCCAAACGATGGTGTGCATATGGCGGTGAACATAGAACCTTGAATGAGGCATTTTCAGATTAATACCATTCCATGTTTTGCGGAACCGTTAAATTATGGAAAACTACCGTTATCGCATTTACTGTGCGTGCATATCCACCGACTGTTTTCATTCAGAGTTACAGGTAAATATTCTGTTTTATTTTGATAACAAATGAAATTGCAATTAAGATGGTCTGTGTTGTTTTTCATTTTATTATTTATATTATCACTACTGGATTTACCAAGATATGATTATTCCTTTATCACCGTCTTGCTTATTTATAATCGTTACAGTTATTATATAAACAATTCATCATTAAAATTATTTCCTTACCGATATACAAGTATAAGAATGTTAATTCATCTTACCCCGATTTTAACATATCGAATGCTTCCTTTATGCTTGTAAATGCATCGAACAGGCTAAGAAAGTTTTTGAGATATCCTCCTCCAATATCTTTGAGTGAGTCCAACGGAGACATTAACGTTTTTATTTCACTTTCAAGCTGCTCCTTTATCATTTTCTTCACCTCTTGCTAAAATGCAAAACGAGTCATATGATCAATTGTTGTAGATTTATCATACAATAACTGTCTTTTGTTGGCCGACATCATGATAGGTTGAATGGACATACTCTCGTTGTTTTAAATGTTCCCCTCTTTGACATTTTTGTAAGTATATGGTATTCTGTTAATTGTCTAAAAGACGTGGGTTTTCAAGATAGTATATCAGATACCAAAGTAATGTACCTGCAAGTAAGGTTCTTAACATCACAAAATATGTAGCTAATTAAATTAGAATCAACCTTTCCTCTTAGATTTATAGTGAATGAATCTCGATGACCATCTTGGTATTGATAATTATCGAAAACAGAAATAATAGACACTGCCGAGAAAACCAAAAAATAGGTATGGTACCATCTTGAACGATCAACGATAAAATGTATTATTAAGTAATAGCAGCTGAGTTTGTGAATCGTTCTTTCTAAGAAACGAAAATACGTTAAAAATGAAAAATAAATTAATATAAACACATTCTGTAAAATACTTGTAATAAAATTACCACTACTACTTTTCCTTGTGTAGATGCTTCAAGTGCATTATTTTCAACAGTTTCCATAACCCATTTTCCACCATCATCTTTTAGTGCTTTAAATGCATCTTGAAATAAATCCTTCAAAACCTCAATATCTTCACTTAGATCACTCCAGTACGGTCCCATTCCTGCAACCACAGAGATGAGATTAAATCTTGATAACAAACGCGATAGAGAATGCGACTAATACTTTAATTTAAATATTAAGAAGCTATACTAAAGATCCACCTTTTCGAAAATGCTCTGCTGTTTTTTGACATTTATTACTTGATTATACATAGATAATAAGAAGAAATAACATTGCTGTAGAATTGTCGTCTTGTTTTGTTATGTTTGCATAGGTTCTGTAGCATAATGTCCGTAAACTGACGCAAACGCTTGATATAATATGCAGAAAAATACATACCATCAGAAATAAATGTATGATTCATAATCTTGTCTTTAGTTGTATTTAGTTGTTGAACGTTAAGGTATATCCTGAAATCGGACAAATCTTTTAAATCAATACATCTATTAATGAACATATACTGTTATTGTACTTTCACTTAACGGAATTAATACAATAACTAATAAACAGAAATCAGTTGGCAATATTTATTTTGGCGTTACATGTGAAGTTATTTCGTATAGTTTTATACAGTATTATATATTGTTCCATTTTCATTTCAACACGGTAATGTAAAAACCCGGACATTTATTCGGTCACGGACGCCATACCACACGGACTCACACCGATCCGCAATAGTTACGATTCTTGCTCGCTTATCGTAAGTTGGCCGTTTTATATACTCTGACATACAGAAATTTTCAGTTATTTCTTTCGGTCAAAAATGTCGATTCGGAATGGAGCTTGTTCTTTTGAATAATTGAAAATCATACATGAAAACTCCTTTCCCAATGCTGAACAATGATGTCTTCGGATCCTTAAAAAGGTTCATAAATCCTTTAATGATTCCTTGCACAGCTTCAAATATCTGCACAGCAGCTTGAGGTATAATGATCGTCACCGCTTCAACTATTGACTTTGAATAAAGAAAATAAAAATAGATACTTTAATGAATATGCTATCTTTTAGAAAATGATATGGTTTATGCTGACCAAATTAAATAGACCTATGGTGTTCGCATTATTACACGACACTTCTAATATGAAGATCGGAGATCAGTATTCTTAACAAAAACAATTATCAAAATATATATTTAACGTATCTGATGCAAAACATACTCGACACACTTTTTCTTTTAACGAGAAAACTGGTTTACCATATCCAGATTGGTTTTGTAAAACCGTATAATATCATGATTTCCTTTTTTGTTCTAGTTATACTTTTCCTCAACAGTGAATGGTCTATAGAAACATATATTATTAATATATTTACATATTATAAATATATTTCATACATTATTAAGTGTTCAAATCTGAATGAATAGTTATTTTACGTACGTTGTAAAATGACATTATGTCTTCCCGAATCCTTTCATACAAGCTGACAACGGCGTCAATAAATAACTTGATCGGTTTTATAAACGGTGGCAAAGAATCTATCTTGAACAAGGCAATCTTCTTCATGACGTTTTGAATATTGCTTGCGAGGTTTACAATCTAAAATATATCCAATGAATGCAATTAATGTACAAAGTATCGTGTAACATCTGCCCTGTACCAAATGTTCAGTGCCAAATGGCAGTTCTAAAAGATGGCGAACAAACAAGCAAGGAAAAAGGTATGTGTTTTTTGTTTTGAATTCTTGATACAGTGTTTGGATGTTTCCTCTAAGGCCAGTTTCCGTTTAACAGTGTTATTGATAGTAACAAATGATCTAACGGCCTTTTTTAATTAAAGCGAGAACGACACATGTTTTTGATAATTTATTCTCAGATAACTTTGATGTTCTGTAATGTGTTATATCCATTTTGAAGCGCCACTAAAGGCCTATCTGGTGGTATAACTAATATATGGAACAATTATTTTAGTTTGAAAACGCGATTCAAATAAATTGTTGTTTATACCCTGTAATCCTCCTCGGATTATAGGAGGGTGTCTTGAATAACCGTTTGATAAATGTAGAAAAAGATACCCCTAATGATCTACTTTTTCATCCATACGGCTACAATCGTCATTAAAAGTTCATCGCAGCATAAAAGCGTGTAGTATTATGATTAATTAAATTGAATCAATTATTAAAAAAACTACGAATTGTGATGTTGACATTAACAAAGAACAAGCTATTTATTTATTATAATTATTCTATTTCCTTTTGTTATATTGTGCACAAAACCTGTTTTATTATTGTGATGTATTAACATAAAAAAGAACAGAAGTAACATGTATGTTGAGGTACGTTGGGTTAGTGTTTGCGTGCTTTTGAATATGATAGTGTGTGTGTAAGTAAAATAAAACATACGAATATGTTATTTAAACTTTCCTTTTCTTTTCATACTAAAAAACAAAAACAAAAGAGGCCGTCTGCCTAAGATGTATTTGCTAAAATTCATGAATGAAAATATTTGATAACGATAAAACATAATCCGTTGCGATTTATAAACGTTTAGTTGTTCTTGGGGAATAACTAATAAGAATATCTTGTGTTCAGCGTTGTATAGGAATTCCTTAAAATGTACAATGATGGAGAAGTTTTATAACAGCCGTTGTTGGAATAAAAAATCAGCATCATATTCCGATTTTTTGTGTTTATTTAAAATATGTGTAGCTTACTGAGCGTGGTATTGTACATGTAGGCAGCTTTCATTTAAATAAGATATTTTCAAGTCACCTTCTTTCTAGTAGTGTTTACTTTGTAAACCATATATCTAAATATACTCGTAAATCCTTTTTTAATCAGAAACAATAACTGGCGCTTTTCTATTTTTCATTAAATAACAAAAATCAATGAGAAATGATTCCAATACTATAAATATTTCTTTAATCTTTTACAAACAACAAAAGCCGAGTTTTAACTTTGAATGATGTTTGTACATTTACATAACAGATATTGCAAAAACATGAGATATAAGATGGTAAATCTTAAATAGTTTTTATCCTGTACCTTCTGCGGTATGGCTTTCACAGATGCAACAAACTCGTCCACTATGTCCTTCAGGGAGAAATCGGCATTGACAATGTTTCTTACAGCATCAATTCCATTCTTAACAGCACCAACAACCTTGTTTACGAGGTTTTTAAATTGTTTGACAAGGTCAAATCCAAGTTTTGGATCAAGTTCCTACAAATATCAAACCGTTATTCATTATTAATAGTTTAAATGGCTGTGTGCTTTTCTAATGAATGGGTTGAAGTGAATTTACCAAGACAATATGTATTATGTTTTTGTTCCATGGGAATATGTTTGGGCACGTGTAATTTAGGTGAGCATTAGAACATGGTTTGACCTACCCCCACCGACAAAAATTGTTTGCCACTGACCGTACAAAGATGGTTAATCCTAAGTTTATTATTTTCGTTCCTTTTATGGTATCTGTTTTACTATTTTTGTCATTTAATAAACACGTGCTTTCTTTTCTTCCCTCCTTTTGGGCTGTGTTGTGAGGCTTTGTTTTCCGATTGTGGCTAGACCTGATTATCATATATCATATTTTTTTAAAGTATTATAATAGGTCTTAAAATAAAAATTAATTTCATTAGCAACTGTTAAGATTTCATAACAGCCATTAAAATTTGTAATATTTTTTACATTTGCGCTTTATTTGATGTTTTTTATTAATAGTATTATGTATATAAATCATATCAACTAACCTTAAGTATATTTAATTCATATCCGGCGCCTCCTTTAAAACATATTCGTGCAATGAAGAAGTCATAATTCATCCCAATAAATCCAAGATGAACTCTTACGTAAGCCTCATCGTGTACACGAACATCTAAACTGCCTTTCAGTAGTGCTGTATAAATGTACAAAGCATTATATATAACAGTACGCGACTTATTTACGTTTGATAGAATCAATGTCAAACACCAAGCAGATGATTATGATCATCATCGGCAGCGAAATATTTTTGTGGTTTTTGATGTTATTTTCACCATTAAGGTTACGTTTTAAAGCTTCACTGAAATGTTAAAAGAATAATCTGTTGTTGTATAAACTTTTCAAAGCAGATCTTAAACTAAACACAGTATGAATGATAAAGGCGTGAACTTACAGAGTTGAAGGTCTAGGAGATTCTCCATGATAACACCAAACGAACCACCCATTGAAGTTGAACCTACCACTTTCCTCCAATCTACACCAGGTGCTTCCAGTTTAAATCGCAATGTCTTTTCTAGTATAGATCTTTTGGATAGACCGTCATCAAATACGCTCATCAAGGATGTGTTGCTAAAACAATCGGTTGTACAGTAAAGTGTAAATTGCGTCTTTTGTTTTATTATGTCTGACTCGTTTGCTTAAAATGAATGACCTTCATGTTTTTGTTTTTCTTTTAAGTTGTTTTGTTTTAAGCAAAATATAAAAAACCGGATCAGCGCTGGAAGAAGATGATCTAAGACTATATTTTAATGAACGCATTTTTTCTTCTGAAGACAGATAATTAAATAATACCTGAATTCATCTACCAAAGGATGCGCTTGGTACTGCAACATGGCCTCGTATCTCACATTCTCGTCATCGTCATAAAAAGCAGCCTTCTCTAGTTCTTTCAAGCTCTAAATTCGAAAAAGACTAATAAATTTACTGATAAAGGGACCTTGAAATATGTCGATCACTCTGACACATGAAATAGTCCAGACACAACTTGATAGAGAAAAGTAATTATTATTTATTGTCCAACAATAGTTATCGCTTACTTTAATAATGAAATATTTGAATTTATTCTACATTGTATGTAATTAAAAAATATGATCAAGTTAATCTCGTTAACCATTACACAGCGTATAGCTAAACTGTGAACAGTTATATCAGATATGCAGCCCTCTGACACTAACCCAAATGACAGGAAGACAGAAACTACATTTCATAACGATACCAATAACCAGGAAAATACGCTTACTGATAACCACCACATTACGATCGGTGTAGTTCTGCATTCACGTCCTTTTACAAAGTTATAACGAGGAATTGTAAAAGAAATTGCAAACATATTGAAATCATATACTTATATAAATTTGAATATATTTCGTGTTTAAAGAAGTTACCTTTTTAATTTATTTCAGTATAAAACACATACCCAATCGTATCGCAAAATTTAAAATATAAGAAAATATATTTGAAAAATCTCTGTAACCTGTTCGTCAGTAAACTTCCTAAGAGCATGTATTCCAGTGCGTTTTATCCACTGTGAGTTGGTGGAGTTGACGTGAGACACTATATATTCGTAAGAACACTGCAGACCAGCATTGCCAATAGCGTCTAACAGGACGGCTTTATTAATGTCATACTCCACAGACTCTATTTCTGTCATAGTTGACCTTTTCTGTCTGTATATGTAAGGGTCTAAAAAAAGTATATTCAAACTATTCAATAGGAGTTCAACGACTTAAATAAATGATTATCGTGAATTAAAAAGACTACAAAGAGAAGTATGAATGTGTATTAAAGTATTATAAAGTGAATATTTTGTTTTACCTAACTCAGCAGAATTTACCTGCTAATTAAATTGTAATGATTGCATTTACAAAACTAATGGTACTGAAACCTGAGCAACGTTTTGTAAACTAGAATGTGTCAAAGGGCGCTGATGCCGCCATGGCTACAACAATATTTGCAACTAAGAGCCATAACTCTGGTAAATATAGTCGCATTAAAAATCTTCTCCTTATGATCATCTACACATCCTGCTTGATCATCTGTGCAAGTTTGAAAGAAATCGGCACGTTAGTTAATGAGGAATTGATGCCACAAGATTTGTGGGACGCACGTACAGACGTACAGACGTTCGGACAAGTGTCAATCTATATGCCTCCCACTTCGTGGGGCATAAAATTACTCTTATACCTTTCTTTAAATATAGACATTTCTATACCTTTTCTTAATAGAAAATATAACCAACGAACTAAATTATAAATATGCACTAATATACATGTGCCGACATTTGACAACCGGAATTCATATTTTATTGTTCATGGTAATGTGTAGTATATACCGTGAAGTCCAAGCTCCAGATGAAGATGTTGTACAAGGTCTTCTGCATAATAAGGGTCACCGAACGTCTTTACACTGTGAATAAGGCCTCCGAACGTTAAGCAGGAAACTAATTGAATCTCTTTCGTCAGAGGCACGTTGTTGTGGTTCTTACCGAGTATGCAATATGAGTAGACAGTTTCGATTAACTCCTAGTGATAATAAAGCAAATTTAATAATCAGGTTGGTAAATAAGCTTTGACAATGCAACAGTTTTCATAAACAAAATAGCAAATACCAAGCAATTGCATGTTTATGACGGTAAAAATGAAACCTTCAGTTGGGTATTTACAGACTGATACCATTTCACGATCAGCGTTTATGGTTCTTATGTAAAAAAAACCTTAAAAATACGGTTAAAATGTACAGAAGAACAGTTGATCGAAGAATATAAATACAAGTGTCACAAAATACGCCAAACGCAAATCTTAAATAACCAGAAACAATCGCCACCGTCATTTTAAAGCTAGTGTCCTATTATTATATTAAATATACTTCTATTCTTTATCAGTAATTTCCTTTGAATTCGGTTTTACTGTATAGAAATAGATGAAAAGGGAACTTTGAAAGCCACCGAACACGACAAATATGAAAATACTGCAGGCTCGGTTTGATTGAGCCTGTTCATGGGCAGTAATGGGAATGCTTATTACTGATCAGGCCGCCTATCCCCGGGTTGAGCGCAACTCAGTAATTACACCATTAAATAGTACAATTTCGATCCATCCCAAACGATGGTATGCATATGGCGGTAAACATGGAACCTTCAATGAGGTATTTTCAGATTAATACCATTCCATGTTCAGCGGCGTATGGTCCCCAGATAAAAGAATGGGTTTGCCCTAAACGAGAAAACAATGGGCGGAACTAAACTTTGACAGGGGATCTTAGAATATAAATCCTGCATATCACAGACTACGCCAAAGGCAAAAATTAAAAAGCAGGAAGTATATTCTTGGGGTGATTGGACATTATCCAAATCTATATTGGCTGGGATATTGAAACCACCTATCTATAAACTGGCCGAAACATTAAAACAAAAGGAATTTTAGAAGTACCATAAACATAGTACATAAGTATCGTGCTTAACGACCTTCAAAGGACGTAACTGATAACAGCACTGATTGAATGTACGGGGAGACTTTTTACAGCCGCCACACGGCACAAACAACGCTACTGTGATATTGAAATAGATGAAAAGGGAACTTTGAAAGCCACCGAACACGACAAATATGAAAATACTGCAGGCTCGGTTTGATTGAGCCTGTTCATGGGCAGTAATGGGAATGCTTATTACTGCCCACGCAGACTTGACCCGGGTTGAGCGCAACTCAGTAATTACACCATTAAATAGTACAATTTCGATCCATCCCAAACGATGGTATGCATATGGCGGTGAACATGGAACCTTTAATGAGGTATTTTCAGATTAATACCATTCCATGTTCAGCGGCGTATGGTCCCCACATAAAAGAATGGGTTTGCCCTAAACGAGAAAACAATTGGCGGAACTAAACAGAATAGAATTTTGACAGGGGATCTTAGAATATAAATCCTGCATATCACAGACTACGCCAAAGGCAAAAATTAAAAAGCAGGAAGTATATTCTTGGGGGTGATTGGACAATATCCAAATCTATATTGGCTGGGATATTGATACCACCTATCTATAAACTGGCCGAAATATTAAAACAAAACGAATTTTAGAAGTACTATAAACATAGTACATAAGTATCGTGCTCAACGACCTTCAAAGGACGTAACTGATAACAGCACTGATTGAATGTACGGGGAGACTTTTTACAGCCGCCACACGGCACAAACAACGTTACTGTGATATTGAAATAGATGAAAAGGGAACTTTGAAAGCCACCGAACACGACAAATATGAAAATACTGCAGGCTCGGTTTGATTGAGCCTGTTCATGGGCAGTAATGGGAATGCTTATTACTGCCCACGTAGCCTAGCCCCGTTTTGAGCGCAACTCAGTAATAGCACCATTAAATAGTAAAATTTCGATCCATCCCAAACGATGGTATGCATATGGCGGTGAACATGGAACCTTCAATGAGGTATTTTCAGATTAATACCATTCCATGTTCAGCGGCGTATGGTCCCCAGATAAAAGAATGGGTTTGCCCTAAACGAGAAAACAATGGACGGAACTAAACAGAATAGAATTTTGATAGGGGATCTTAGAATATAAATCCTGCATATCACAGACTACGCCAAAGGCAAAATTAAAAAAGCAGGAAGTATATTCTTGGGGGTGATTGGACATTATCCAAATCTATATTTGCTGGGATATTGAAACCACCTATCTATAAACTGGCCGAAGTATTAAAACAAAACGAATTTTAGAAGTACTATAAACATAGTACATAAGTATCGTGCTCAACGACCTTCAAAGGACGTAACTGATAACAGCACTGATTGAATGTACGGGGAGACTTTTTACAGCCGCCACACGGCACAAACAACGCTACTGTGATATTGAAACTACAAGTTTGAATCTAATTAGTGCATGACCGCTATGTTGGGTCACACCGCTGTGTTTATACAGCGCGTCAATTTTTTATCTTCCGGCTATCCAAACGAGAAATTCTTACTCTCACGTAAACGATGTTTAAAAATGTTTATTATAGTACTCCCTATTTGACAATGTGTTGCCAGATTCACATCGCAAGGAAATAAAAATATGTTTTATCCAACTTGGATTCTAAAAAGAAATGCATTGTATCGCATTTTAATTTATTTGACGAAGCAAGAAAGAATTACTCTACGCATTCATATTATCATCCAACCACTCTAGACGAATTTGTCCTGCTGGATCAAATAAATTGTCTACATTGTAATATGAATTATCTTAATTAATGTGCAATGAGGTACCGGAATAGGCAACGTGTCTAGCGTTGTTAGAGATGTTAATACGCGCTGCAAAAGACTATCGTCGGTGCTGTTTGATTGGAGGATTTTGGTTACAATGATTTCCTGCTCTTTCATTACTATCAGAGCATCAACTATCGCATTTCTTTCCGGTTTTGTCTTTCTTGAACTGAAAAATGGACAAAACGTACACAGTTTTGAAATAAAATTTATAATGTATAACATTATGCAGGTAACGCAGAATATTTGTTAGGTCTTAATAACTATCTCTCAATATTGGCTTCTTATAAAACAGAACCATTATTGTGTTTTTTTTTTCTATTTATAAAAAAATATGCTTTGCCTAAATATGTGGAGAAGAACCCAATTGGCACTCAAGTTTTTAGAATAGAAATTACCCTTTAACGTATTGAACATACAAAGACAACTGTGATTCTTAACAAATACTATTTCGGTCCAAATAAGAAAAGGGATAATTACAAAGGTCTTATCGGCATGAGATAGGCATCGGTTATTCTTTTCATATCTGTCTTTTGGAGCAACTCCAGAGTCGTTACAAGATGATGAAAACACAAACTTAGTTCCGGAGAACCTTTGAAAATAGAACAACGCAAATAGTATCATAATGTTAATAAAGCCATTAAATTTTATCTTCATTATTGGATTGTTTATGATTTCTTACTATTTATTTGGAAGCAATTTTTAGCAACTCTAAATTCTACAGGAAAAGCAGAATGTGCTGTTTAAAAAACACACTGCATAAATGAATTGAACTCTTTAACGTATTTTTTATTTTGAGGCAAATAGAAACAGTTGAGATTATTTGTTAAGTTTATTTTAGCAATAAAACAGACACTTCTGTAAATAAAAGATAAACGTTCCATGGCTAAAAGAGATAGTTACACTTACCGAAGAACAATACAATCATTTCGTTATCACCATTATAACTGCATAGTACTTTTAAAATTTTGCTTTACAGAGAAACATGTAAGAACACTATTCGATCTGTCATTCGCCCTGTGCATACTACATAATTTTCTTCAATACAATTAATCTAATACCATCATTGGTTGTACTGAGTTTTTACTTGGATTACAATAACATATTTGAAGTAACTTGTGCGCAATACATTACAGCCGAATAAAATAAAATAGAGTTAAATATATTGTTTGAAAGACGAATGTGCCCTTTTAGGCTGTCTGCATCAATATTCAGACAAATAGTATGCACATTATAAATTAATTTAGAATTTTAGAATTAAGAGTTCGTCACTGCGTGTCCGCAGAAAAATAACTCCCATGTTTGGTGACATATTACAACCATGGTGAGAAATTTACGAATTCGTGAACTATCTAACCAAACACTTGCTATTCAGTCCGAATGTGTAGGGCATGTAGATGGAAAATAATATATAGAGGATATTTGTTTTTAACAGTGTAAGATAGAAATATATTTCACCGAGTAAGCTCCGGAATTCGTATTTTCACGAGTGGCGAAGCCACTCGTGAAAATATATAATTCCGGAGTTCACGAGTGAAATATATTTCTATCTTTCACTGGTAAAAACAAAGTTTCTTTTTATTTTATGCTTTTGGTGCACAATTTGTGTGAAATCGACAGAATAATTGCGTGAAATGGCGCCAAAAACGTATGTTTATGACGTGACGTCATGACGTCATTTACCCAAGTTTGAGCCCGTTTTCTAAACGTTCTCATTCGGAATGTTATATGCGTTTGGGTGCCAACGTAGAAAAAAGCAGTGAAAATAAAAATGATATTCCACTAGTTTGAAAACAGTGAAATACCACTTTTATTTCACCGGAAAAATTCTATAATTCACCGAAAAGCATAAAATAAAATTTCTTTCTTAATTCTACCTTTCTCAGGCTGTTGTCGTATACAGCTCAAATTTCCTTTAATGTATGTAATTGCTTTTTCCATCTCTTCCTTGGATTTGTAATGTTTCTTTTCATTTTCTCTCTAAATAAAATGTGTACGAGCTGTAAACAAAGTGTCTTAGCGTAACCATACCATTTTTAAAACACAGATATTTCTCTTGCCATAAAGTGAAAAAAAAACGTTATAGACATCGATGTTTTTACAAGAAATTCATATTGATATTTAACACCATTTGGACAGAACAAATCAAAATATTAAGCCTTTTATGACATAACTTAGCAACATTTTAAGCACGAATGTAGATCATTGACGAAAATTGTACTATATCTTTATCTAATATACCTCGGGAATATGATGAAGTGTGCCATGTGTCAATATCTGTGGGCGCTGGAAATTCAATACGAACGGCATCGTTTTGACAAACTCCAAATAGTCCGATGCATATGCAGTGACACCCGGAAGACCTAAAATTCATGATAGTACAGATTGTTAAAACTGTTCCTTAACTTTAATCAGTGTTTTCAAAAAAGTAGTAAACTTACTACTTAAACAACCGTTGCTTTGTTTTAATTACTGTTTAAATCCTTTATTTATTGTAACTGCAACAACACAGGCATTGATTGCAGCAAATTGCTTATGTGATACAATGTTAACTACCCTTTGATTGCTCGAACCGTATTTTATCGACATCTCAAGTAAATGTCGAGTATGCAGACATTTGATAATTAAAAAAATTGAAAATTGCAACAAACACCGATCTTAGAGAATTTGAGCTATTATGATTAAAGTAACTGTTGTGGTGAATATTTAAATGATAAACGTGCTTTTTACAATAAAAGGTTAATAAAGTAGGAATTTCCCAGATGTGTTTTAATAACACGTTTATAGATGCCAAATGGTTAATTTAAGACCGAAAGCTATATTTGACATATATTTACACTTCAACTTCATTCTCTACGATGAAGTCTTATTCACCTAAGGTATCATAATTTCTAATGGTGAACAGTGTGACGTAATAGTTTAAATGGCGTTGCTCCAGAAAAACCGTTCACAGTTTATTGGACGTTGCACATTGTTTTGACCTGTGACGTCGCAGAGCATGCACGTTTTGCCACGAGTTGTTGCGAAAAAGCGTGCAGTCATTCACTTTGTCGTGAACATGGCTGTTCTAACAGCCATAAGAAAAAGCCGTTATATTACAAATTCTTCTAATAATTTCTGTATTTATAAGAGTTTAAATATGTGTAAATATAAGGATTGAATCGACATTTGATGTTTTTCATTTGGGTATGAAAAACAGTTGGATTGTTTAAAGTATGCGTGAAGCCCTTCGGGCTTCACACACTTTAAACAGACCAACTGTTTTCCATACCCAAATGAAAAACATCAAATATCGATTCAATCCTTAAATACATCGGTGACAGTTTTTATATGTAAAAATAAGGCGAAATATTCATATCAGGCGCACTAAGGATACATAGCCTCCACACAGAGTCAAAAAGCTGAGAAAAACAGCATGGGTTAATCAAATAGATCTTTTTCTAATGTGACACTATAAACAATTAACGATAAAGCGAGCCTGAGGGGTTAAAGCAATGTAACATTTGTTTCGAAATAATCTTAAGTGCTCTAATTTGACATTTCAACCGGTTATGGAAGTCGTATATGCTTTTGAACCTCTTCGCTTGAACGATCCGGGGTTATAAATCACTTCAGTTTAAAATTGAAATTTCATTGTTGATTCATAAATCATTTTATCATTTAGACCGCAATTTGCAGAAGTCAACTGCGATTGGCATTTGAGGAGCTCTAGGAAATAAAATACAATGCAAGCATTAGAGATTATATGTCCTGTATATTCTTAATAAAAGCAATACCATATCGGATTATTTTTTTGAAACCGATTTTATCCTATTTAATGTTCTTCCCTTTTATATAATGCTTTCAAAAAGTTTATTTATTTTGACTCTGAATCGAAGTTGCAATCGTAACTCAAATAAATCTATTTAAATCCAGTAAGTTACCTAAGTAATTATTTAAGTGTAACTTTTTGTAATAATTACCAAGTTCTGAAAACTCGTTGACAGATTTAATTGATCGCATCCCCGCATGAGGTCTGAACCTAAAACAAAATAGTTGTTAATGCTGACCTTATGCAATGTTTAAATAGAAAAACGCATATAAAGTTTTGTATTGTAAGCAAACGATTTTCAAAGAGAATTATTATCTTATAAAGCATGTTTTCTTACTTGAAATATAAATGTGTTATACTTTTACTGGTTACTGATACTGGTTTGTCAAAATAGTTTATACTTTTTTAAATGTTCGTTGTCGGCATACTCAGAGATAAAAAATACCCGTCTTTTGTTGAGAAATCCATCGTAAAACTCTCCTCCATCAGCACGCTGTGGATTGTATTTAACTCTTTGTTGATCGTCATACGCTAAAAAATATGATTTCTTGATTACAATGTTTTTCTTATACATTACGATTGAATACTGTGGCTTCGTGCCAAGCCGAAACCATAAAGTAGGGTATTGCTTATTTTGCGTAGGCAATAATGAGTATTTCCATTACTGTCCCAAAAAGTGTTTAATTAAGCATGCCTGTAATATCAGTGGTATCCATTGCATTTATATTTCCATGTTTTATATGTATTTCATTACAAAGTCAACGTTTTTCATTAATTGTTATGTTTACGAAATAAAACACATGATGTGTTTTAGTTGTAGAAGATATTTGAAGTTGAAGAAGCATATTTATGACTTTCTATAAATATGGATATACAGTGTCATTTAAGTAAGTACCTTTGAGTAGGTCGAGTTTCCATTAACTGCGCTTGTATGATTAGAAGTCCTTATTTTTGTGTATTCCACCCCTAACGGAGACGTCCGAACAAAATAGGATGCATTGTGTATGCCTTAAATCAAACCAACATAACGTTGTTTTTTAGCATGTCTAGTGTATTTAGATCTATATGATCAATGTTAAGAATATTATTTTATTACAAGACAATAACATTTGATGATGAAATAATTTTTAAATGTTTTCGTATGAAGTTATATGTCGGTCTTTACTAATGGAAACAAAATGGCTTGTTGTTGTAATACCTTCTCTTCCCAATTCATTAGTACCATAAGACCAACTGTCTGCATGCACATCGTGCTCAATCTACAAAAACCATAGTTGTGGGACAGTTTGAAAGTAAATCGTATGTAACAAATTAAATAGCTGATTCATTTATTAAAGAGAAGCCGACTAAGAGGCTATATAATATAATTAATACCGTAAATACCATAAAGGTGGCGACCTTATTTGAGGAATCAACATTTATAACTGATCTTAAATGACGCATGTGTAATTTGCTCGGAAATTTACAACTTGTAATCGAAATTTTAAAATACTTATAATTTAATGCACAGTCATTCACTTAAATAACGCTTGATTTATAACATAAAAATGCATTTATGTCATTGCAATAAAACATTATCTCCATGTGAAGTATCTTTTCGTGATCGTTCAAACAATATTTGAAAACGATTCTTAATATTTATACTTTTACGACAGGTTCTTGAAGAAAGGCAGTTATTTGAACAAGTCCAAAAGTTTATCAAAAGTATATATGTATTAGATTAGATACGATCGTATATTTATATGCTAAGTGCAAGTTATATGTTAGTTTCTCTAATAAAGTCTGAAATACTGATATCGTGAGGAAGTCCTTATATAAATTCAGTGATATATTAGTCTTGTTATTCGGTACTTGAAAGAATTATTTTTAAACGGCCATTTATTTTATAAACCTCATGTTGGTGGTGAAACTTGGCAGATAGCATGCCCGCAAATCCTTTCTTCAACATGATTACTTCCTCCTCTTCGTCTGGTAGATAAAAAACCTTGCTGATCTCACCGCGACGGCTTATCATGAAGGAAAACCTAATATGAATATTGAGTCTTCATTAGAAACAAATGAAATTAGTAGCCTCATGAATTTAAAAATGAATGCTTATAAAACATGTAAATTTATTAGTTCAGTGCATTATATTATTCGTGGTAAAATTCTAAAACAGGAATAAACATTTTAACCAATTTTTCTGCTAAGTCTTCATTTAGTCTACTGAATGTAATTTATATGTAATCGCTAATGATGTTTTTGTTAACCTGTTAGTCGTAATTGTTGATGTTGTTGTTAAATACTTTATAAATTAAATTAGAGGCAAGTGTGAGATTGGTGCTCCCTAGAACCTGGTTTAAATCCCCAGTTGCAAATTGTTTTGCAATTGACCGTTCCAAGGAGATAACTCCTCGGTTTCTCACTTCTGCTAATTGTTTGTGGCGTCTATTTTGAAACTGATAACTGTTTTACCATGCTTCCTGCTCCTCTCTACCTTTTGGCTATGCGGGGAGACTGTGTCTATTCAAAAGTGGCCATTCCTGATATGCATATATCACTTTTTTTACAAAATTCTAAATTTTCTTATCAAATTGTATTATATCTTCAACAACTGAAACTGTTTTATCGTATACTTGACAGATCTTTTCGTCAAATTATTTGCTTAGTGGGCTAGACAAATCGTTTATTTGTTTGCTTACCTTGTAACCATTTAGATTAAGAAAGGTACCACGATATATGTCATGCAGAGCGCCACAGAAAATTAAATACATAGATATAATTGAAAAGAGACAAATCCACTTTAAAAGAGGTTGCATCATCGTATCGCAATAAATGAAACCTTTTCTGTTTTCGTGCCTCAAGACGATCAGCTAGGGTTTTATATTACATATTTATTTTATATATTTTATCCTTATTTTGTTTTCGAAGACAATAGCCAATCAGTTGATACCATTTTTTTTCTTACCGACCATTCCTCATTTAAGAATGTTAGCCAATTTAATGTTCACATAATCACTGACCAAATTAATAAAAAAGACGAAAAGGGAACCTTGAAAGCCATCGAACACGACAAATATGAAAATACTGCAGGCTCGGTTTGATTGAGCCTGTTCATGGGCAGTAATGGGAATGCTTATTACTGCCCACGCAGACTAGACCCGGGTTGAGCGCAACTCAGTAATTACACCATTAAATAGTACACTTTCGATCCATCCCTAACGATGGTATGCATATGGCGGTGAACATGGAACCTTCAATGAGGTATTTTCAGATTAATACCATTCCATGTTCAGCGGCGTATGGTCCCCAGATAAAAGAATGGGTTTGCCCTAAACGAGAAAACAATGGGCGGAACTAAACAGAATAGAATTTTGACAGGGGATCTTAGAATATAAGCCATAATTATCTGATGCTAATTGTTTAAACGTTGACATTGCCAGGTATGAAAATTTATTTTGGTATTTTTGCTCTGGCGTTTTATATTCTGACCTGTCATAAGAGGGATTTTTCTTGCATTATTATATTTAATACACTGACATGATATTCTGCAGTTTCAGTTTTCTCAACGTTCTAAAGGTATTAATCAAATTTAAATTTGGTATTTAAATACCGTATTAAGGGTAATTTCGCGGACATTATTTCTGCGTTTTCCCCACAAAAAAGGATGCAGATAGTCTGCGTTTTCGCTTCCCATGAAGGTTCATATTTTGAAGGCGTCCAAAGAATAACAAGACTGATGTAGACATCTTAATGGAGACACACTTCCGGGTACGGTATACCGGTATTTACTGTCTCTGTTACTGGTGAAATTAAAACAGAAAATATAATATTACGAGTGGCATAATATCATCAAGTACGCCGGCTATACCAGCTGCACGGAAATTAATTAATTATACATATTGTTTATCAATTATAGATAACAACTCTCGAACAATATTTCATTGGAATATTTCAGTTATGTTATGCCGCGTTCATACAATGCGTCGGTGATAACGTTGAATGGTAATTGTTCGTAGTTATTTTACCCCGTCTGTATTCCGAAACGAATTGCGATTTAAATGTTTACGGGATTTTTTTTCTGCGTCAAACATTTCTGCGATTTTATCCAAAAACCACAGTAACGCAGAAATATTACACCCTCGGAAATTACCGACTTTACGGTATACAAATACTTATCAGCAAGAGAAAACATGATCTAATACATTACCATTTAGAATAGTCGTGGTGATGCCCATTTACATCTGAAATCAACCAAATGCTGAATTAGCACGCATGTCGAATGTATTAGTGCAGTGTTATTTAAATAAATTAATGCATATAAGGAATAACACTCTCAATAAAATAGCATTCTACATAGGTCATTATTTTTCCTGTCAGTCAAAGGGACATCCTACATGTATGAATAAACTTGCATGCACTTATAAATGCATTTGTATAAGCGATCAAAATTTCAGCCTATTTTTGAACAATGAATGATCAAGGACAGGATAAGCCCATCTGAAGTTGTGCAATGGAGAACGCAGGTGTTATAACATATCTGTTGAACTAACCTGGTTGACCTTCTGGGCTAAACACCGCATGATGGACTTTCAGAAGCAACTCTATTGCACTCTCATTATGTTTTATGTTAACAAATCCAATCTGAAAAATGTAGATTCTGATAATTTTATGAAATATAAGAAACTTACATGTAATTAAAAGACCGAGTGAGTCCCTTGAACAAATGTCTTAAAAGTGAAATGGAAACTTCAAAATCCAATATAAAATTATTTAACACGTATAAATATTGCAATATATTATTATAAATCGGTATTTACCTTATCCATAATCACTTCCTTTCAAAAACGGCCATAATACAATTATCTGCTAATAGATGAAACGGAAATAAGAAATCCACCGAACACGACAGATAGGAACATATTGCAGGCTCGGTTTGATTGGGCTTGTTATTAGGCAGAAATGGAAATGCATATGATTGCCTAAGCCGCCTAGCCGCGGGTCGAATGCAACTTAGTATTTACACAAATAAACTGTACACTTTGATCAATTACAAACGACATTGTACATATGGTGGTTAACATGTAACCTTCAACGTGGTATTTTCAGATTAAAACAATTCCATGTTCATTGGCGTATTGTTCCAAGATAAAAGAATAGGGCGGAATGGAATAAAATAGAATAGAATTTCGACGGGGGAGTCTGAGAGCAAATAAATCCTGCATATCACAGTGAACGATAAAGGCAATAATTACAAAGCAGCAAGTATAGAATTGGGTTCAGTAAAAGATATCTACACTCGTTTTTTTTATTATTATTAAAACCAACCGACTAAAATGGCTGAACTAATAAAACAAAGGTAAATTTAGAAGTTATATTCAAAGGCATAAGTTAAGTTATCAACGACCTTAAAGGAAGTAACTGATAGCAGCTTGTACTGAATGACTGTACGTTCTTAGTCGTCACACGGCACAAACACGCTGTGATATTGAAAATTTGTTCATGTGCAGTAATGGAAATGCATATTACTGCCGATCCCCGCCTAGCCCCGGGTTGTGCATCCAGGGTTGAGCATTTGGACAAGACAAATGTCATCATCTGCATTTTGATCTAAAATAATCCTTCTCATCATTAAATTAATACAACACTAAAAGAAACACCACACTATTTATATAGAGATAAAAAGAAAATATAATTATATTCTTAAACCTGTGTTAAAATGTCTTCACTTATTGAACTAGCACCGAGTTATGAAATTTCTAAAGATATTTCAGTTACAATATTTTTCGATTAAGAGTTTTTATACACTTATCACATCGCCAACTTCACATTTGAAGAATCAGAATCAATTATTATCATGCTAACCTCTGCTTTTGCAATGAACTTCTGAACTCCAGCCATTTCGATTTTTGAGTTGAGACGGTAAACATACTCCTTTCCTTCTTCGTAGTTAACCAGAGTTGACGAAGCCAGTTCAACCGCAAGGAGCAAATACACTAACTGCAACAAAGCAGTCCGCTCCTTGGCAAATAACCACATTGTCGCTTTTAGTCTAGGAATAAATCATTCTGAAAAGGTAGATTTCCGAAATATTTATATATAGATTGAACAAGAAATATCTTTTCAATGAACGTAATCTTTGCATTACAGAAAAGCTTTTAAAAAAGGGTTATCGGTATCACAAATTAAGGAAACCCTTTTGCAAGTTTTATTGCCGATACCCCGATACCCCGATCTATTTCATAAAAACATGTGCAGTTTAAAATCACTATTGCAACAAGATATTTCACAGCGATTTTTATGGTGATTTAATTTATAAACTTAAGAAGATAAAAGAATCACACATTTTATGACATAAACCTGAAAATCTCGAGGTTTCAAATCAGAAATATAGCGTATTTTGGTAAATATAACTGGATGAACCACTTAAAAAGTAACTTGCAAGATGCAGTGATTTCAAGTCAAGAAGAAGAGAGAGGAAGATAGCATGGTTTATAAAATGATCAGTTTCAAAAACGACACCAAAAACAATAAACAAAACTGAGAACCCGAGGGGTTTCCGCATTGTAACGGTCAGTGGCAAATCAAAATGCCACTTGGGGTTTAAAACTAGGTTTTATGGTGCATCAACCTCACACATGCCCAAACAGGTTCTCAAATCGCTAAACAAGTACAAATAACTCCAACCCGCCCGTGGACTCAACAAGCAGTCACACATATAAAATAAAAGAAGGTAATATCATTGCAATGTCAAAGGGCGTATACTCAATGATCTTACCGAGACCAGAGCTCCTGGAGTAAAATCATTAAAAACACGATGACAGGGATAAAAGAAACAAACCGAGCTTCTAGGTTCTTTTAAGAAAAGATTTCCCCATAAACCTTCATAAACTCTTATACCCCAGCAACCGTCGTGCAAACAAAGAGGTAACCATAATAGTTACTGTAGATTAATCGCCAGGCCTGCAGAGCGCTGTAAAACATCATGTTGGTAACCTTTCTTTTTAAATTTACAGATGGTTTTTACGAATAACCGGGAGAAATTAACATTGCCCTTTATCTTCTTAAGTTTATAAATTAAATCTCCATAAAAAAAACTGGCTGTGAAATACCTTGTTCCAATAGTGATTTTAAACTGCATCTGTATTTTTGAATTAAATCTGGGTATCGACGATAAAACTTGCAAAATGTTTTCTTAATTTGTGATACCGATAACCTTGTTTTAAAAGTTTTTCTGTAATGCAAAGATTACGTTCATTGAAATCATTAATATCGTTGCAAGCTCTTGAAAAACGAACAAGCTGTGAAATATAAACCCCGTAAGATGTTGCACGGGGAACATCGCCGTCTAAAAACTGAAAATTTACTATATTAAAATTAAAATCCTCTCTTTTATCATATATTTTAGTAGTGACATAACCTCTTTCAATTGACAGATTTAAATCGAGAAAGTTTGCTTGCTTTTCTGAAGTGTTCGCTTCATTAAGTTGTAGTTCTTTAGGATAGGTCTTATTAACCAGCGATGGAAAATGGTTATTATCTATATTTAATAAATCATCAAGGTACCTCGAGGTGTTGTTAAAAGCTCTAATAATATCATCTTGATGTTCAGTAGAAAGAGATAACATAAAGTTTCTTTCAAAACAGATCAGCAACAAGGGGTGCACAATTAGTACCCATTGGGATGCCTATTACTTATTTATAAAAAAGAATCTAAGATAAATATTGTCCAGTAAGAAAGTTTGAGACTAATCAGGTCTTTACAAGTCCATAAAGTATAATTATCATATGAACCATCTGTAAAAATTCCCTATGTTCATTACAAGCGATGAAGGTTTTAATTTTCTCTAGCAAACGTTTTTTTCAATGATACTGGTTAGCTTGTCTCTTATAAAATTATGAGGGAGCGAGGTATATAAAGTTGAGAAATCATAAGTAGACAAACAGAACGCCTGAAAATTATTTGATTTAAGCTTTTTCAAAACGTCATTTGAATTTTTAATCGACCAAAATAATTTTTGCCAGAAGTTTCAAAAACCTTATCGCAATACCTAATTACATGTTTTTAATAGCTGTAAGACAAGAAGTTAAAAGCACGGAAAATTTAGTAGTAGTGCAAGAACTAGAGTTTGCAATAAATCTTGCTTTGTACGGTGTTTTATGCATTTTAGGCAACCAATACATAGTAGGTACTTTGTCTTGTTTCGGCTCAATACTGATTCTAAATTTCGTAATTTGTAGAGTGTGTGCGGTAACAATATCACTCTCAGATGAGGAAGTCAGTATATAAGCATTAGTGCTATTCAGTTCTTCAGTTTGAATATTAATATAGTGTACCCGTCACACTATAATTTCATTATTAGAAGTCTTATCAACAGGTGTTAAAACATATTTGTTATGAAAGTCTTGAATTGCTTTTTTCAAATGACGAAAGTTAAAACGAGGTCGAGGTGGTAATAAAGCAAGGTTTCTTTCATAAAATGATATACGAGTGTCTATTATTTTGAATATGTGTTTTTTTTTCAGTTAGAAAGTGCATTTGGCTCAGCAGGTTCTCTTTTGCACCATTTATTGCAAAATAGGTTTAAAGACTCAGATCAAGATGGCATTCATGTAACTTGCAGAAAAATTGAAATTTACGCTTACCGATTTCATATTCAGTTTACTTCAGTTTAACAAATATATCTGCTATGGTTGATTGAGGCTGGCTATATAAATTGTGTGCATTTCCCATAGACCTTATCAAATGAGAGCAGCTGAGTGTCCGTTATATTACTACGGCATAGTTCGTACGTAGCCACAAAGAGTTTTGATAGTTTCATACAAATGTCTTGTTGTTTTGGCTGTAAACCCGACATGTGAATCCCATGTCTTGTACAACCTTAAGCAATTATCTCATTTAAATTTTAGTCGCAATATACCTCTAAACTTACTTATTCATCGCGTTCTCATTTTTTTCCGGACCAGTATGCCACTTACATTGTTAAATTATCGAATATTTGTGTTTTGTTTCATTGACAACAACTATGGTAACCTTTGGATAGAGAGAGTTACTAGTCATGCTAAAGCTACCTATTTAACGTTCATGTGAAATACTCAGTTTCTCAGATGTGATTGACAATAATTTATATTCATTTTCCCAATATAATATGCATAATAATGACTGAACAGGAGAGGTTTTCTCCGAAAATTTGGACTAATATGTACATTTTAGGATCTGTTGTGAGTGCCGTTTACTTCGTTTGTACTTGTAACTCTATAACAACTATGGCGTTAGACGCTGACGAGATAAGAATGTACATGTATCACCGTAACTTTGTTTACAGATCATTAAGAGTTTATATGACAAAATTGTGATATTGTTGTTGTTTTCGTAATAGGCGTCATGTTAAACTTGTTATTTGTCTGGTTGCTTGAATTTCGTTTGCAACAAGTTAACCTTTTCAAAATACATATGCGCCATTTTTTGTTGACAAAACAAAGGTATGTCATTGCAAATTAATTTGATTATCGCAATTTGTCATTGCATATAAGGCATTATCATATGAATACAAAATGAGCAATAATAATGTGCGTGTGTGTCGTTCATCGACAATTACAAAATTATAAAAACAAAGAAAACCAGAAAAACATCTTAACAGAGTATGAAATTTTAAATTCTAAAATACCGGTAAATGAAAAGAAAAGATTCATTTAATAACAACATCATTGGAAACTACAAAACTTAATAATAATAAAAAAATTCAAGACTCTAAGGACAAAACTTAACTAGGACTATGGCATGGGTAGTGATAGCCTTGGGATATAAAAAATGGATAAGTAAATGTTAAAGGTTAGCTTGATAATAAAGCAAAATTATTACTTTTTTAAATATATATTTTCCCTTTATAAATAAAACACGAATGTTATTCAGTGAAATTAAATTGTCAAACTCATTTTAACGTTTCTGGTAAATTTGATCTTAATTGAAATTAATTGATTAAATTTAGATTAAGCTTTTTAACTATTTTCCTAGTAATAATTTATATCGGCTGGTTGATAAGAATAACTTAATGTTTATTACCTTTATGCAGATAACATCTGAAGTTTATCCCACTAATGAAGAAATAAAACCTTTCGTTTAGTAATAAATAAATCGTTCTATTCAGGAAGTTTTAAAGGATTAAAGCGATTGGGTAGTTGCCCGAATACGCCTTAAGAAACTTTATGCTATTATTTTAGCGGCATTGAATCGACACTGAGAAAGAATGCAACTATGTTGTTATTTTTATGAGCTTGTTTTTTCTCAGATAATGCATCCGAAGTGAGGTCAGTTTACTTACCCAACAAAATATATTAAATGTCGGAAGCTGTTGACTTTTTGAATGTATATTACAATGATGTCATAATATGTAACCTGCCTTGTACCTATATACGAGAAAAGCAACGCTATCTTTAAGAAATTGTTAGTTGGTCGAGTATTATTTTACGATTTTGAAAGGGTCTCTCTGGCAAATAGTACCTTCTATCAGTACATTTTATCTAAACCAGTGCTATCTGCATTATTATCTTATTTGGATACGTAAGTTGAAAGCACTGAAAATTGTTATTTTATAGATGTTATGTAGCTACATTTACATACAGAAAACAAAACCGAACAACATTAAACCTGATATTTTTTAGAGTTTCGAACCTCCAAACTGCTTTTCTTAAAGACTACCAATATGCATCATGCTATCGATATGTTGTTGTATATGTACAGAAGCTCTAAAATGTTTAGATAATGAGACCTGAGACCACTTTGGGAAAAATAAATATATTTTCTTTTCAATTTATCGCTCATAATTCAGTGCTGTATAATACTGATTAAATGTCAAACAATAATTCAGATATTTTGAATGTTCATTTAAAGAAACTTCGGCAAAATTACTCCCTTTATAATATTAAAGCAAGTATATGCTATGTTTAAGTAATAATTGGTCACAAAATTGTTTGTTTTGGAAGTTGTCGGTTCAGTTACTATCGTTTCCAAAATATAAATTTGTCATAAATGCGTTGCCGATTTTCGGTAAATTCAAAGTAAAATTGTTTGTGCGTTTTTTATTAAGAGAATGTTATTTCCCCCAAACGGTTCTAAAAGTAATCTGATAAAAAGGTGAAATATGCATAACAGGAAGAGTTTAATCAAATATACGGATTCAGCACCCTTTTCAGATACTTGGTTGGCTCTTTCGCATTGGGGACTAACGCGTGTAACGACAAGTGTTGCGCAACGACAGTGTGTGTTAGTTGTACATCAAAAGCATGTTTACATAACGACGACATTTATCGGGCGCTCTTTTAATTTTTTTTTTGTGTATTTCGGACTATTTTTACTTCCAACTGAGATACAATAACGATGGTAAGTGTTAATATAAACTGACACCTCTTGTTGTTATGCATTGTGCTTTCGTTTAGATAATGTCATAAAACTAGGTTTTTTTTATGTTTCCTGCACATCTACAAATAACATCACAAAAAAATTTAATTATTCTTATAAAAATTTTAATTTAGTGTAATAATTATGTAATACAGGCTTATTGCTTCTGTGTTTCTGTTTAGAAACCACCAGTAAGGCTGTTTTTCAGCATTAGATGGTGTATGCGTGTTACACAGTGTGTGTATGAAGTAAATTGTATGCGTCTGTTGTAATCAACGAAATCATTTTTTTAGTTTCAAGAAATAGACCATGCTGTATGTCTGCGTTTCATTTGGAGGGGAAAATGATGAGTCATATCACGACAAATATAGGATAAAGAACATGGTCGCGATATGGCAAGAAAAAATCAAATGATCTATGATTTGATGAATTGATTTGAAAACTATTTATTCAAACCTCGGTGGCATTGAAAAACAATGTTAGAAGATACACGTTCACCTAAAGTTACTCATGTGTAAACTTTTATTAATATAAGCTAAAGCCCCTGTCACACTATAACGCGTTTCCTCTGCGTTGGCAAGGCGTTGTTTAATTTTCAAGACTGAGATCGCTAGAAAGTTGTTATATTTTTCGTGATGGAGATGTCATGGCGTCTTCACAGCGACCAAGGAGTTGCTATGGAGCTTCCACCTTTTTCTATGGCGTTCCTGCGGATTTATTGTTAGCGATTATCTGTGCTCTCTTGGCGCCTGCACTGCACTTTCATGGCGCTCACACTGCGCTGACGGCATGCTGAAGACGTTCTTAATTATTTGTTTGTTCTCGAACAGTTGAATCTATGCCTTTGGGCCCTCCGTCGTCATCCCAGATTGATATGCACACTTTATCTGCTGGGCCTTTATATCGGCAAGCAGTAGCCATGCTTGCTGGGGTACATCAGCCATTAAAGTAAATTAATGTTTATTTTAGCAAAGCTTAGAAATTTATATCACTTTGTCGCAATGCAAGAAATAACACTCTATGTAAACGCCGTGGGCGCGCCGTAAAGACGCAGCGACGACTCTGAGATTGCCGTAAAATCTCCGTACAAGCGCCACGAACAAACACTTCGTTTTACTGCGACCTCCAGGAGGTTCGCTATATAATGACTTTGCAGTTTCTATTTACAACATCATAATCATTCAGTGACTATTGCAAATTAGCAGACACTAACTTAAATTATAATAATTTAAAAGCGTTATTTATAACATAGATACTATTTACTTTTCCTTCTAGCCAGCTTAATTAAATATTATTTATATGTTCTTCCTCCAACACTTACAAGTACATTAACTGACGTTTTTTTAAAGACCAGGGGATCTGTATCATCATAATTGTCTGAACAATTAGAGTGCCAATATCATGTCATAAAAGATTTAAATGAATATACAACACAATTAAGTGATTTATTGTCCGTGATACAATGCTCACCAGTAAGTATAAGCAAATAATTAAACATTCGATATCATGATGGCATTGGTCTCTTTCGGTGCTTAAAAATCTGAAGCTGAAGTAGTTGTTTTATTGTAAAATATTGTCACATGGATGGCTGCCAGTCCTTTTTGACGAAATCGTTACTTTGAAAAACTTTACACATAATTTATTAATTTAATTATGTTTCTTTAAAACACTTAAAACAAAATAAAAAGAAGAAACGGCATAAAAATATATGTAAGGATACTTAGCATATGATTTATCGATTATGTTTTCAAAACAGAGCTCTGTGCGCAATAAAAAAGTCAGCAAAGTATAAGTCAGATGATATAAAAAAAGGAAATCTAAGCACTGAAATAGCATTGGCATTTTTATTTGCCTACTTAATGTCGCAAAAGTTTCTCAGTTTGGCAAACAGTAAAAGCCTAATCAAACTATGAAGAGCATCGTTTTTATCTTCCATATTCTTGCGTGTGTTTACGGATACTATTTCGACCATGCGTAAGTTATTTGTTTTAATAAAGAAGGCAGATGTTTGTTCGGTACAAATATGCGCACATATTACAAGCTTTGTAAAATGTCAGGAAACTGACTTTGCATATTATCGAAAGTTGAGTAAGTTTAAAAAGAACATTGACGTTAATTGATCCGTGTGTCGGCTGTAAAAAGTCTCACCGTACATTCAATCAGTGCTGTTTTCAGTTACATCCTTTGAAGTTCCTTGAGCACGATACTTTCAAAATTACTTTTGTTTTAATATTTCGTTCAGTTTTAGGATGGGTGGTTTTAATTACCCTGCCAATACATATCTGGATATTGTTTAATCTAACCCAAGGATATATCCCATGCCTTTTTAAAGTTTTGCCTTTGGCGTTGTCTGTGATGTGCAGGATTTGTATTCTCAGATTCCCTGTAAAATTATATTTTGTTTAGTTCCAACAATAGGTTTCTTGTTTAGAGAAAACCCATTATGTTTTTGGGGACCACTTAACATGCGAATTCAAAGGTTTTTATCAGAAAATACGGCATTGACGGTTACATCAAAATTGTACTGTTTATTTGTGTTAATATTGGGTTGCGCTAAACCCAGGACTAGGTGGAGTGAGCAGTATTCATTTCCTTTACTGCCCATGAACAGGCTCATTCGAATCGAGCCTGAAACATTTTTATAGTTGTCGTGTTCAATGGCTTTCGAAGTTCTCTTTTCATCTATTTGATATTAAAAATGATATTCATCATCTTACCGATAGTTGATGAAATCGTCAAATCATCAAAATGCCATTTTTCTACAGACAACAGAATATTCTTTAAACATTATTTACAGTTAACATAACTAACGCCTATAAATGTTATGACTTTAACCATGAAACATCATTATAACAAGAGGTGTTTGTCAAACACAAATGCCCCCCCTGACGTGCAAGTTATCTATTAGCATTGAATTTAAATTTTTGGAAATTTAGAGACTTTTGTAAGCTTTAGCAATGAAGGGTACCAGTCATGAAAGCAATTTACAAGACGGTGGAACTCCTATATATCAATAACCAGGTCATCCAATGAGAGGATTACATTTACCTCGACAAAAATAAGCGCGTGTAGATTAACCTAGTCTAACACAAAGGATTATATTGTAATTTAAATCAAATATTCGCTATTGGCGGAGATATAGTAGCTCTAGTGTTATGTCAATTCCGGTAATGTGCAGGCTTTAGTGACCATCCATACGAAACCAAAGCATTTAATAAACACAAGTGAGTGATAATCAGTGCCTATTTATGACACGGCATATATTGAAATAGTTTAAAATTAATGTTATGGATCATTAATATATATCTTTACTTGAAATTGTCATGGGGAAAAATAATCACAACTTTACACTGAGAAGTATTTTATTTTATTATACAAATAAACATAAAAACGTTGTCTAGTTATTGATCGAACAAGGTTTTTTGTTGTCAAGGCCACCGTGACCTTGACCTTTGACCTACTGACCCCAAAACCAATAGGGGTCTTCTACTGGTCACGACCAACTTCCACACCAAATATGAGGTCTGTATCACAAAGCGTTGTCTAGTTATTGATCGGACAACGTTTTTGTATGCAAAGGCCACTGTGACCTTGACCTTTGACGTACTGATCCTAAAATCAATAGGGTTCTTCTATTGGTCATGACCAACCTCCACACCAAATATGAGGACTGTATCACAAAGCGTTGTCTAGTTATTGATCGGACAAGGTTTTTGTGGTCAAAGCCACTGTGACCTTGACCTTTGACCTACTGACCCCAAAATCAATAGGGGTCTTCTACTGGTCATGACCAACCTCCACACCAAATATGAGGACTGTATCACAAAGCGTTGTCTAGTAATTGATCGGACAAGGTTTTTGTGGTCAAGGCCACTGTGACCTTGACCTTTGACCTACTTTCCCCAAAAATCAATAGGGGTCTTCTACTGGTCATGACCAACCTCCACACCAAATATGAGGACTGTATCACAAAGCGTTGTCTAGTTATTGATCGGACAAGGTTTTTGTGGTCAAGGCCACTGTGACCTTGACCTTTGACCTACTGACCCCAAAATCAATAGGGGTCTTCTACTGGTCATGAACAACCTCCACACCAAATATGAGGACTGTATCACAAAGCGTTGTCTAGTTATTGATCGGACAAGGTTTTTGTGGTCAAGGCCACTGTGACCTTGACCTTTGACCTACTGACCCCAAAATCAATAGGGGTCTTCTACTGGTCATGACCAACCTCCACACCAAATATAAGGACTGTATCACAAAGCGTTGTCTAGTTATTGATCGGACAAGATGTGGTCTACGGACCGACCGACATACCGACCGACATACCTACCGACATACCGACCGACCGACCGACATGTGCAAAGCAATATACCCCCGCTTCTTCGAAGGGGGGCATAATTATTAAACACCTTCACGTGGAAGACTATATATTTTGTCTTTCGGTTTTAAACGGTAAATGCAAGAAAACACATGGCTTAGAACACAAGGTAAGTGTTGCTAAAAAATGAAATATGCATATCAGGAATGGCCACATCCAGCATACACAGCCTCCCCACACAGCCAAAAAGTAGAGAGGAAAAGAGAGCATGGTATTACAAAAATCAGTTTCAAAACCAAGCTTTGCAAGCTCGATATTCCTTGAGATTCATCATAGATCTATATAGACTTCCCGTGAGGTATTTAAACACTAAAAGATGATTCTTATTGTAACCACTGATTTTAACAACAAGGCTCTCTCAAAATGTAAAGCCAACATGTTATGCTTGTCTCCTCAACAAAAACCGTTTTGTCGGATTTGGTTTTTATTAAGGCAACTTGCTACATAACTGAAAAGAAGGGATTTGAAGGATGTTAAGTATTGTGACCAGCTCATTCGCAGTACATATCAGCTCATATTCTTTTGAAATCAAAGAGATACATGAATTGCACTTAACGAAGCATGGTATAGTGTAGTAAGGATTAAAAATAACATGATCAAGCTCGGTCGCCAGATTATGAGAAACTATTGTACTTCTAACAGCCCAAAAAGAAGTCACCATGTAAAATAAAACGAGTCGTATACTATCATTATGATTGTTTTAAATTTTATTTTACCATTTATGAAGTATTTGAGCAACATTAAACGAGAGACCTCAAATGCTAATGTTGACACATGAAACGGTTAAGAAGTTTCAATTTTCATAATTTTACAAATTGAATGTAACATACTTCTACATTCTAAACCTAGCCTGTCGACCACTTAATAAACATGTATTTCCATAAATTATCAATAATAGGTGTTTATCATTTGTGTCTTCCAAGGCTAACATCAATGTTGTTGTGATAGCTTTGATTTCGTAAATGTTGTAGGCGGCGTTGTACATTAACGCCATCTTTGCCCTCACAAAATCTGATCTAGATATTCAAAAGGAACTCGGTTCGCATGCGGAGAACATAATGATCTCTTAAGTTAGGACATTTGTTTAGTGTATAAACTTTTTCTCGGAATTTTACTACTAATAGACGAATGAACTAAAGAAAATATGTTGATGAAGATATTTAGAAAACTATAACCAACGTTTTCAATAAGTCTAATTTCAAAAAGGGACTAAGCCGACGGACGGACAACCAAAATAATCCTCATTTACTGTCGACTTCTCCGAATAAGGGCAACACAAAATATAAGATAGATTGTATGAAAAAAAAAACTGGTAAGGTAAGTCAGTGGAGTTTATTAGATAAGTAGACCTTTAAGGGCCTTAAAGGGCCGACTACAATCGTAAATCAATGCACTGTCGGTTTACATAAAAATATCAAAATATAAAAATCCTCTTAACGGCAAAAAAATGCAGTTTAATGAACCTTTAAATGTTATTCTTTTATCTTTATTTTACATAAGTTTAGAAAAGTTAAACAATAAAAGAAACAATAGGTAGATTTTAAAATTCCCTAAGCTTCTATTTACATCTAAAAATAAAACCAAATCAGCGTAAAACATCAATATTTCGTTCACTTTTGAAAGGACTTTCAGTTACGAAGAGACAAACTTTGTCATATTTACGCGACCAGCAAATTCAAGATCAAAACATTTTACAAATATTTCATTTTGATTATATTTTTAGACAAATGGTACAAAATATGTTTACACACAACAACGCTTTCATCAATGTTTGTGACTAAGGATAATATATACTTTTAATGCGCGTTTTAATTCTTCTCGCATTATAGCTTAAGCCCGTATGCGCAAATTTGGGGGGAAAAACACTGACTTCTTAGCGAAACTTACAGGCTGGGAGAATGCCCAAGTCACGCCAGAGCTGTTAAAGGTTTTTGCACGCCTTTAAGTTGAATGTAACCAAAAAGTGACTAACTCACTATGTACAGAGCAGATTAAAGTTCATTAAGCCCCGATAACACATTGGGCAGCAACTTTGTGAGTGCAAATTAACAATACATTGTAATATGAGGGACATGACCCGACGACGATAGATTTGTGAATATATATCGTAAATAGCTGAAAACATATGAGAACCTGTAATCCCCGGACTAGGACACTCAAAAACACTTCAAAATTATGGCTTCTGGGCGGCCACCGAGGACTAGTGTTTTTGCCCACTTAAGGCGAGAGCATACCGTAGACAACCGTATTAAAGCTCTGACTGAAATCAAATGGGGAACAGTCGCGATGCGCTAAGTGTGTTTCAAACGTTTCCATTTCAGCGTACCCAAACAAACAGTGGCACAGCCTAGGGGCCCACCGTAGCTCCATGATAGGCGTATTTTGTAAAAAAAGAAAGCAATGAAGAGACGCTGGAACGCTTTATATACATAAGGTTTCATTATTCTCTAAACGCGCATTCAAAAACGTCCATTATTTTAACCTCGTCAATGAAAATGTCACGAGGGAATGAAATAAGACTATTTATCACGTTAAAACGAGATATCAACAATTTTATTGGGGTTATGAGTTAAAAGGCCCGATCTTCTAGGTGCAACAAGTTAATATGTCTTAAGCCTATGTCATATTGTTCTTCTCCTTTACCGATATATATTGACCTTCGATTCTGGGAATAACACAAACTCATATCTTCTTATCAGATAAAACCATTCTTTGGTTTTGAAAATGTTTGTTAACTTACTTTTTCTATATTATTAAATAGATAAGAACTTTCGAGTTTGTTCATATATATGCTATTTTACTCTCATGTTTTATAGAAAAGGTACAAGAATATTATGATCCTTACTAACAATCCTTATCATAAATAGCAGCTTCATTGCATTACTTAACTGGCAATAATTGTATAATAATAATTCATTTTTACGGCTTTTTAATTTGAAATGTTTATGAAAAATGTTTACTGTAATGGCATTTCAGATACAGGACAGAGCCTTGTACAATGATCAGTAAGTGTCCGTATATCTGCAGGACTAGAGTGAGGACTTCTTACAGCTGTTGGGGTGTAGCAAGATGTGTAAGATACAAGTAAGATTTTATGGCGTGTTCATACAATCAATTTGTTTTCACATCTTTTATCTAAGGACACTGAGTGTACTGCAAACTGAGTATTGCAATGGGCAAATCATATATAAAATATGCATAGCGAAAAAGAATTGAAGAAGAGACAGAAATCATGTTATAAGTATGTCAATACAAATAGGACGCCACAAACAATTAACGAAAATGAAAACCTTTGGGGATACCGCCTTAGAACGGTCGGTGGCAAAACAAATTGCTACTGGGGGTTTAAACCAGGTTCTAGGGAGCACCAACCTAACACTTGCCCCGACAGGTTCTCGTATCACAAAACAAGTACATGTTGTCTCGGTGAAATAACTCCAACCCATACAACGGCTTAACAATGTTGCATATAAAGGAATTTCTGTTTAATAACATAGACAAATAACCAGATTTTATTCTTTGATTTTGACTACAAATCAGAAACGTCATTTATATATGACCTGTTTATACTTAAAGAAATTAGAAACTCAACTTCGATAAACAAGAAATATATTTCGCGTTTAAAGAAGTTGCTTTTTTTATTTCGTTAGCTATATTTAAATTACTTCAAGAAATAAGAAACGCAACTTCTTAAAACAAGAAATACATTTCATTATTAAAGAAGTTGTGTTTCTAATTTATTTTAGTATATATATATATATTTTAATTGAATTTCGTGCGAATATCCTTTCATGTTTGTCTGCATTTTTGTAAATTGTAGTGTGTATGGTGGATATAAACGTTGCTTTCCCCATCCAATATTTAGTATAGGCAAAGTCAAAAAGGTTAGAATGAACGGCATTAACAAACATAATTATTTAAACGTAATTTATCATACTTTTAATAAATGTTATAACGATCAAACTAATGTATTAGGTTGGGTCCTGGGTTTTACAAAGTTAAAATTCAATAACTTTATAATTTATGTTCAAATTGTTTTAAGAAATAACTAGAGGTTTAGGTGATTTTACATGTTAGTTGCTGGTGGTTGCTTTCAAATATCTGTAAGCAATTATTGTGACCACAGTTAACACAGTTAAGTTGTTACGTATATGCTTTATAATGATGCAACGAAATTATAGTCATATCTGATTAAGTCAAACAAAATTATAGTAACTTTGTGCTAACATATTTTGAAGCAACAAGCAGCAACTTGTGAAAAGCAGTTGGCGTAAGGATAGAACCTTCTGTGCACTGAGAAAACGTGTAACAAAAGCTTGCCGTACTTCGTATTTACTCATAAATTGTTTACGTAAAACACATAAATATCTACTACGTGTGCCCGTACACGTATACGTCTTCAATTTTAACCTTTCTAATGCTTTGTCCCGTAAGCGGTCTCAGACGCAGTTAATAAAAATACTTCGAAATGCTGGGAAAGCAACGCTTTTATCGGTTGTACATGTAGGTTCGAAGCATGTTTTTTTTTACATTTTTCAAAAAAATATTTCCACGACAAAATAAATTGAATCAAAATACATAAACAATTTTGACATTACGGCAATGAAACTTAAAAATATAAATCTTAAATATATCAAAAATCAGTGTGAATCGAACCCGTGTTGAAAAGAAGTTAAGTATTTCCCCAAAATTCATTTTTTGACATTTTAGCCTGTTTTCGCCATTTGCAATGTTTGCGATACCTTAAACAGAATCACACGTAGAAATTCATAATGTACATTTCTAAACCTGAACATATATAATATATATAGAAAAGAGTAGCCTCGACCAGGATTCGACCTCGGACCTCCGACTTCCGTTGCGTCGCTCTACCAATTGAGCTACAGAGGCTGCTCTACTACATTTCCTCCCCACTAATACCACACCCGTCAACCGGCAGAACCAGGAGCGGACAACACATCCAGGAGCAGAAACGGTAAGATTTTTCCATACTTGATAGCGGTCTAAGAAATTATAATTTTCGCAAGTTTTGATAAACTCTTGGAAAGAAATATCTGATTTTTGTAAAACCACAATGAATTCTGCACATATCCGTTGATTTCTTAAGTAGAAGAAGGGACAGTAAACATTTTATCGCGATTTAAATACGGAAGTTTGTGATAAAATCTTGAAGTTCTGCGTTTCATAGCAAAAAGCTCCATAGATCTGAAAATCTGCATAAATCTGTTAGCACTGTTGGAAAATTTAATCATTAAACTGGCAATATGTGAAATATTAGCACATAAAAGGCGTTTAATACATTCGCGAGGGCTTAGTGAATAGAGCTGGGGTGTATAAATGGGTGGGTCCATGGGGCAGAAAGCAAATTCATTGGCGGGGACCAGGAGCAGATATAATCGAGTACTTATTGACATACAGGGATAGTATTGTCCGTTCGTATGTCTAATCATGTCATAAATCGTACAGTAATCATTTTGTAAGCTTGCGATGCATGGACTCTCATTAGTTAACTGAATTATTGCTAGTAAATCATTTGTCACACTGTTGTTGATCGTTCGCAGAAAATTGCACCTCAAAACACCGAAAATGAAAGTTGAATGACTGACGTCATGTTTACCCCAGGTAATGTTCAAACTTATTTCTCCGTCATAATTTTATCGATTTCTATAAACTTAAGGTATTGCGCCTTTCGCCATGGCTTTGTCATAGACAAAAAAGAAGAAAAATATATAATTCTCTCAAACGGCACAATGCACTTCCATCAAATTTTGCACAAATAAATGTTATAAGTGTTTGATTGTTTTGCTTACGTTAAGATAAATTAGAAGAGTAGAGAAAAAAAGTTTGACCTAAGAAATTCCTAAAATTCTATTAGCAATTTATCACAAAAAGGAAACAACACAAAACAACAATTCAAAAGTCAGTACGCGTGAAATGATACTGACAACAATATCTAAGCTCCTTAAAATGAACTTTCAATTTTGAAGAGGGAAATCAACATTTTTATTTTATTTCCGCCACCAGGAAGTTGACGGTCAGACACTTTTACAAATAACTCACATTGTTTACATTTGAAAGACCAAAGGACCTTAGGTATCGTTGTCAGTAACTCATTACTCATCAAGATATTTAAATTGCTGTTTAGTGTTGCTTCGTTTTTGTGATAAATTGCAAATAGGATTTTAGTTTTTTGGGGTCTAACTATTTTTCTTTACTGTTTACTTTTCATAGCGTATGTAAATTAAACATATATTAATAACATTGATTTGTGAAAAGTTTAGTGGAACTGCATTGTGCTGTTTGAGAGATTTTTATGTTTTTATTTTTTGTCTATAAGCATAGCAATAGCAAAAGGCGTGATACCTTAACAAAATTGCGAGGCTAACTAAACTGGTCCTATTGGCTTTTTTCAGCACGTTGTGTTTTGGTTAAATTTGCGATGAAGTGTAACCTAGTTTTTGACATTTGCGAATTATGTTGATATTTTCCTATAATAATGAAACCCAAAAACGTATTTTTTCGTCTTATAAAGCAGTAGGGATTTATAAAATATAGACTTTCTCTCGCGTTTTTTTTTTTCCTTTTTCTTCTCCACATCTTTTAATTGATTTATATGTTATATAAGTTTATGCAAAAATACATAAATATCCTGTTAAGATATGCACAAGCTTTAATGGCCAGCAATATAGTCTTTCCCCATAGAATAAAAACTCGTGCTTAACTGGTACAGGCAAATATTTTACCAAAGATAATTTGCATAAGTTTTGTTTGAAAATGAAGTCCACAGACCGGATTAAAAGGATTAATCCTCCACCTAGCTCCTTTAGAAATGATTTATGACATGAACAGACATGCGGACGAACAAGACTATCACTTTATGTCATCAAACGTTTATTATTAGGAGAAAAATAGTGCCAAAGCAATACATCAAACGATTTTCCGTACTCGATTATATCTGCTCCTGGTCGCCGCCAATAAATATGCTTTCTGCTCCATGGACCTACCCATTTCTATACCCCAGCTCTATTAACTAAGCCCTCGCGAATTTATTAAAAGTCTGTTTGTGCTAATATTTCACATATTGCCAGGTGAATGATTAAATTTTGCAATAGTGCTAACAGGTTTATGAAGATTTTCAGATTTATGGAGCATTTTGCTATCAAACGCAGAACTTCAGAACACAGATCTTATCCTTCTATTTTCAAGTGCAATTTTAAGAAGTGCAGATGTTGTGATTGTTTGAATTGTAATTCTATCATTAAATCCACAGTTAACGGCATAACTTTCTCTGTTAACATTAATAATGATATAGACTGACGAACTGACAATATTGTTAACGTTTTAACATGAAATTCTAATAACTGTGGAATTCAATGTGGGACAAACAGGTCGCTCTTTAAAAACACGTTTTGGACAACATTGTTATAAAATTCGAAACAACAGCAAATTTTAAACATTTTTATACCAACATTTTAAGCCTTCAGGACACCGTTTACAAAATATTTCCGTTCAACTAGTAGAAAAACTTACATTTGACAGCGCTGCATCAAGAGCATTTAAAATCAGGGCCAGGCTCGTTTCGGAAGAAAAATGGATAAAAAAATTACAAACTCCTTACCCACTTGGTTTAAATGATAATATTTATCAGGAAGGCAACATTTCTTAAAATCCTGATTATGACGTCTTTGAATTGCTTGAAATACGAAAAAGAAAATCGAGGTCGCACGGAAGCAGAACTAATGGAAACATAAAAAGAAAATCACGTATTCGATGTTCTATTCATGACCTACAAATTATTTTAAAACAATCTGGCAGACACGCTATTCTATCTAGGTTGGCTTCACTTTCTATATCAAGTCTGCAGAAACTGGATGAGGAAGCCGACGACATCGTCATAAGAACCCATCCATTTTACGATGTTACAAGTCTTATTCAGTGTTATACTCGGCATGTTCTAGGCCACACATTGACTTGGAATCTGACCATCAAAGACATTTCCTTAAAATTTCTTTTTTAAATAAAGGAATAGATTTCATTGACCTTCCTAGTGTATTTAAAGATTAAACATTAAGGAAAACCTATTGCAAGTTTTATCGGCGATACCCAAATATTATATTTAAATACAGGTGCAGTTTAAAATCACTTTTGCAACAAGGTATTTCACAGCCAGTTTTTTATGGAAATGTGAAACATGCATATCAGGAAGCGCCACATTCAGAAAAAAACAGCCTCAACACACAGTCAAGAAGAAGAGAGAGGGAGAGAGCATGGTTAATAAAATGACCAGTTTCAAAAAAGACACCACTAACAATAAACAAAAATGAGAACCCGAGGGGTTGCCGCCTTGGAACGGTCAGTGGCAAATCAAATTGCCACTGGGGGTTTAAACAATGTTCTAGGGTGCACCAACCTCACACTTGCCCCAACAGGTTCTCATATCACAAAACAAATACAAGTTGTCTTGGTGAAACAACTCCAACCCACTTACCGGCTCAACAATGGTGCATGCAAAAGCACACAAACACATAAAACATAAGAATCTTATAGCATTGCAAAGCCGAAAAGCGGGTACTCAATGATCATACCGAGACCAGAGCTCCTGGAGTAAAATCAGCAAGAGCACGATGAAAGTTGGAGTAAAATCAGCAAGAACACGATGACAGTAGATTTAATTTATAAACTCAAGAAGATAAGAAGATAAAAGGCAATGTTAATTTCTCCCGGCTATTCGTGAAAACCATCTGTAAATTTAAACAGAAAGGTTACCAACCTGATATTTTACAGCGCTCTGCAGGCCTGGTGATTAACCCATCTACAGTTGATCATTATTCTAACCTTTTTGGTTGCAAGACGGTGGCAGGGGTTTAAGAGTTCATGGGGAAATCTTATCTTAAAAGAACCTAGAAGCTCGATTTGGTTCTTTTATCCCTGTCATCGTGTTCTTGCTGATTTTACTCCAGGAGCTCTGGTCTCGGTAAGATCATTGAGTACCCACCCTTTGGCTTTGCAATGCTATTAGCTAATTATGTTTTATATGTTTGTGTGCTTTTGCAAGCAACATTCTTGAGCCAATAAGTGGGTTGGAGTTTTTTTCACCAAGACCACTTGTACTTGAATTGTGATATGATAACCTGTTGGGGCAAGTGTGAGGTTGGTGCACCCTAGAACCTGTTTTAAACCCCCAGTGGCAATTTGATTTGCCACTGACCGTTCCAAGGCGGTAACCCCTCGGGTTCTCATTTTTGTTTTTTGTATTGGTGTCTTTTTTAAACTGACCATTTTATTAACCCTGCTCTCTCCCTCTCTCTTCTTCTTGCCTGTGTGAGGAGGCTGTTTTTCTGAATGTGGCGATCCCTGATATGCATATTTCACCTTTTTTAAGATTTCATGACAAACTTCCGCATTTAAATCGCGATAAAATGTTTATTAGACCTTCTACCACTTCAGAAACCACCGGATATGTGCAAAATTCACTTGGCCTTTATCATCAGCTGATATTTCTTTACAAGAGTTAATCAAAACTGGCGAAATGATAATTTCTTACACCGCTATCAAAAATGAAAAACTTACCGTGTGCCGTCCGCTCCTGGTTCTGCCGGTTGACGGGTGTGTTATACGAGACGTTTCCAACTTACTTGGAAATGTCCGCAAATGTCTGCCTAAGTTCAATCGAATACCGCAGCCAAACATGCTTCGCCCGAAAGAGCTCCAAGAGTAATCGCCCTGCCGACAACGCCAATGTGGCAGATTTGGGTCGGAAAGAGTAGCCTTCACCAGGATTCGAACCTCGTACCTCCGGCTTATCGTGCCGTTGCTCTACCTATTGAGCTACCGAGGCCGCTGGTACGAAATCCACTACATATAGTAGCTGTTTCGTTTGACAGATATGGTGCTTATAAATATTACACACGGGGGAAGGGGTGCACTTACGCAAGTTTTTTTCAGGCCCCAATAACTGGGTAACCCCATTTATTTCTTCAAAGACAAAACACAAACAACATTTTGTTAATACAAAGCTAGATACAAATATTGTTAAGGAGATGAAGTAATTACCCTGACAGACCCTTATAATACCGAGTATTCACCAATACATGCACCTACACACACATACCACACTCACACCCAACAACACAGATCCCCACATATACTTGTACACATATTGAGGTAAGGATCAATATACCTCAAAATAATGTTTTTCTAAATTCAACTATCCAAATGAATAAGAAATTGTGTTGCACACACAGCAAAGAAAAAAGTGTATATATAACTTTTGGCCCTATTAAGGTAGTTGCATGGAAAGTTAGGCAAAGGAAAATTTGTAAAGCAGCAATCAGCATAGTGTGTTGCACAAATTCATTTCAAATATTAAACTAAATTGAACCAGTACAATGTTGCAACAGACATCTATGTTCTTAGAGCAGTGATAGTCTTTATCAAAAAGTCAACTTTGTTAAGAAATGGTATCAGTTTCTTTGATTGAACTGTTATCTCTTTATTAATATTCAAAATGTACTTTAAATAAGCCTTAACACCATCAACTGATGGTTGTATTTTAAGCATTTTGTATTTGTAGATATACATCTTAACATAAATCAAAAGAAGGTTCTTTGCATTAAATTGTTTTCCTTTCCAACCAAAAGGTATAAAATGTTCATTAATTGTTGAAAATACTTCCAGTGATCTAAAAACATTTTTATAAAATTTTTGAATTGTTGCACATCTCCAAAACAAATGCTCAGTTGACTCTGTCTCCATTAAACAAAATGTGCATAAAGAATTTCCTCTTCTACCAATATTAAATAACAGGTCATCTGTACCTAGCACTCTATGTAATAACCTCACTTGAAACCATTGTATTCTAGTGTCAGATGTGATGTTAAAAGGTAAACTGTAATATATTTTCCAGTCCTGCTGTTCAATTTTACAATATAGTCTTTTACACCATTTGTTTTGACTGGTCGGTAATTCTGAGCTCTTTTGGTTGAAGATGGTGTATAGTTACGCAAGTTTAACATACAGCAAAAGATACACATTTTTAACTAAAGAACTTAAAAAATACGATTCCGTCGATATATGTAAACAAGTTTATTTTTTATGCATGCACGCTGTTGTTGTTTTCAGATGGGTGAATAAAATATGCTGGAGATTTTGTACAATTTGTTGTCCTAATTATGGCGGCTTAAACTGCGAGTATGGTAAGTTGTAATGTTGGTTCCGTCCAAAAAATGTATTTGTAACTTTGATATATTATATAACCTATAACATCAACATTAATGTGTAAAATAAATCAAATAAATTACAGGTTCTTAATGCAAACAGTTTGTACCTAGTATTACATTCTTACTTCTTATAAAATATATAATTAACAAAGAAGATTACAAGATAATTTTAATTACAAGTAACAAGTTAAGAGGTTGTGTAAAACCAAATTTATCTAAAACAGCATCTACTGTTTTTACTTTAATGTCACAATTGTTCAAGTTTTTAAGTGAACATAGCCCGCGACGACAAAATAAAATTTCTATATATGTATACTAAGGTGATCTTAAAATTTTATCGTGATGGAAAATTAAAGTCTGACTGAAACGAATGTATTCGTGTTTGAATACAGCATAAAGCAATAACACTAGAACAAGTTCGAAGTCTCCGAAAGTGTCATATCTTGGCTACTATTGATTTGTTCTTTTATTGTTTTTGTTCTGTAAAATCAAATCCTCCACCCCCCTCTTTAAATTACCTGAAAGCGATCACACACTTTCTTAGGTACTTAGAAATATTGTTTAGATAATTATAACATTACGGCAACACTAAGCTGGTAAAAAAGTGATGTTGTAAATATCATTTAAGTCTCATTCGAGACATATTTAATATATTTATGCAATTATTTGTTTAAAATATTAATCAAACAAAGACTAACGTAAATATTTCGAACCTCTTTCATCCCCTTTTTCCTTTGTGATAATTCAGACTTCTTTGTTCGCTATTATGACTAAATTACTGCTGTAACCTCAACAAGTTCCGATGTCAAGATGAAACAACGTCGAGTTCTTTTACTGGCACACACGTTTCTCGTCGATTGTTACAATATACTTATTGCACATTTTCAGAAAAACTCAGATGTCCCGAACTTTGGATACGAGAACCTACACGTGGTGTAATTTCGCCAAATTTTGCATGTTTTCTATGATTTCCTTATTGTATGTCAATATTTATAATATTACTATGTAAAGTCTATGTGCTTGTCTATTTCAGCACGCTGTGGAGGTGGCTTCGGTCAAAAAGCATGTGAACGTTTTGAAGGATCACAGATTTATCGCAATCATACAGTTGTTAGAAGTGGGGGTATATGTAAAAAACCTATGCAGTGTGAGAAATGCAATTACGGCTATTACAGCAACTCTAGTGAAGGTTTTTGCAAACGTAGGTTCACAGTTTGTTTAGTTCCGTACATAGATAAAAATAAGAATTAATCCCCAATAATTCCACAATGATTCCACAATGGCTTAAAGACGTATTTATCTATACATCTATATGATGTACAAAGGTTTTCCACCATTCTGGCAAAGTCAATGAAAAACACTGTGTGCCTCTTTGTGTTAAAAGACCATGAAATATTATTCTATTATTCCGATAATAGAATAACAGTTGTCCCTATATTTCTGCTTGCATACCTAACTTTTTCTGAAAAAATCTTAAACGGAAAATATCATTTTTTTTCCAAAATTAAAAGTTGCTATTTAAAATTATCATGAAGAAAAACTACAATCATTTGCAGAAATTTTGGTTAATGAATGTTTTCATATTTTTAACATTTTGATTGTGTAAAATTTAATGGTTCAACATTGGGATAGCTAGAATTTGGTGTTTGAAGTTTTTATCAATTTCATCTCAGGTTAAAGTTGTTTGAACGGGGCATAACTAAAACAAAATCAGGTGTTATCATTCTTGGAGTCACAAATGATTTTGTTAATGAAGATGACATATTGAAAATTTGGTAAATAGAACAAGAACTTTAAATTTAAAAGGCAACCCTGAGTTCAACACATTGCTTTGTTCATGCAGATGATATTTTCCAAGTATTAAGTTAATAGGACAAGGACTGTCAAAGTTATAGGCAACATTAAGTTCCATATTAAGGTCATTAAAACAGGGCATAACTCAAAAAAATATTGAAATAGGAGATATGATTCTTGTTGTCGCAGATGTCTTTGATCATGCATATGATATATTCAAAGTATTAAGTTAATAGGCTAAGGACTTTCTAAGTTATTTACTTAGTTTGATATTAAAGTTGGGGGACTACCGGGGAACGAAGACAATGACGCCGACGACGCGCAATAGTATCTCTATGCGTTTACCTACTATCGCAGGAGACACAAAAAATAATATTTTCGAAGAGTTCATGTTTTGTTAGAATGCTAGAAAATTAACCAAATGAATACAAGAAACATTAATGAATTAAACTGTGAAATGAATTGGAATACAAGTTAGTAATTATTTACAATAGTATCCACCAGCCGAAGATTTTTGACAGCAGCTAGAAAAGTTCATTTAAATAATATTAACTTCAATGATTCGATATCTTCTATAACAGAACAGACAAATATTAAAGTTCACTGATAAAAAATAATCAAATGCACTGTTATGCATTATGTCGTTTATCCAGAATGTAACCAAATTAAAAACTGCAATCTGAAAAACTGCACGAAGTTTGAGGACACCGTGTGTGATTATTGCGAAGGAGAGTTGAGCAGAGAAAAACGGGGATTCAACGTTTTCACAGGATTGCCGGACAACTCAAAGTGCCAACGTAAGACGTAATCTTTAATATCTGTTGTCATTTGATTAGTTATTGACATGTCTTGTGTTCCGGATAAGCAACCGGTTTTGTTGAAACTGAAGTGGAAGATTTAACTTCTCCTGTCAACTCGGTTGTTTGTAGAACTTTTGTAATCATTTGTGTAAATATTTCCATGTAATTTTATTACAAAAAAATACAGAAAGATAAAAGAAAGTTTTGCCTGTATTTCCAGACAAAAGAAGTAATGGTGTCCATTAGAAAAACTTAATATGTAATCTCGAATTATTGATGAAAATAACCTCCCAGCACAGCCGATAACACAAATTTAAATTGCTTGTTATGTGGATATAAACCAAACAACAGGTAACATATAAAGTAATGTCCGGGGGTAATTATTATATTTAGGTCAGTTAACATCGTTACACAGGTTAAGGTGTTGTGAAATTCAATTGTTTAAGCTTTATGAAACAAAGACCAGCAATCTTTGAATAATCTGTCAAGAAACTATTAAAAGATATTAATTGAATATTTGTTATTTCTTTTTTAACATTCACCCCATCCTTTCTGCTCTTTTATGTTTATCTTATATCGGATTTTATATAATTTATAATTTATTCTGAGCTACATAGGCAGGTTTGACTGCATTCATCATAAAGAAATGTGCTGCACATGACAGGCAATAATTTTAAAAAGTCATTACTGTAATCAGTAAAATAACCCGTTACTGATGTCATGCAGTGATTGTTACGTATATCAGGGCGAGCCGATCAACCTTTTTGGGGGTTGTTCCCGGCTAACTCAGTTGGTTGCGTTGCAGAAATTGCAGAGCTAGGCGCTGGCGCCGTGACGAAGCGGGTTCGGTCCCAGCTAGAGGCACTATCATTTAAAATTCACAGTAGCGCTATTTGTGCAGTGTGGAGGCCGTAAAAAGTCACCCCGTACATATAATCAGTACTGTTATCAGTAACATAACCCGTTACCGATGTCATGCAGTGATGGTTACGTATATCAGGGTTATCCGATCAACTTTTTTTGGGTTGTCCCGGCTAGCTCAGTTGATGGCGTCGCAGGAATTGCAGGGCTAGGCGCTGTTGTCGTGACGGTGCGGGTTCGCTCCCAGCTAGAGGCACTATCATATTTCCCAGGGCATACGCGACTAACTTAATCTTATTTTGCTTAACTATGTTCGCAACGAAGTATCGGGTTCTGCCATAAAAAAGTTTAAAGAACTGGACACACAACATAATTCCTACGGGTAACCATGTTTGTGTGACGGAGGTAAACATAAATTTTATACGCAGGAATACAAAATAACAGAATAATGAATTAATCTGGGTATTTAGGATCTTAAGTACAAATCCTGTAAAATTTATATATATGTATACTTTGCAGGTACCTGTTCCTGGAGGGATGGGTATCGGTGTTTTCCTGGTAAATGCGCGACAGAACATATATTGCACAAGCAAGACTGCGAATGTGCACACGGATTCGGCGACAAGGACACAAATTGTGCAACCGGTAAATAAAAATCATTTTTTCCGGAAGACGGAGAGTATTTTGGATGGGAAAGTAGGGGAGATGTTAGCAAGAAAACTTAAAATTATTTTAATTAGATTAATTTTAAATTTGTCAACTTACGCTAAAATAACATTTTCCTGAACCATCATAATAATCCGTCCCTACCACCTAATCAATTACACCCTTTCCCACTTAAAAAAGTTTCATCACATCAGCAAAACAAGCATTTAAAAAAAGTTCAACAAACAAAGAACATCAGCATTTACCAAAAATGATGACACTATAAAATATTAGGAGTCATTTTTAAGACCTGCTTATTTATCGTAAAAGTCTGTAGCTCTCTCTTTTCTTAAGCAAACAAAGATAAACTTCCGAGCATCAATCTACAATCGATGGAACTGGATGGGAATGGATACATTAAGAAATTTATCATGGAAGCACATACTGCAAATGGGAAATACTGGACTAACGAACCGAGCTGGGAAACTCTTCACATTGTTGTCAAAACGTTATACGTACCTAGTATAGATGCTTCGAACAACCCGCCCTATATCAACGAATACAAAATAGGAATTGATTATGTTAATGTTGAAGCTAGTTTGACGAGAGGTATGATTTAGGACAATGCTAACTAAATTATATTATTCTCTCACAAAAGATATTATAAGAATTTAATAATATTTACAATATTTAATTTAATAAAAGTCCTACACTTTGTCGTGTTGAGAATCATTGGTTCCGGTACGCGACTATAAAAATTCCGCCGACTAAATATTGGACTGTGTACAATGTTTAATGTTGTGACGCCATTCGATTTTGTCGTCAATGCGGATGTCACCAGAAAAACTATACAAAAATCGTTTAACAATCCTCTGTTCTTAATAATTATATATTCATTTAAAAATTAATTAAACACCAATATGTTGATATCGACGAATGTAATATTGCTCATTTGTCACGCAAATCGGACAGGTCAACAGTTCACAACTTAAGAGGTCGCAAACATTGCAAATGGCGAAAACATGCTAAAATTTCAAAATATGAATTTTGGGGGAAAATACTTATTGCCACCTAGATTTTAGTAATAAAATGTATTTAGCTATGGATGTAGTAAATGTTTGCAAGCTCAATTTAGTCTAATTCATGTTCTAATTACCAAGCACATACTAAAACAAAAGAAAAACATTTGCATGAGAACTCTGAAATTCACGGACAATATACCAATTTTGAAAGCAACTGATACCTGAAATAAGTATATGCTGGTCTACAATGTTTAGAGCCAATATGTTAAAATAATGTTAGGGTTTTGAAGAAATTCGAGGAAAACTTACTTCCTACTTTCACCTTCTACTTTCACTTTGAACCAGGAAGTAAGATTTCCTTGAATTTCTTGAAAACCCTAACATTATTTTGACGAATAGGCACTTAACATTGTAGACCAGAATATACTTATTTCCGGTATGAGTTGCTTTGGTATATTGTTCATGAATTTCAGAGTTCTCATGCAAATGGGTTTTCTTTTGTTTTAGTATGTGGATAGTAATTAGAACATGAATAAGACTAAATTGAGCTTGAAACATTTACTACATCCATAGCTAAATACATTTAATAACTAAAATCTAGGTGGAAATAAGTATTTCCCCTAAAATTCATTTTTTGAAATTTTAGCCTATTTTCGCCATTTGCAATGTTTGCGATACCTTAAGCATGTAACCATACTTGTTTTCTCTAATAATCTCTCTGATTCTACGTGTTTTTATATAACTTCGTTTAATGTAGGCTGATAAATATTTAAGCAAACATTTAGATGATATGTGCAGTTTTCTGTCCCTTTGAAGCATTCTTTAGAACAGCTATCACAAAATAAACAAAAGCGCTAACGTGTAAGTGAATACGTCCGCAGAAATAAATCACAAGAATCATGCACTACTGTAATAGATTTGATAACCAGCTACATTTATAGTAAGCTACAGGGCATTCGAATCATTAAAACCCTTATAAGAATAATGCACTTAGCGGACAAGTTGAATTTGCATCTTTTTGTCAAAATAAAGGGTCATAATTCTTAAGTGTCTGAAGCGATTTGGCTGGTAATCGATCTTAGCCGAGATATTATGCCCAAAACATTTTCCCCAAGTTTCATAATGATCCGACAACAACTGTGAGTTAAAAGCGAACAAGGCGAATTTGTCATTTTTTTATAAAGAAAGGGCCATAACTCTAAAGTGCCTGGAACGACTTGTCTGGTTATCGACCTTGGCCCAGATATTATGCTCATAAACATTTTCCCCAAGTTTCACTCGTTCTGAGACACTCACATATATTATTTCTGTGACTGAACATTTGGTTTCCTTGTAGGTAGTCACTGAGTAATTGGGGGATCCAACGAGCATTTATTTTTCTAACCTTGTAGTTTTTCTTCAAATTGAAGTAAACGGATTCTAAACCCTTTTATGCTAGCTGTGTGACAGTTAAACGCGCATGTTGCACAGTGATTGTATCGATTTTATAGGTATTTGCTGGTCGAAGTTTCCATCATCCTTATTATGTTGTCCAGAATATAGGATTTCTAGACAAAAATCTTCTCTGTAAATGAACTGTGGTTCTTCTTTGAGATGAGTATCATAAATAACCGAAAACAAATTTTAAAGTGCGTAGAATTCTAACGTGAAAATATTTCTTAAAAAACAATGTAAAGTCAGACTGCAATAGGTCGAACTCGGCTGTTTGAATTTATGCTTATCGAACAAGTTTTATGTACCTACTAGTAGACAGAAAGATTTGAGCTCTGTAAGTAAATATTCTCGTTAAATCAGGGAGTAGTTTGATTGAAGTTTTTATAACCTGAAAAGAAACTTGAACATCTGGTAATTAAAACAAATTACAGTCCCTGCAACAATGAGTCAGTGAAGTTTGACTGTATGTTTTGTTTCTCAACATAACAATAATAATCCAGACTCAACTTGCTACCGTGACCACAAAACGTGAACTTGTAGACTGAGTCGACAGAGCCAGTAAGATGTTAAAGAAACAATAATAATAATAATAATAATAATAATAATAATAATAATAATAATAATAATAACAATAATAAAAGTAATAATAAAATGATATTAATTATAAGTAGAAGAAGAAGAAGAATATAAGATAGCAGAGCTGGTCGGCGTTTTGATGGTAATATGTTTGCAGTCAATGGCGGCAACACAACTCATTTGATCAACTTCTTGTGGAAACCATCAACCATTTGTTTTCGTTCTTCAGGTGTAAAGGGAGCTGTAACAGTCTCATCAGCATGTTCCCGACATTTTCAAATGCGTGACAGAATTCCTCTGACTACTACAGAGAGGGTTTTCCAATAACCCGCCTGTTGTAGTTTTCCCCATAGGGGACGAGCTCAGGCTCCACTTCTACATGGCCTCTAATAAACTTGATTGTTATTAAGTTGTTTTGGTGAGACTTATTGGTGAGCCACAGTAGCTACATACTCTATCGTCAAGCGATATATAACTTCCATTCTGAAGAAGGAAAAACTTTAAATATTGGATGTTTGCTTCATCCGTTTACATAATTATGAAAATAAACTTTTCAGATACTCAAAAATACTCCAGAAATTAAGATGCGTTATGATTCGTATGTCTCATTTACCCTTAGTAATAATTCGTATGCAAGCGTATGCCATTCGTTTTAAGTACGTCAACCAATCTCTACAATTCGCTTTCATTCGCCATGAAATTTCGGATTCAGTTAGCTGCAATACGTTATTATTCTCTACCTTTCGCAACTTGTCGCAAAGATTCGTCATGGAATCGCTCTCGATCGCTTGATATGCAAATTAGCTGATTCGGCCCGGATAAGTTGCGACCTCTAACGCAAGTTGACGAAAGCTATACGAAGGTTTTTCTATTGTTTAACGTATTGAAACGAATGTATACGAATCACAGACGAAACTTTTATTCGCCACACTTTTTCTAACATGTTTAAAATTTTCCGACGAACTAGCCTAATCGCAACGATTGGTAACGCTCATAAACGCACTCATACTAACACTACCGACGATGTACAACGTACGTATACGAATGGGAACGAATATTGCTGAAGTACTATTCGCCAGTATTCGCAAGTTGACGTCGGGGGGCTTTCGCCTATGTATGAAGAGGCCTTAAGTGAATGTGTAATGTATGTTAAATTGTTGATAGAAGTGCTAACACATGGACTATGTAATATAGGAGATGTACAGAAAACAAAAAAAATCTAATAAATCTCAAATATCAAAAAGGTTACATGTTACACTTTGAATTAGTTAAAAAGAATTATAAATTATGTTAAACTGTAGTTTACAGCCAGCTTTATAAGGCTAACAAATCACACAGTTTAATTTAAATACCATTTGATTGATGATATTTGTAAGGTAACAGTACTGCCTCGTGGAATGTGTACAAGAATTGCAAACTGGAAGAAAGTTGTACCATAGACAACGTAACAAACATCATCAAAAGTGGATCTCCATGGAAAAACATTCTAGAAGATAGAAGTTTTCATCATCAAGACACGTAATAACAATTCTGCAATATATTGTCAATTCTTAACTATGCCGTATAAAACAGCTAGTACTTATGCGATATTATGATTTTTTATAATCGAGTGTACTAAACATATTTTAGTACAAATGGAAATTTTTCATTTCCTTTCTTTAATGACGAAGACATACAGATCCCAGACTAATCTTAGTCTTCATTAACACAGCACCCAAAGAAAAGATTTGCCACATTTATTTAAATTTAATTTAATGTTATTAATCTTAATACAATAGTAAAATAAAATCAACAGATATTAAGAGTATGACATGCTGTTAGTGAATAGTTCATGTATAGTAACTACCGAATAAAATAGTGGAATATGTATATCCGAATTAACCACATTCAGAAACCCACAGCCTCCATACACAGTCAAAAAGATTCAGGGGAATACAGAACATGTTTATTGTTTGGAATAGAAAACCATTATTATGATTGTTATTATTTCATTGCAGAATAACTTTTCAAGTGGATGCCAAAAATGGTGGTATTGTTCACTATATTGATCGGGAACAGAACAAAAATTTGTCTTATAACCTGACTGGTATTACAAACAACAGTACACTAGTGCTTGGCTTCGACATGGTGAAACCGAATCATTGCTACGAAATGAAAGACCGTTCAAATTGCAGCGGTGCTCCACTGCTGGCACAGGATTTCAACAAAAATGTAAGAATTTAAACTAAGAGTCATAATTAAGAAGTTCACAATATGGACGTTTATTAATCAATGTTCAGTTGCTGTCGTATTGTTGTTGTTTGTTCTCAATGTGGGCGTGTGATCACTCAAGAGGGGATTTCCATTACGAGTGGATGCCTCAACAGCTTTATATCAGATATTTGCAGTAAATGCTATGTTATTTCCGGAATTCCTCATAGGCTGCATGAAACAACTAAATGTACACAAAATCATATTATCTCTCTTTGTTTCAGTACTTCTCTCAAATGGTGTTACACTTTTATATATGGTTCTTAACAGGCTAATTATGGATATTTTTCCGATTTAAGTAACATGTTACATGAGCTGCCTGGGCCCGTCGACTTCATGTTTCCCATAATATTGTATCATTCTAATAAACAGATAGTTATAACCGAACATAAGTGCGACTAATTCGCTCGATATGATCAGTTATGTTATTAATTTGTCCGTAAAAGATAAAAAAAAATGGCTGGCAATAACAAATGTGAACCAACGTAGGAAATTAAGAAACAGTGGCAACTGGATATACCGTTATCTCATATTCTAAGGCTATCTCTTATAAATGCAACTTTATGTATATTTCAGAAAATATAAACAAAATATCCCATTGTTTTAAATTATTCCTAGATGTATCAACCATTCCAATCACTTAAGGCACATACGAGCCCTTCTCATTTTCTTTTAATTCAACTCCCCATTTTAACACATGTTTAAGACTGTTAAATCCCAGGCCAAGATAGTAGATCAAAATAATTTTGTAATCAAACGACAAGGATGGACATCCTAACTGGATGTTTAATTTTTTATATTAGCGTTGATTTTAACTCACCATTCATATCTCTCTTCTTCGTGCTAAGTTGACAAGCGTTGGAAGTTCAACTAGTCCTTTCTTCATTGGATAAATGACATTTTCAGGACAAATGTTCATTCGAACAGTAGAAATTCATAAAACTTGTGTTCGTTTATTCAAAAAATTTAAAAAACGGAAATGACAATTGAGTTTAACATTGAATGCCAGTCGTTCACAGAACTAGTTCGAAGCAAATTCATAGAACTTGTTTTTATTTTTGCGAATGTAAACGCAAAAATGTGTTTGTTTAATATTTCTGAATTTGTCATATGTAATGTATTATTGTAATATGATAATGATTATAAAAATCAACCATACTGTTATACATAAACTGATCAATTGGATGACGGGAATTTTTTTTCCAGCCGTTTAGTAGGATCATAGTTCGTTTATCTGAATGGGGGTTTCCGTTAAAGTCATAACTTTCTATTTAGTAACGATACGATACATGCGTTTTTTGTTATTCCAGAAGAAAATCAATGTGTTCTGGGATGACTGGCATGATTCAGACTCGGGTCTTTACCAGATAGTTTTCAACATGTATTTGTTAGAGGCTAAGGACAAGAATAATCCAGAACTGGACTTTAAGTTATTGCTCCCAGAAACGATTATCAATGATACTGACACAGTGGTAGGTATTACAGTTTAAAGGCAATAGCAGATAGCTAAACATATTACCAATCTTCGGGAATGGTTTTATTTTGTTGTATTCCTTTAAGAGCTTTGACATGGCATATTTGTGCGTAGAAATTTTTACTAACATGTTACCTTTTTTCCTTCGTAACCTCGGCAGATTTTAATGAAAATTAATTTTCGTTTGAAGTTCACAATTCAGCGGTTAGTCAAGATGTATTGAATTTGTGTCAGAAACTATAAACTGGAATAAATAGTATATTTCAACTAGAACTTATGTGTTGTGAAAACGTACCTTTTTATTTACATTAGTAATCATCCAGTCTATTATAAGCACCTTGTCATTATTTTGACTCCTCATACAAAAGACAATCGGGTAGATGCATAGTATAAATAATATATTGCGTTGCACACAAAGCTCCACCCTACTTTATAATATTAAGATTTTTGGTACTTTCTAATATGCACTTGTAGGTAAAAGGCAATCAATAAAGTCCGATAGCTGAATTGTAGAATAATCAAAAGTAAAACAAATCCATAATCAAGTATTATTATAACGTCTGAAACATAACTCGTCTTTAATGGATTAAATTCCGCAATGATTTTGAACCGTCTAGGACATTATTGGCTTCTTAGTAAGAATTGGTGAAGTTATATGCCGTCGTCTTCAATATCTGTTCTGAGTACATACTTGGATCAAGCGATGTCATCATTTATTAAAGTCATTAACGTAGAAGAAGTCAGTTAGACAGCGACATAATCAAACGTCAGTCCCTCGTCAAGAGTTTACCCAAATACCCCGATTTTCTATCGTTCGTTACACGGCCGTTGGATTCAATTTAGATACTGGTTTGAGATGTCCAAATAATTTACTTTCCGCAAGAAATTAAGTTTATGACGTCTATAAAACATTGCTTCAATTAAAGTTTACTAACATTTTAATGAGCGAGCCCCTGTTCAATACATTGAGCTAGAATGAAACCACAGCACTTAACGAAAACAAAACATACCCCCAATGACAGGAGTAACCTGAACAAGTATTGTCTTGTTTACAAGAGTTCCCAAGCAGCTAACACCTTATGCCAACGGGCAAGATAATAAAGCTAAATAAATGATCAGATAAGATGCAAACTTCCGCTTAAAATACTTTTTCAGACACTGCAAAAGTCCGCCGTTTTGGAATTCGATGAACCTGGGCCGTACTCAATTCATCTGATTATGTATGATCGTGCTGGAAACCACCAAATGGCTCGGAGAATTGTTATGTTTGACAACATGTCAACCGTAAATTTACAAGGACCTCCTATGAAAGTCCGCGAAGCAAACGAAGCTAACTGGATCAACAAATATAGTGAAAACTTTGAACTGATTTGGAAAGGTCGCTTCATAAACAAACGTCACGATCAACACAAATGGCTTGCAGAAGTCAAAGAATCTTATATATCACATGACCTTGAAGATACACATAAAGATTCTCAAAGAAGTATAGAGACAGTTCATAACATAAACGGTATGTTTCAAGTTATGGCTCTTTAATGACCCTTTTTCTCCACTTATTCTGTCAGTTAAATGCCACATAATTTTACCATACATTCTTTAAGGGAAATAACACTTATAGTTATTGAATATTTATAATAACATAACATTTAACCTCGCAGCATCAAACCAGCATCAATACGGAGATTTCAACACATTTCAACACATTTCACATTTTATGGAGATTTTAATGTTCGTTTGTGGCTATTTGCACGGGCAACTTTCTACTACCACACAGAATTTTGAATGCGAAACAAATGATTATTAGATATAAGTTGACTGCAATAAATGATTTATGTCGTGCTGCTTATGTTGAACAGAATCTTTCTAACACCACCGCACATGTGAAACACTGATATATATAAAATTCAAATATAACTAAAACAAGCCAAGAATCAAACCAAAACTTACCATTCGATATTCCCTTACGATAATGTTAACAAATTAGCCGGTATCGTTTTAATTTTTAAAAACAATACCTTTCGACAAAGAGAGCAAACACTTCCATTAAGGTAGGATATTTATTTGATTTCTAACTCGCGAAAGGTCACCGGCGGTTCGTGAAATTTATGAGTTTTTTGGTATTACTCCAGTTCAGTCACACAAAACTTCAAAGTACTACTTTCATATATTCCTATAAAAGTTAATCTAAAAGTTCTCATTGTTAAAAGTGAAAGAGAAATTCAATAATGTTCATGTTATTGCGTTCAAGGACAACACCATTGTGTTTTTGCCACTTAGTCAGTTGAACGGTTTAAAGAGCAATATATTGTTCAACAACCACTAAAATGCTTTGTGCCATCAGTTTTTCTTAAATACAATATTTGAGATGTTTCTTGTACATGTACCTAAAAGTACGGTCACGTTATGAAAAAAATACGTCAAACCTAGACAAAATTGCAACAGAAATGAAATTTTCACCACTTATTACATTGAATATAAACTGAATCATATAAAAAAACTGGAAAACATCGGACAACCGGAAATCCATAAATGCATACGTTGAAAATAGGATAAGTTGAAAACAAAAAAGAAATCATTAATAAGTGGCTACGTGCAATACTCGACACTTTTTCTATGCATTCTTTCAAATTCTAGTCATAAAACCAACTTCTATAAAATATTATTTGTAAATGAACATCAAGTCTCTTAAAAATTAAATCTTTTCGGTCATTTGAATAAACCAATAATTCTTAATGTTTAATTACCCCCCCCCCCCCCCCCCCCCCACTCAAAATTGCTTGTTCACAAACGATCGATTTTTATACGTCGTAAAACTTTTTTAGCACAAGAATGGTCAAATAACTACTTAACGCTTTGAAGCCATCGACTTTAGACAGTTTTTTTTACAAAATGTAATATTATTAAGGTTATATGGCCAGAAGTGTTACCTTAACTTGAAAATGACAGCAAACGTTATTGTTATTTTAACCCTTTATTGAATTATTATATCTTTAACATATAAACTAGTTTTAAAAACTAGCAATACTAGTAACAAATTGTCCAGATTCCTGTGGTCCAGTCATCTTCAGGCTCGCCTGTTTCCACTTTCATGCTGTTAAAGCAGCTAACACCTCTACAGTAAGTTCTGATCATCGCGATCTAAAACAAGTTTCCGGAATGTGCAACGATTTGTTTTGCAATCTGGTTTACATTTGCATCTTATGACTGTTAGAAGGTTAGCTCGAGCCTGTTCTTTGTCTGTTTTCAATGGTTTAATTTTACCGTTAAAGACCTTTCATCCCTGATTCCTCAGGATTATTGATAGTGTTTCTACTCCATACCTGAACTTGGTGGTACACACGAAGGCTATGGTATTTTGCTGCTTCTGTTGTTGGCGGAAGATTCTCGGGAGAGACATATTTATCGCTTAATGCCACTTTTTGAAAAAATTACTCGGCCGCAAATAATTAAGCGAGTCTTCAGCTTTACCATTGTATAATACCAGTAAAGCTTTTCCTCAAGCAACAATTACATCTTCCTTTGTGGCCTCTTGATCATAAAATACAAAAGAACATTCCCGAAATGTTTTATTTGTTTCAAATTTCATTAAAACCAAACCTTTTCTAATTCGATATAAATAAGACATTTGCAACAAAAGGTCAATATTTACTTACGGGTCTTCCGAAGTAAATTGTGAGAGTGGGGTGAACCGTAATTGTATTTCAAAATTGTTCTTTGGTTAAATCTTTGGGTTTAAAACATTTTACATCTATTCTACCGACTGCTGCAACATCTTCGGCTGTTACAGTTATGCGACGAACATGTTTTAGATTTCATGTACAATCGTAGCAGTTATGCCCATCCCGTAAAATGTGTCAAGCCCATCTATAGTTCTAATATTGTGATAAACATTATCTGCAACATACTGTACACATTTCTCTTGAGAAATCTTCATGGATTCCGGAATAAATTCAAAATTTTGTCTAATGAAGCTAATTTTTCGAAATCAGGATAAATACTCTTTTCAAGGTCAGTGGATTTGATATAACTTTTTATCAATCGATCTGCTGTTTGAATGATTCTGCGCTTTTCGACTTCAGGATCTGTCTATTTGGGCATGCTGTAAAACTGATGAAGAAGAGAAGAGGCTGTTTCACGAAATGTAACAATGTGCGGCTTACCATTTGTACTTGAAATTATAATTTCATCGCCAATATGTTCCATAAGCCGTCGTTTCATGTGCTGAAAGCTATGTGGTGTATAATCTGTACAGTCGAGAAATTCTCCAATCTTTAAAATGAAGTCATTTATAGATATCAAGTCATCCTCATTTTTCACATAGAAATTATGCAACACAATCAAATGCGATATCAGTGGCTGACAAAGTTGGCCTACCTACTTTCTTAGTCTCCTTAGGTTGAGAATCAGGTTCACCTATCTCGATACCATACGCACTTGGTATAGATTTAAGTGTTCTAATCTTGGTGATACATTGCATCTGCCGCATGAAGGTCATTTACTGACTGAATTCTACCCAGAACTTGATCAGCCTTAGAATCTTGTCGTTTTAAACAGATTTGATTAATAGTGTCCTGAACTGTCAAACTTGTGATGTTTTTTATTTCTTAAGGTAGATTGTTATAGTTTTGTACTGTAGACGGCAAAAATGAATTGGAATAAAGTGTTGTTTTGCATTGAATGAGTGAGTAGTTCGAGCTATTACGAAAAGTGTAAGTTGATCTTGTTTCGTTTCGTTCCGGGACTAGAGACTGAAGGTAATCCGGAGTTAAGTTGTGCGTCATTTGATAAAACATTGTTAAGATCTGATTTTAATGCAGTGACGATAGATCAGTCCCGAAAGAGAAAGAACACCCTGGACGCAAGTCTACTCTACACTTTTTGTGCACGGACTGGAATTCTTGTACACTCAAAGTATGGTTCCCGCGTTAAGCACATGCTTTCAAAATACCATTCGATCCTTTGGCTGTCAATCTTCCTGTTTTACAGTTATTGTCTAGGTTTTCGTTACAAATAAGACTAGCGTTCATCTTGATATAAACTTACGAATATCTTATCTAAACATGTGATACATGTGACATGTGACATGTATAATTGCGGATGAAATGTATAGCAACCTTAAAATTTAGTACCACATAATGGCATACTAAGTTCTTCAAATTACTTTCGCCACTATGTGCTGCCTACTTGAACATCTAGAATTTAAAATAATAAAAGACATCAAAAGCATTGAAGTTCTACTGTAATTACAGGAACAGTTCGTGTCGATATTGGTTACATGGTAGAGCTGAATGGTGTGTCTAATTTTGTTGACTTCAAATCTGCAACACAAGAAGAGTTTGATAAACAAAGACGATTATTTGCTGAAGAATTTGTTGATGGGAAACGGATAACTTTTAGTGTTCGTGGAATTGATTGTATGGGAGAGTTTGCTGAAGACAATGTCAGTGTAAAAATAGATTTGTCACCGCCAGTAATACAAAATCTCTGGTTGACTAAAGGAGATATTCTCAACATAAGTGTACACAGTGTCACGGAACTGGAGGATCTAACGTAAGTTATGCCTGCATCGACGCGTTAATTTTTTCCTTATCTCGTAGCTTAAAAAAATTTCACAAGAAAGTTGGAAATAAATCAACTGCCCTCAGTAAATAAATTGGAAATAAAAATAACAAGGTAAAAAAGCAATTATTACAAGAAGAACCATTTATCGTACAAACTCAAATATATGAAACTTTAAAAAATACTACTCAAAATTTGTATATAAGGCCCACCTTTTTAATCTGCAATTATTATTGTTGTTTAGGTTTATATTTTGAACAGTTTATGACACATACAGTTTTGTTTTTATTTTTATTGGATTTAACCGATGAATTGGTTATCAGAGTAAACTTGCTGATCTGAAAAACGCAAAATTATCATAGCTGGAAAACTACTGAAGTGGCCCTTTTTAAATTTTGAGTAGCATTTTATGTTTTCTGGTGGTTGTTTAATACAGATTTAGTAATTTGGATGATTTTTGCTTTTAGTATTGAGTGGGAATTATATGATTTACACAGTGGAATCAGTAGCGTCATTTGGAGAATATTTGACAATTTCACTGGTGCAGATTTTGTCCATGGCCATGCAAGTGTACCATCTCAAGGTGAAACAGAGGTAAAATTGCGTAAAATAATTTTTCGATACAAATGTAAATTTGGGGCTTTTTAGTATCCGCAATTAATCGGTTGAAAAAAGTTGTTCGATAGAACGTATATACAAATCAATCTTCCATTGTTATCAAAGATTAAAGACAAATTCTGTGCGTTTTAAACTCTTTCTGAATCACAGTTTCTGTGTCGTTATGGTATTCTGTTATTATAAACTTCGAAATTCAAAGGTAATGTAAATATTTAATCAATTTATCAATTTGTTTGTTATATACAACATTCATTGAACTAGTTCTCTAGACCCCCACGCTTGTTGGAAACTGCCTTCGGTTTTTGTGTTGCAGTCCAGTTAAATGGCACTAGAAAGTGAGACCTTTTGAATGTTTCTGAGTGGGGATAACAATAATATGGCTACAAAATCAGGTTTCTCTTTACAGCAAGTTAGAGGAATAATAAAGATTACAATTTGAAATTTCAGAAATGGTTAGTGGGGGACTAGATCCGTTGAATGAATTTAGAGACAGAAGACCACTTTGTCATTACGGTTTTTGCAATTTTGTTGTAGTAAATAATGTTCATGTGTTGGTGTAACAAGCCTTATCCATTTAATTTCTTGGTCTACTTGTTAAGAAGATGGCTTGAACCGACAAATTATTCACTTTTTTATAAATAAGCCAATAAATTTGTCTAAACCTAGCAAACAAATCCTCAAAAATGCAATAGGGAGATTAACTTTTTTTTCAGTTTTGAACAGTTAGTTATATTCCTGATAAACATAACAAGACATAGTTATGGCTTTTCTAATTTTTTTATGTAACATACTGCTTCTAATTTATCATATAAGACACTGCAAGAATGTGAAGAAAAATACAGGAACTATTCGAGAGGGCACAATTGTTACTGTACACCATACAGTGGCTGCTACCACCAGCACTACCAGATCAAACCACAAGTCACTAATACCGGCAACGACGGCTTACATTCTGGCAGAGACAATGGTGTTCATGACTACGACTACTTCATTGAAGTGACTGTCATAAACAATGCTGGACTAAAATCGCTTCAACTCCATAAAGTGAGAAGTATACTGGTCTACATTACAGTTCTGTTTGAATCGTTGATATTCTTTCTATTTTCAAACAGTGACTGTTGATAACATGTATGTTGATATTTTTCCTTATTGCTGCTATTTCGTCATTTGAAAATCTTGCGCTATCTTTGATTTTATTGTGAAATTAATGAATTGTTGGTAAATAACGTATATATGTGGCAGGAGCAAGTGCAATATATTTCTTGTTATATAATTTCAGTGTATAGAAGTGACAATACATATGCATTTGTCTTTTAATAATTTTTCCAGCTCCTTTCAGAATGAAATGTACAGTATGACATAAGAGTTAACGCATAATGATTAAGAAACTTGTTTTTTTAATCTAATGGGGACTGATTTGCATATCTAAAGAGACATAGAAATTACAAAACACTTCCAGTTTAATAATTGATCTTTTAGTAAGAATATAATGTTTTTACTTCGAAAAAAAGAGGCCATTTCAAATTGGATTAATTCATGAATTATCAAATTATTTCAAAACATGTTTTTACGATAGTTAACATTGAAACTTCAGATGCTAATTGACCTGTTTTCTTTATACACTGCCGACGATAAAAAGTAGCTATAAATCAAATTTCCGGTTCTAGTTTTTGTGGTCCATCTGTTGAAAATCATAGTTATGAGTTTTCTACAAAACTTTGATTATACTTTTTTATATGTAAATTATGAGAAAACAAAACATTTTATAAACACGGAAAACACATTCTTCTAGGTTTCTTATTGTAACACTGTATTTGTCCAAAATATTTACGAAAGAATTATTGTCTAGAGCATAATGTTTTATAAATTGTTTCCTTTAGCCCCTAAAGTCAAGGATATTCACATAAGAAAATGTAACCTTAACGTGACCTGAACCTCCAAAATTGATACATTTGTAACGACTGTCACCGAAAGTCTCTGTGAATAATACTTTTGATATCAGTCTTACAAGAGTTTGAGGCTAAAAAGGCAAAACGATAAACTTTTTACCATAAATTTATGCCTTTTAATCATATATTTAATATTAAAGAGACTCATAAAATTCCGACAGCTACACGTCAGCTATTATTTCCAATCTTTTATAATAAACACTATAAAAATATGTAATGTTCTGCTAAAATAACGTCAGATGACGGAGTAAAAGCTGCCTCGTACAAATGCTGTTATTATCACTAGTTCCTTGTAATCTCTGTACCAATTCATTATGAATAGTATAAAAAATAAATCTAAAGACTTCATAAGTATGTTTTATATAATCAATAAAGCTTCGTTCATGTGTGGACCCATTACTGCAGACCCTGCTATTGTCTTACTATATGTGTGTTCTCTATAAGAGATCAGTTTCCTGCGGTTTCTGTTGATACACAAAACAGGGCAGTATCAATAAGAAAAAAGTGCAGAAGAGATTGAAAACTATAATAAAGTTCTTAAACCTGTAAAACCTTCATCAATGCGTTAACACAAATTAGATATTTAAGCTGGTTTTTGCAACATGGGAACCCTCGTTAATTTTATTAAGGATGCCAAGAAAGCTTTAATGTTTTTATTTCATCTTTCCTTGAATTCATATCCGATATATTCACAAACTTTCGCGCGATAGTTTTAATAACAACCTTTGTAATAACGATAAGGTTTATCTTGGCAGATCACAATAGACACTTCCCCACCTCACGAAGGATCGGTTCACGAGGGTATTCCAGGACAGCCCGAGGTAGACTTTCAACAGTCTCTCAACCTTCATGTCTACTGGGACGACTTCTTTGACAAAGAAAGCGGCGTATGGTTCTACATGTACGGATTTGCAAGCGGATGCCTGTCAGCCGAAGATTTAGACATTCATTCAGCCAGAAATAACAATGTAATGTTTTTATTTCTATTTTGTCATTGTATATTAAAATAGTTGTTATAATTGCAAAAGTTAAAAAAAATGTATAAGTAATATAAAATATATAAACACTTCAACTCGTAGAAAAATATCTAAAAATACGCACTACTTTATAGAATTGAATAAGATTAAGGTTTACTAAAATAATAACGAAAAAGGTACATCTTTGAAATTCTTTTTTTCAAACAAAATAAGACATTTCAACTTAATTTTTAATAACGCGTTTGTGAAATCTTATTTCAAATTAGTTTTGAAGAAAGCGCACCAATTTAGTTCATTTTGCTACTTTTTTTTAGGTTTTTAAGAGTTACGAGTCAGCAGTATCATTTTCTTTGCCTGAACCAGGACAATATTACACCACTGTGATGGCATATAACCATGCACTGGATTATAGCAAACCCGTTTGTTCTGACGGAATAACCATAGACTTTGAAGCTATTGATATCTCCGAAGTTGTAGTTAAGGGTGCAAGAACCGTACAGAGTTTGATCCAAGATGAATCGACTAATGAACTATACGTTTTATATGAGAATAGAGAAGTTGAACTTCTGCTGAATCTTGCTTCTGATTGTCTGTAAGAAAACAAATATTTATTTTCCAACACATAATTTCCGGACCGTATTTCTGTTTATAAAGTTTGTTAAGCTTTTATTGCTAACTAACTTAATGGCACGAAATCCAATGGGGCTTCCAAAATGTAGGAAATCGAAATGGATTGAACTTACACCAATTCGAGTTACATAAACATAGTATATTTTAAATAGTTAATTCTACATCTTTAACTCGTATAAGATCAGCACTTAAAAGACTTTTTTCATTGCAACTTATATACCAAACCCGTTCGATTTTGTGGTCGTATAAAAAGTGATTTTGTTTAAATTTTAGACAAAAGGTGACAAAGGTATCCGCAAGTGTTGTATCTACGTTGCCTCACCGGAGATTTCAGAATGGCACGAAGAGCCGGATTACACAAATAAAGTCGTGCAGTAGCTTTAGCGACACACAATCGGATATATTAGCATATATCACAACAACTGGATATGTACGTATTATCCCTTTTACAACATCATATGACCTGTTCAAGATAGATTAATACTTGCTTCTTTACAAGCTAAAATATCTAGTAGAACACAGCAAGCGCGGTGAAAATTTAATATGTTTATTATCATGCTTTCTTCTCCTCTCTACTATTTGGCTGTGTGGGTGTGCTGTGTCTGCTGGATGTGGCCATTCCTGATATGCACATTTCACTTTTTTATACTTATAACAATATCAAGAAAGATACGTAATAGACACAACCAGGACAAGATATTGACAAAATATATGACAGATTAGATCTAGTATGTTGATCGGTCAGTGACAAAATGAAGATCAAATCCGATTTTAGAAGTTTCTGAGAAGTCTGCCTCCAATTTAACATAGGAATAAAAATCAGAAAAGGTCTTGTCTGTAAATGTCTGTTTTATTCCGTACATTAATCTCTGCATATGGATAGGAAAACACTTTTTTGTGTAGATTAATGGATAGTTGATAAGCGCAAGATTACTTTATATTCTTCTTTATTTGTATCGCATTTTGAAGCTTGACGTGTCGTGGAATTCATCTGGGAAAGTGCATGACTATGAAGTTGGAATATCCTCTCAAGACTCTGACATACCAGATTTGATGAGCTTCCAGTCGTCTCACCATCATAGCCACATACGACTTTATCATCCAAACATCTTCAACGGCGATGTGTTCTACTTGGTCATTAAAGCGATCTCAAGATCATCCGTAGAGAGCTTTACGGTATGTCATCTTATGCATGATACAAGTTTATGAGATATTCTATTCATTCATGTTATCACACGAATGTATTTGCCCGCAGGTTCTGAGTAAGACACATATAATTTATGTGTCCGATTCAGAACATGCGTATGCTAACGTATGTAAACTCGGATATTTCACAAATTAAGTTTAACTCTATAAGACATTTTCAAGCTCACTAACATATTAAGAAATGTCTGTTCATTCGTTACATATAACACGCTGAATCATTTAGGTTTTTGGACCATTTGCTGTCGACTCTACCAGACCAGATTTTCACGGCGATATTGTTGTAACGGCTGAAATTACCGATCGTGGCACGTATCTTATCGCAAGATGGGAGGCTGGCTCATTTGAAGACCACGGTGACCCCAATCCTCTAATGTACGAGGTTGCAATAGGTCAGGAATCTTTGCCTTTTTCAAGTTCTCTATGTGTGGCAATGTTCATGTTTACTTTAAACATCGCAGCCGACACTGAAATTGTGCCTGCCTTATCTGTTCTTGTGCGGCCATTGATTTCAATGAGCAGCATGGAAGTATTGTTACGAAATTTAGAAAACAAATAGCCAAAACTATTGTCTCTTTTGCGAATAATGAAACAAACTTATTTACTTTTTTCGCCAGGCACAATTAAAGGAGGAAAAGACGTCCTGCCTTTTCAGCCTTTATCAACAGGTAGTACGTGTACAATCACCGTTCCTCCGACCTGTACAGCAGTATTTGTTGACTTGTTGTCTTGGCATCTACATGGCGAGCACGTCTATTATGTCTCTGTGAAGGCACAGAATACTGTTGGTCTTTTTGTCGTTGCCTCGTCTGAAAAATACATTCATAACGTGGAAAAAGCTACCCCAGGTTTAGCGTATGATATTGGTGGTGATTCTGATGTAAAGGTACGGTTGTGTTTGTATTCTAACTTACCTTCAATATGATATAAGTGTATAAATGTTTGTTTTGTTATTAAATTAGATATACAGTTAAAAAAATAAAAACAATGGTACTAGCCTGTTTTGGAGTACCGTAAAAAATGTTCTCAGTTTTGAAGGCCTGTGTTTATTAAAGATTCTTTCTTTTACAGTTTGTGGATATAGACGATATAGACTTCCAGATAAGAACAGACAGACTCTCTGTGAGGTGGTCAGGTTTTCATCACCCTCACGAGAATATCAGCTTCTATGTATGTTTTGCAAAACAACCGAAAGAGCCGTATATTAGATGTAGTGATAAAGTTTATGAAGATACGGAGAGGTTCACATTCTTGGGACTGAATTTAGATCAATATGAGGTAACATTACACAGAGAACATTCCAAATATCCAAATATCCACATTTATTTACATAGTATCAATGATGATGTTTTGATAACAGTGAAAATCGAAAATCGTGGGTTGAAAAGTTCACTACTCAGACAAAAGCCAAACACAAGAATCTTACCCATCACAAAAAGAGAAAAATAGGCCGTATAAAATTTTCAAGTTCCAGTTACTTGTCAAAATACATATTCACATCTTCGGATGCAATAAAAAACTTCAGCTGATTTACTGCAGACGATTGTGTTTATTTCCAAAGGCTGTACCTATCGTGAAGAAGTCATCATGTTGTTTCATAATTTTAGACTTACTACCAGATTGTCATAGCGGAAACAGAAGTTGGAAATACTACAGCTATATCTGACGGTGTAACCATCGTTGTGGATAATGACAAAGTCCAAGGCATATACGTATACGATGGTCCGATTTGTAATAGTACCAAAAATTTAGGTAACAACATTATAATAAAATAGATTTTAGAAAAAAATATTTCGTAATAGGTTTTAATTCCGTGAAGGGCATGTTTCTTCCTTTTATCGATATAAAAATTCATTATTTTTATAATGGTTTCGAAACAGCTTTTCGCACACTGTCCGATTCAACTTTTCATCAAAATAATTTTAAAGCCGACAAGGGCATGTGCTTTACGTCCAATTATTTCATATATGTGTGTAAATAAATATTCTACATCTGATTTCGCACATCTTAGTTTGTCTTTTTATTTTTGTTTCAGATCTGAATATTGACACTTCCCATCACGATGCGGTAAACATTTGTCTTCAATGATGTATTTTAATTCTCTATAAGTAAATATTTCACGATTTCCAACTCATGAATTAAAAAAAGGTCACTTGTTTTGTTTAATATAAGTTACGGACAATTATGATATACATTATAGACAATATTTGTGAGAACAACATACATGAGATATTATTTTATGTAGGACAGACGTCTGACTTGTACTAACGACGTAGACTATCAGATGTCGATCAACCGGTTACAAGCACACTGGGTCGTTCCGGAAGACAAGCAACACTATCTCAAGGACATTTTCTGGGCCATAGAGGAGAGAGCAACGGTTGCAGGTTTTATTTTCAACGTGATTTAAGACGAGTAATGTACAATAGTTCTGATCGTACAATGAAACAAATTTTTAAAAGGTTGTTAATTTAGAAATTAATCAAATAGCAGCAAGCAATCAGGGAAGAATCGATTGGCGTTGAATTACGTAATTTTATTTCAGATATTTGGTCACTTTTTCGACCATATGAGAGGCTTAGAACATTTTCATCATACTTGGAAAGAGGCGGTTTAAATCTTACACCCGGTAGGAAATATAGAACATTATTAAAGTTCTGTGCCAGTCAACACTGTTTCGAAGAGGTTCATAGTAACGGATTCACATGCATTCCGAGTCCACCGGATGTTGGAAAACTCATTGTAGCGTACGATGAAAACATACCCAAGGTATTTGTGGAATCTACTCAGATTAGTTGAAGTCGCTTGAACATTCTTTGAAAGAACAGTTACTGTACCAAATTACTGGACCTGCATTTTGTGTGATGTTTACATCCAAATATTATTTATGATTTTGAAGTTATTCAACATTTTTTCTTTTTGTTAGATTGAAGTCGCCATAGAACCGTTCAGAGATTCTGATATGGAAGACATCCACCAGGCACTTGATGTCATGGATCACTATGAATGGGTGCTTGTAGACTCCGCAGATAACGAAAGGCTAGTCACAAAATGGGAGAAAGCTTCAACAACCGAGTCTCTCGATTCAGACGAAGTATATACCTTTATTATTAAATTGTTAGCGTTACAAATCTCGACCTTGATTGTATTTCACACTTATGCTCTCTCGTTCTGGCTTTATTTCGGGAGGCTGTTTTTATGTGCTTTTCCTGACGTACCTGTCAAGACCTTATCCAGGCGCTCACATTTTTATTGGATAATATTTATTTGAGATTTGGTACCTCTATTTATAAACAAGTAATAGGCATTCCAATGGGTACTAATTGTGCACCCCTTGTTGCTGATCTGTTTTTATACTGTTATGAAAGAGATTTTATGTTATCTCTTTCTACCGAACATCAAGATGATATTATTACAGCTTTTAACAACACCTTGAGCTACCTTGATGATTTATTAAATATAGATAATAACCATTTTCCATCACTGGTTAATAAGATTTATCCTAAAGAACTACAGCTTAACAAAGCGAACACTTCAGAAAAGCAAGCAAACTTCCTTGATTTAAATCTATCCATCGAAAATGGTTACGTCACTACTAAAATTTATGATAAAAGAGATGATTTTAATTTTAATATAGTAAATTTTCCGTTTCTAGACGGCGATGTTCCTCGTGCAACTTCTTACGGGGTTTATATCTCACAGCTTGTTCGCTTTTCAAGAGCTTGCAACGATGTGAATGATTTCAATGAACGTAATCTTTGCATTTCAGAAAAACTTTTAAAACAAGGTTATCGGTATCACAAATTAAGGAAAACCTTTTGCAAGTTTTATCGCCGATATCCAGATCTAATTCATAAATACAGCTGCAGTTTAAAATCACTATTGCAACAAGGAATTTCACAGCCAGTTTTTATGGAGATTTAATTTATAAACTTAAGAAGATAAAAGGCGATGTTAATTTCTCCCGGTTATTCGTAAAAACCATCTGTAAATTTAAAAAGAAAGGTTACCAACATGATATTTTACAGCGCTCTGCAGGCCTAGTGATTAACCCATCTACAGTTGATCATTATGCTTACCTCTTTGGTTGCACGACGGTGGCAGGGGTGTAAGAGTTTATGAAGGTTTATGGGGAAATCTTTTCTTAAAAGAACCTAGAAGCTCGATTTGTTTCTTTTATCCCTGTCATCGTGTTCTTGCTGATTTTACTCCAGGTGCTCTGGTCTCGGAAAGATCATTGAGTACCCGCCCTTTGGCTTTGCAATGCTATTAAATTCTTATGTTTATATGTTTGTATGCTTTTGCATGCAACATTGTTGAGCTGATAGGTGGGTTGGAGTTATTTCACCAAGACAATTTGTACTTGTTTTGTGATACGAGAACCTGTTGGGGCAAGTGTGAGGTTGATGCACCCTAGAACCTGGTTTGAACCCCCCAGTGGCAATTTGTTTTGCCACTGACCGTTCCAAGGCGGTATCCCCAAAGGTTCTCTTGTTTATTAATTGTTTGTGGCGTCCTATTTGAATTGACATACATATATAAAACATGCGCTCTCTCTCTTCCTCTCTTCTTTTTCGCTGCGTGGGGATGCTGTGTTTTTTTGAGTGTGGCGATTCCTGATATGCATATGTTGCTTTTTTTAAACATCTCTATTTTGCCTTCTTTCAGCTGCTGTTTTCAGTTCCTCTTAAAAACAAAATTACATTCACCAAATGCTGGAAGCTGTCCGTAAGAGGATACACTAAGGCTGGTTCGTCAACAGAAGTCTCCACAGAAATAAGAAACTGTTCTGAGCTTCAAGAAGTGAAACCAGCCATTGTCATTGATGCAGTAGGAAAAAGTGCCGGAGGAGGTTGGTTTTGTTTTAAGAAAAAGACCATGCATTTCCTAAGTATAATAATAATTTGGCTCATTTAAAAATAAAATTGTTTAAATTTTAATCTTCGTGGTTTATTTTAGTGATATAACTAAGATAGATATTGTCTTTGATTAATAAATATGAGTTGCAAACTTTTACTTTTAGAGTCAAAACATGAGGGAGCACATATTGTATTGAAAGAAAATGACAAGTGGAAACAGCCTGATGTTGATTTCACACCGTATAACAACATTATTTCTGCAGTTTGGCCGACGCTAAGGTACCATATATAAAAATTTATTCTTAAATAACTCAGAATTTACATTTGTTTGTAAATGCGAATAAAATAAAACTATACAAACTGATCGGGAAAGGTTTACGCAACTGAATTTTATGTCTAGTTTAGCCAGAGTAAGAGGACTTGTTGTAAATAAATTTATAAATTTATTGTGTCATTAGCGTTTAAATTTATTGCAGAAACAAAATCTACTTCTGGGCTGTTCTACAAGTAAACCAAGAGGACCCTACGATTTTCTACGAAGATTCTACATACCTTGAGCTCAAAGACCCCTGTTCACACCCTGATGCTTTGAAATGTGGAAACACAAGTAAACTTTTACCTTTTGTAGAGACATAACCTTGCGTTAAGTGTTGGCTTTATACTGCAGGCATACGTTGCCGTTTAGTTGCCGAAATAAAAATAGCCATAACTCCTTAAATGACTTTTTAGCGCCTGTAAAACGTCTCTCCGTATATTCAGTTAGTGTAGTTATTAATCACGTACTTGGTTTGATATTTATGTGCGTTAAAATAATTTTTAAGATAATTGTGTGTTAATAATTCGACCTGTTCATATTTGACATTTCTAGTATAATGATAGTTTAACGCAGAAGTTATTGTTTGTGTTTTAATTAACGTTTGCAGCGTATGAATACGTGAATGTCGTATTTGGTCCTGGAGAACTTGCCCAGGGCATGCGATACATTGTGTGTATCCATGCAAATGCCACAGTTATTGAGCATGAGTTCTGGAAGCAGGAATTAGCTGAAGTAAATGCATGTAGCGACGGAGTAACTGTAGATTTAACACCACCATCACCAGCTGACGTGTGGATTGGCTATGACAAAGATTTTCTATATCAGGTACTACCTCTTTGTTTAAGCATATAACTGTTGAGAGCGTGTAATTGTTATCTATTATAAGGCGCAGCCAGAAAAGTATTCTAAAGATACTATATTAATTTAATAGTTGAATACTTCACAAAAACGTTTACGTTATATGTCACTATCAGATTTATTTTGTTTTCTAATCAATTTAACAGTAATAGCTACGATCAGAAAACATTCTCTCCACACAGCCAAAACCTAGCGTGGGAGCGGGACCATGTGTTTATCATTACTATAATTTGAGAGTTGCGTGACAATTCCAGATAAATTCTTTTGTAAATAATGGAAGATTCAAATTGTTCAACGTGTTTTACTTTAAAAAAATCTAATTTAGACGTCCACGTCAGAAATAACAGTTAATTGGAATTCGTTCATAGACGTTGAAGAAGGAGGAACTATTGCACATTCCAGTGGTGTATTGGGATATGAGGTTGCTTTAGGTAAGTTTTGATGACCATTCTACACACTCTATTCGCGCAACAAGATAAGTAGAGGGTACACGAACAACGAAGACATTCATATAACACTTGTAAAACAAACTATATGAGATAACCAGTATAATTACTGTCTTCATGTGGCGAGTTGTATATTTCGTAATAAATGGAAAATGTTTCCTCGTGGTTTGACTGTAGGTTTTTCAATTCTCGTCTTTAAAACCGAACTGTTGTACAGACATGTAAACTATTCCTTCAAATTTCATTTCAGGTACATTTAGTGGAGGAAAAGACATAAAGCCTTTCACAAAAGTTGGTTTGGTTAACCATAAGACATTCCATCAACTAAACCTTCAAAATGGTCATACTTATTTCGCTACAGTAAAAGGTGATTTTAAATCCGAAAATTTCATTGTATGTATGTATCGTATACATGTAAACTGCAGTACGGCAATTAATATATTATTAACATGTAAGCAATAATTTCTATGGTGGAAAGATATATAAAAATACAAGTGCCCACGTACATTTTTCCACAAGAAATTATCTCGAAATGTTAACTTTGACCAACACTGAATAAAAGACGATTAACTAACCTATAGCCGCTACACTTGAAACCTATCTTTTTTCAATATAGAAGTTCAGCCTATCAAACAATCAGATTCAAATATTGAAAAAGAGTCTTTTTGACTGACAGCAGAGTTTTGAAATTGACTATATGTGCTTTTTAAGTGTTATCATTAAAATTTAAAAAAATACTAATATCTTTTTTTCTTATAAAAATTAGAATCTAGACCTACCCTAAGCTTTCTTATAAAAGCTATTCAATATATATGATAATTTACGTTTGGAACACGAAACAAAAATATCAGTGTTTGCACATTCACAAAGATTTTATCTTTATTTCTCGCTTGCAACATTAAATTGGATTTTATAATTTAAAAAATCGCTCGCTAGCTCCAATTATTTTCAATCTGTTCTGAGATTAAGATTTATCAGTCGTAATTCAAACATCGTTATGATAAGCTGCTACATATATCATTTGTTGCTTGTGTTATGTACATAATGTATCATAAATGAAAAGATGTTTTCAAGGGAAAACTAGTAGTATCATTTTCTTTGTGTAATGCTCGCTATCAAAACGAATAATAAGCTCGATAAAATCATCGAATTTAGTTTCTGAAAATGATATTATCCACTTAAATCTAATATAAAATAACATTCTATTTTAGTTATATGAAAATCAGAATATATTGGTCTGTTTTAGCTACTGATTTTACCGGTCAGACATCAGAAAGTGTATCTAATGGAGTTAAGCTGGACCTCAGTCCTCCGGTGTTGACAACTGATGTAATACGGATTAACTCGAGGCATATTACTGACACATCATTCGTTGATGCCTGGTATGAAACCCTTTAAACATAGAATAACTTTGACTTTTATTGTGAATTCCATTCGATGGAAATAGATTATTTTTCATGCAATATTTAGTGCAAATATTTTAACAAATATTCGTTATTAGGAAGACAACTTTTCACCAAAAATGTAAATATCTATTTCTTCTATATTAACATGATGCGTTACTGCTTTGTTTTTATCAATACACTTGGAAGAAAAGCATTCCTCGTACACGTTTTCTTTCAACTTATTGAACTACACCAGTTCATACTGCCTAATTTTAGTGTAATTGTGATTGGCTTCACATAACCATTTTCACGTTGATAATCACATTGATTATACATGTGCTGTATGAAATCTTTAAAACGTCTTCTTATGCTTACATTCTATATTTTTATCAAATTTGGAATCAAACGTGAGTACATATACCATTCCTTCCCCTATCAACAACTAAGTGGAACGGTCTCAACGTGTATTACCTATTTGACATTTATACTTGTTATATTCCTTTCAATAGATAAAAAACGAATTTATGTCAAGTTTGCCTATTGAGACTTTCTTCTTGTAATATGCTTTCAGCTGGTCTGATGCATTTGCTGATGACGAGAGCGGTATTTCTCACTACAGCTGGGCAGTAGGTACAGGAAAAGGATACGACGATATCATGCCTTACGTCGATACGACAGAAGAATGTGGCAGAACATCTGCCGATTATCCTTTGACACTGAAAGAAGGACATGCCTATTTTGTTAATGTTAAGGTGCATTAATTATATTTCACATCAGACTCACGTTCATCCGATTTGAAATAAGTCTTACATTTCTGTAAATGTCAAAAAGAGAAAATGTTGTTAGCGTACATATGACGGTGTCAATGGATCTTTAATTCAGCATTTTCATATTCATATATTTCATTACATAATCCTTATCGATTCGATGCGATTCGGTTTAAATAAAGAATGTATAGACATAAAATCCCGCATCTGGAAAGATAGAAATATAACGCACGCATTATGGGTGATTACATAACACATCGGCCAGTTGGGATTTTGAAACTACCCAATCTTATCACGCTCGCTGGAATAAATCAACAAATTATAAGTTCTATATTCTGCTAGAAAAAACGTTGAATGATACCTTATAAATATATTTCAGAGTTATAATAAAGCTGGTCTGTATACTATGGCCACATCGTTGGCTTTTGTTGTCGATGCATCCCCACCGGTTCCAGGTGTTGTGTGTGATGGACCACGTCACCCCATGATGTTGTGCAAAGATGTTGATTACATAGAAAACGCTTCAGTTCTAAACGTTCACTGGACAGGATTTCATGAGCCTCATAGTACCATTGTGGAGTATTATATAAGCGTCGGATCTTGTCGGAATTGCGATGACGTGTTGACCAAACAACCAGTAGGGATAAGAAATGGTAAAATATTTAAAAAATATTGTAAATTCATTATCAAAATTAGCTTTTTAAGTCGTTATTTATGCAAATTGTTATTTTCATATCCATTGGTAGTTCGTTTAAAGGTATTGAACTTGAATATCATCAAAAACGTCGGAACAGAAATTATGAAACATTTATTTACTACTATAAAATTTTAAAGGCGTCCGGTAATAAAAAAATAATGTATAAACATAAAAAAGTAAGAATTATTTTATCCTGATAGTAATTGTACAATTGCAAACAAGCAATAAACAGGCGGAAGCTTGAGAATGTAGAGTTAAAACTACTAAAATCAAAAAAGTCTAAATTTTACTACATATAAATGTATTAAAAATGAAAAATAAGTAATCAACAAAACAACAAGATTTATCAAGACACACGAACAGAAGAAGCCTGGGTAAGTAATTGACCATCAGAGCGTCAATTATACAATTAAAAGGATGTACTATATACAGTGTAACACTTTAGTAGCAAAAAAATGAATGGAGAGCAAATACAACAGATACTCTCTTTTAATCCCAATTCAGAATACATAGTTCTGAACATGCGCTGTTAAATATGAAAAAACAATTTGAAAGATATTCTCTGGTAGTTTATGAAATTTCCGTCAACGTCTTCATTTATTCTTAAACAAATCAATAACTACATTCGGGGACAAAACTTATATTTATTGTAGTGTATATTTGTATTGTTTCTTTTCAAGCTGATATTTATATGAGAAAATACTATTAGTTTCTACAGCTTGATAAAACGTATTGAAAATCGAATTGTTGTGGAGTTTGCACGATGTTTTCGGAATATCGCCAATATGGTTTCAGAACTCGAGCTGACGTGGTTAAATTTAGCACAAGGAGAACGTTTCTATATCACAATTACCGCATGCAATTCGGCTGATATGTGTTCCTCATCAACGTCAGACGGAGTTGTTGTAGATTCTACACCGCCTATACCCGGTGTTGTGATTGATGGAACAGAAGATGCAGATATTCAATATCAGGCGTCAAAGTAAGATTATGTTATGTACATGTCATGGACATGTCTAAGATAAAAACACAAAACACATCTACCGCAGCTCCTTATTACGCTACATGTAATTTTTATGATCTTTTAATTCCTTTAAAACAATAATTATTAAAGGAATACGTGCATTTAGGTAAAAAATTAACAAATATGTCAGAAGTAGGGACAAGCAGCCTCTCAAACAAAACCATTAACAAACCGCTAGCAAAAAAAACAACAAAAAACAAATGTTACATCTGGCATTGTCGTTTTTTAATATCTAATAAGAAGGATTTCGATTAGCATTAAGCATAAAACAATAAGACTGCAACAAAGTTTGCCTTTGTTATAAAGATATATCAGGAACACAGTTTAATAACGTAAATTACAGAAACCACCTTGGCTGTAAATGGTACGGATTTACTGATCCCCAATCAGGAATATCTCACTACGTCTGGAGAGTTGGAACTACAAAAGGTGGAGACAATATCCTGGCCGCTACCGATGTTCACAAGGCAGAAGAGGCATTTGTGTTTGATCTTCAGGCAGAAACTGGAAGGAAACTTCAAACCAAAACTAGAATTTATTGCACAGTTAAAGCTTACAACAATGCAGGTGAAAATTTCATGATATGAAACTAGAGTTTATGAAATCGTTTTGTCTTCTAATTGTATGTAAACGCCTTAAAACGTGGTGTCCTAGTTTCATTTTAAACACATTCATGCTGGCTGAATAAACATATTTTTGCAGGAAAATACGTTGAATCATTCTCGAATGGATTCATAGTAGATGACACTCATCCTGAATTCCTCGAACCATTGTCATTGGCCTCTATCGGCTCCATAGTGCAAGGAACATCCGTTCTCAGGTCTACATTGAAAGTTTTATGGAAAGTACAAGATGAAGAGTCTTCTATAGAAACGCAATATATCTCCATCACGCCGCACATTGGAGGAGATTTCAATATATCTTCTACAAAGGTTGAAGCTTATAAAATATAATGCATAATACTTTGTCCTTTATGTATAATCAAACGTCGGACTTTTATATTAAAATAAATTTCCTTAGATACGATTGGTAAATTGGTATAACCTCTTTATATTTATGATAAATAAGTTGACATTTAATGTGTTCGTACATGAAATTATTTCCTTTAAGCATCTCGAATTAGCTCCTACACTTTTAGACATTATGGTTTAAGCACTAATTGTTGTTAGTTTTCCAGCTTTTAAACAGCCTTGTAATAAATCGTTCTATTATAGCTTTTAGGTTAAAAAAATAACTCGTTGAATTATCGATTTTAGGTTGAAGGGATAGTCCGTGACTACACGTTTACCGGTCTGGATTTTCATGACGGAAGTTACTACGATGTAACACTTGTCTCTTGTAATGGTGCAAAACTATGTACAAACTCAAAGATTACAGATATCCTAGTTGACAGCACGCCTCCAACACCCGGTAAACAAATTATCTAAGCTTTTGTGTATTTTGCTTATAAGTGTAAAGTTTAAAAAGAAGGGAAAAACAATAATTTCCCTTCAAATTAAGGTTTGTTCAGTTCTGAGTATTTATGTGTTCTGTTTCATTGGGATAACTTACTCGTGTATTCTTGTATGCTCTGTGTAATTGTTAATTGTTTTAGTTAGTATGTTTTTCTTATTGTATTCTATAATGCTGGTTGCTGGTGAATTTATCTTCTGAATGAGCTATATTTAACTTTTGTATCTGTCTTTGCATCGAAGTACATACGTGTTTCTAACTCATTCCGTATAGGGACATTTGCTGTGGACACTGATCATGCCGCCAATTTAGCAAGACAGCCTGAAGACTGGATGACTTGGACAAGTATTTCAATAAATCTGGCTTGGTTGGGATTTGAAGATGTCCATACTGGTATTGACAAGTATATCGTCAATATTGGAAGCACCTACATGAATAACGACTTAAATGAGGTAATGCTTTCTGTAATGACAGCCACTATTATTTTGTTAAATATTATTTAATTTCAAAGTTTAACGTAATTTAAATATATTAGAGCTAATAGCATTTAACAAGTTAAAAAATGCGGCGGCATGATTTAAATCAAAAAGTATGTAAAACATTTTTGCTATTTGTTCAGTTTGTGAAGAAAGTTTATTGCATATTTGTTTATCTCAGGCCTTCCGTTGACCATAAGCCGCTGGCTATTGTATGTAACTAATCGAAAACTACCACATTCGCCGTCATATTCACACCCACCCTCGTTTAGAAAGGATCAAAATTTGTATTAAGTTACTTTGTTGCGTTGAAATGTCTGTTACAGTAATTACTGCGAATAATCAGGCTATGTCAAACAAAATATGCAATCTTTGTTTAATTTTGTCATTTTCGTAGCTACCCACCGTTTCTTTTTTCATTTATTATAATAATTCATTTCGTATTAATCATTTTTAATGGTAAAATTGACTACTTTTAATATACTCGTACCATCATTTTTTTATTTGTTGTTCCATTATGAGATCTTAATTGTAATATTGTAGGTCAGATATACCCCGATGACTGTTAATCACAGAAACAATGTGACCTACCTTGAAGACGGGTTTGTACAGATTCAGACATTCCGAACTCAGACCCTCACCAAATACAAATCTGTATACGTCACCATCAAAGCCATTAATAAGGTAAACATCTCTCTATAAATTTCAGCTAACGCGGAACAGCAAATTATGACATGTACTTGTCAGGGAAAGCAGCCTCCCCACACAGTCAAATATTAGAAAGACACAGAGAGCAGAGAGAATCACTTTATTATAAGATCTATTCACAAAGTGAAGTACCAATCGTTATTGGCGGATTATTCAATGCTGTTTAAACAATGTCGAAACATTTTAAATGCAGAGAAAACATGGAGATATAATACAAATTGTATTTATTTAATTTTGTTCAACACGTTACAGGTTGGTTTGTCAAGTGACATTGTTCACTCCAAATTCAACCTTCTGTTTGGTGGAATGCTGGAACTTGTACGTCGATGTGACAGCCATTCATGCCTGGGACACTGTGTCTGTGCTCCGCATGGACAGCTCTGCCAAGATCGGACTATTTGTAATGATACCACTGGAAGTGGTGAGTTGGTACATCTTGTGCGCTTCAGACCAAGTAAAAGGCAAAAACTAGGATCATGGTAGTGAACAAAGTGAAATAATGATAGCATGTTGTACACAGGGAACCGATACTCTACGTGGTTTATTTTTAAAAAAATGTCTTACACAAAGATCATAGCATCGATTTGTAACTGAAATTTGTCAGAGCCAAACATGGTATGTTAAGTTGCTGTATATTTAAAAAACAACAACAAGAGATTGTTAATGGCCGATCATAAGTCAGTTATATTTTACATGCAATGGAACAGAAGTAGTTGCCTACATCGTATATAGTTCACATTCGTACTTAAACATAATATAACAAAAGACATGTCCAATTTTCCATACATAATATAAAACTTTGCAATTTAAACTAGTAAACGTTCTTTTCAGAACGTTTTGAGACGACTCATACTAAGAAACATTTTGCTTATCTGTTTTCGGCCAGCAGTAAGCATAGTACTTTACGGCATCGGCCAGCAATAAGCACAGTACTTTACGGCAATCGGTATAAAAATGATTCTTGATAATTCCAGAAAACCCGAATTCAGTGATAGATGTGAAAGATTTCCTGGATCTTACATTTCCTACGAATTACCCAGCTCTCCTCCACACTCCTGATAATACTATCCTAGCTGCAAAATGGTATATAACACAAAACAAAGGACTGGTCCCAAGATGGTAAGTAATTATCAACCACACACTAATCATAATCATAAAATCGTTTATTTTGAACCACACAGCGACTTGTCTAAGACGAATGGGTTGGACCATTCGATCACATAGTGCCATGCACTTTAAGCATCTTTTTATGTGTCCACGTACGGTGAAAGGACAGATGGGAAGTAAGGCGGCAACCTGACATTGACCAGGTTCTAAGTGTAACAAAAATCCAGCATCTAATAAAGAAAACTTAGATTACATGTGCTTTTGCAACACTGTATTGGTCAAAGTCTATACTTAACCAGATCTGATCTGTAAAACCCGAGTTATCGCTATCGAGTTAAAAAAATTGACAAAATAGTTATTAACCAAATCAAATTTAAATCATTGTGAAAGTTGAAGTTTCTAAAGGTAAGTTTTATAACCAGTAGGATCCGATACAAACTTACTCAATTATGTGGTACAGTAACAATGTATAATAACCAATTCTTGAAGAAGGTGTTTCTTTAGATAAGTGATACTGTATTACATTTAGTTATAATGTTTACAATATGTACTTAACCGGGGCCTATGAAATACCATTGCTTCAATTGCTTCAGTCAAACTGAGCAGTATTTCTTATCTGCCATGAAAAGTGATTTCTGGGTTTCTTTCTTCAAGTAGAAATAACTTACAACCGTTCATCTAGATCTCTTTTCAAAATATGTATTTTTTCCAGGTTCGAATGGAGTGTTGGGGAAAGTTCTTATGACTCACCAGCTGGCGTTTTTGATAAAACTACAGAACGGATTTGGCATGATAGTGGTCGAGAACAGCATTGGATATTTACACTTAAACGAGGTTATTGCTGAAGACCTTAAATAAAAACTTACTTTATTGCAGTATTCAAATAAAGACCATTTAATATTAACAACTTCTTGTGCTTGTAAAAATCATTTGGATAACCAATGTTCTTAAGTTTAGCATTCACCGCATGAAATAAAAGTATAGTCTTCAAGCTTGAAAGAGTTAGAAATGTTAGAAAAGTAATTCCGACAACGCTATCAATTGAGCAACTGGGACAACCCCAAAAAGGTTGATCGGATAGTATCATCACTGCATGACATCGGTGACGGATTATTGTACTGAAAACAGTACTGACTATATGTACAGGGAGACGTTTTACGGTCGCCACACTGCACAAATAGCGCTACTGTGAATTTCAAATTCGATGGTTTAATTTTGAGTATTTCGCGCTAGGACAAGAGCGCAAAACAAACCCTAGTGAAAGCAAACCTTTGAATATTTTGTCTCATAAGAATAATACAATTGCGCGAATTAATGTCCGCGTGAAAATGACCTTTCATCCCCGCGAAACTAAATGATGCCATAGTATACAGTAGGAGTTATTTGTAACTTTGTGTTTGACTTTTGATCTCCTTATCGCGTATATGTGTGACTATTGAATAAAATTGTTGATTTCTTTCTTTATTATTGAAAGTTCTTTAAAATTACACAAACTTCTTTTGTCAGTACCATATTAAACGTATGGGCCTGATGTTAAGTTGTAAAGTTTTGTGATTGAATGTAATTATAATTCTAGGATATTTTAGGCCATACTAATTTTTACTGATCTAACATTTCTTAACGTATGTAAACTTAGAGCTTTGTTTTAACATTATATTTGTTTGTTGTGCAGGGAAGATTCTAGAAGAACATGAGAAATACTCTTTCTTTGTTCGAGCATGGTATGACGAAAACACCTACGCCGTGTTTAAAAGTCTAGGAATTGTCGTTTACTCATCCCCACCTTTAACAACATCGTTGAGAGGAAGAGCTGTCAAAGAAGTGTTGGTGGGTCAAACAAAGGATATTGATTTCTTCCAACGAGATACACAAGTCAACGCTGACTGGACGGGAAAATTTCTCAATACATATGACAGCCTATCTCACTTCCGCATATACCTTAGTTTGACTCCCGGTGGTATGTCATAATTATCCAGTTTTCCACGCAAACGCTTAAGAACAAATACGTGCATTAAAAATTGATAGATTGACGAATTAACTCTGTAATTTTGTAAGACTTTCCTGCAAGTGAGAGAGGAAAGCAACAAACAAACCTTAAGACATATAGAAGGTAGTGTATGTTTCTGCTTCAAATGGATAAACTACCAAGCTACGTTGGCATTCCTTTAAATTATTTATTCATTTAAAATCGTGCGAACATTTTTGTAAAATTTATTCCAGTAAATTTTTAATTTATTTTGTTAATTCTTAAATACTTGATCTACATTAGTATTTAGCAAAAAATGTTATGTTATTTTTGTTTCTTAATCTGAAAAAAAAAATGTTAATTGGAAAAACAAACATTTTGCGGATTGAGATTGAGACTTCTACATGTCTTAATTTAATTTTACCTTTTCTTTTTGAATTGCGAGTTTGCTCAAACCTTAATAAATCTTTTCGGTGAATATTTTTACAGGACATGACACACATAAAGTGACAAAAGATATATCCCCAGAGGTCACGACTTTCAATATCACTGGCTTTAATTATCATGAAAATACAAAATACTTCACAGTCGTTCAGGCATACAATCTGGCAGGTCTTCACTCGGTAGAAAGTTCAGACGGTTTCATGTTAGACCTGCAGCCACCGAACACTGGTATCGTACATCATGGATTTGGTACGTCATTTTCCACTACACTCATCTTATGTTATCATTGGCCATTTTTAACAATTTTTGTTAGCTAGACATTGACTTGATATTCTTTCTTCAATTAAATGTCAAAACTGTCTTTAACTTGTGTTAAAAAATAAAATTCGTGATTTATGTCAGCTATTTACAAAATACCTCTCTATAAAATACAGTTATCTGTTGATTGGCCAAGTACCTAAGACAAAAAAGGTCGCATTAAAAAAATCAATAAAAACTGGTCGATGATCAAACATCCTAAGTGAAAAATCATTTATCTCCATTTGAGAAATGCTGAAGCTCTTTGTTGGCTTATGTAATGACATTTCCGCAGCCATTATGAATAATGGTCAAATATTATTACAACAAATCAAACGTAACGAACAAGGCTTCAAAGTCGAACGTCCTTGTGAATTGTAACCACAAACATTTCCTCTGTTTTGAATGACCCTGATCAATATGTTTTATAACTGAGTCAGTGATAAAATGATGTTTTGATTTGTACTTTTTCAGGACTTACAGACATAAAAGCGATCAACAGTACAGACGTTATACAGTTAAGGTGGCACGGATTTTCAGACATTGAATCTGGAATAAAATCATACAGATACTGTGTTTTTGTAAACATGGTTGACTGTGAAATTGATACAATGATTGACGTTAGCTCAGCTACTCGTGCAGAGTTTAGCGCTCCAAGTTCTTTCCCACAAGGTAGGTTACAACTTTAAATATTATGTTCGTTAGTAACTAATACTATTACTGTTACGATTTTAGCCAATTAAGAGGCGTCATACAAATGAAAATAATGTTTTAAAGTGATTTTATATTTTGCAAAGTATTAAAAATTGTATACATGTATTTCGTCGAACTCCAAAAAGTAAAAGATCGTAAACGTTGTACCGATTTCAAAGTTATGATATTTTTACTAAATTTGAGATTAAAAAAAAAATAACTTAACAGGGTCTGTGTGCCTTAAAGTGGTAAGATATAAACACTGGGACTACTGAGTGTAGTATTTTGTAATATATTATATAATTATTAAACGTACAATGTAAACGCGGGTCTTTTGTATCCCGGTTTGAGACATTTCGATAAAATGTGAACATCAATGTTAAATGTTAATTCTAAGTTTTGTGTTTTCAATATAGGTTCAAAGGTAAAAGGTGGAGTGCAAGCTATTGATGCCGCTGGCCATATTTCCGACATCGTGATTTCAAATGGTGTCATCATTGATACTACATCTCCAGTAAGGGTTAAGACGATGCAGTACCGTCACAATATTATATCTGACCCTTCATTTGAAGACGCGGAAGAAAACGGTACCCAGTGCTATATAAGTAACACCAGCTGGACAGTTCTCAATAAATCATGTGTGAGTGTTGTAAAGTCTGGTGAAGCACAAGATGGATCATCGGTACTTCATCTGCAAGGGTCCATCTCTCAAACAGTTGCCGTAGAGGATATCGGCAAGTATCGTTTGACGTTTTATACATCGACAATCCCGTCCGATAATCTACATTTGTCCACGACAGAAGGCTACGTCAAAGTAAACAACGAAAAATTTCTATTTCTTATGTACAAGAAACAGAATTCGAAGACGTATGCCTGGCAAAAACATACATTTTATTTTAATTTGAAGTCCAATATCACAACTATTCTACTTGGAACTGTTTCATCACTTGGCACTTACGCAGTGGACAATTTAAACATTCAACTATGTGTTGGATCAACAACAGATGTAGGCACGGGTACAAGTCACGTTGCTGCTCACACTGTGTTTGTACATGATTGGTCCTCCCTACATGCTGAATGGATGTTCATTGACAACGAAACAGAGATCATTGATTACACATGGGCAATAGGTAAAAAGATCAAACTTCATACTTGTAAATTTATATATACAGTAAAACCCCGAATTTAATATCAACTCGATAATAAGACCACTATCCAGGTTCCCATTTGCAGTTTTGCGCATTTTGAAATAAAGACATTCCACTATTAAGACCTCTTTGTTCCCAGTCCCAAAGGCGGTCTTAATAGCGAGGTTACATTGTAAATCAACGTTGATCTATGTGATCATGATATTCATACACAAACGTTTTCATGAATGCTGCTGTCTGAAAATTGTTGTACGAATCTTTTTTATTGTTCAACATTACTTACATAATGTGGAATATCATGTAATTGTAAACGGTTTTCGTAGAGTGATGTTAAAAATGTATAAGCAAGATCAAATCTTTAATGAAATGATTTTCTTGTTTGAAAGGCACTGTTCGAGGTGGTACACAGTTGCAAGATTTTACCAGTGTTGGGAAGAAAACATTTACCAACATCAATTCCCTTCCTATGAAACACAACACCAATGTGTTTGTCACAGTGGTTGCTGAAAATGCAGCGGGTCTTCGAGCCGTCAGTTATTCGGATCCTGTAATGATCGATCTTACACCGCCGAACTTCATATTTGTACACGATGGTCCATTGTACGGTAGTAATCCGAATTTAATCCGTATATATTTATTTTAAAAAAATGATGTATCTCCATTTATTGTAATGTGGGGATCATTAGCTCGATCTCCCGCTACTCCAACCAAAATTAATATAACAGTCTTTCGGATGAGAGGACCGGTGTAGCGGGGCTATACACCGGGCAATGAAAAGAACCAATAGCGTCTTTAGTGCTTAAAATACATTACATTTTGTTTATGCAGCATGCACAGTGACAGTTAAATGTAACGATATTTAAAATATCTTTAATGAACTTTCTGTTGTATTGCGTATGTAAATCATTGGTTGCATTTGGGCATGCTTATTTAATATTTTCTCATTGAAAAATACATGTTAACAAGTAATTAGCCTATGTTTGATACAGGTCAGGATCAAGATTATCAGCGTGAATTGCAACTGGCGGCACACTGGAATGTAGAGGATCCAGAATCTGGAATTAAAGAATGTTCTTGGGCAATAGGTGTATATATGTAAAATTCCCATTTTCTAAGTTATCGATTTAATGCTTTACAAAAGTGTTATTATACAAGGACTAAAGTTCATATAAAACACATTTGAAACTCATTATTCTTAAATAAGGCTGAGATCGTGTATGTAAATGTTTATTTAATATGAATAAAAGAAAACGTCGATCTAATCCGTTATATACACCGAAATGATCAAAACATAAAATTTAATAATGTTATAGGTTTAACGCCTGGAGACGTGTCAATTCAAGAATTCACGAAAGTCGATGTTAAATCAAACAATGCCACGATGATGTTAAGTTCACCCTCAGAAAACAAAGTATATGTCACTGTTCGGTGCACCAATGGTGCTGGCTTGACAAGTACTAGCTATTCAGATGGCGTAAGAATTCTTGAAGAACCACCGAATATTGATGACGTCATATTCGAGTTGATGACATCTTCAGAAACGCAATTCCATCCAAGAGGTGTTTATCATGGAAACCGAACAGAAATAAAGTTTCGTTGGACAGGCTTTGACGATGGAGAAGGCATTGGAAGCTATATGGTAAGTTTGCAGAGCTATTATAAACCCGGTAGGCTAAGTTAATTCTTAAATAGATCTATTTCTTTGTCACTGGTTTTATAGTGCTACACCTAATAAATATATCCTTTAAAATTTAAAGGAGATTTTTTACATAATTGACACCAGTGAGATAGGTATCCTAGAAATTCGATTATACCCCCAGTGGCAAAATGCTTTAAAGTTGACCGTTTTAGGCAGTAACTCTTAGGGTTCACATTTTCGTTAAGTATTTGTCATCTTTTTCGAACTCGATCATTTAAAGTTCCATGCTCTTTTTTCCTCAATGGCAATGTTTTGAAGCTGAGGGGCTGTGTCTTCTGGATGTAGTTATTCCTGATATGCATATTTGATACGCCAAGTCTACTTTTTATTACATACATGTTTTCTTCGAAATATATTTTATATTGCAGATTGCTTTGGATGGTAATGCAATAGCGATATCAGAGATTGTTAAAGGGTCGACATTTGGCTTTACATATGCTAGTTTCAATGGACTGCGTCTGAATGATGGAAAATACACGGTGACCTTGACAGGAATAAATGAAGTCAAGATGTTCAGTAAAAGAGTCAGTGCCGAGTTTTATCTTCTCACTGCAAAGCCAAAACTTTCGGGTAACACGTTCATTACTCTACAGTATGACGTTTATTAGACGTATCAAATAATGTATATGTTCAACTTTCATAAAAAAAATTGTATGTCTGTAGTGTAATCTAGATAAATGCTGCTTAAAATAAGTCCAGAATTTAACGAACTTAATGAGCATTAGCATTATACCAGTGTGCTTTTAGCAATAATTTTGAAATTAAAACTGAACTATTATCTTCGTTGTAAATCCTGGATGTGATTTTTTTTTCAGGCACATCCTTACAGACGACATATTCCAAGAACACTGGTAGAGCTACAGCTTCCTGGAAAGATGTGTTTGTTTCTGACCACCCATTATTCTACGAAGTGACAGCAAGGCTGGTGGAAGGTGGGGAAGGCGATATCGTGCAGTGGCAGGAAACAACAAATACACGCATAGACATTGATCTATCCAATGTGTTTTTGTCGGGCGGAGGTGCAACTGTTCGCTTCAGTGTTAGAGCAGTAAATTATGCGGGTCTTTATGAATCGCAGTATGGTGACCTATTTGTAGCAAACTGATTCCTTGGATGATGTGATTTGTTCAATATTATGGCTATTTTTAGCGACATTTTTATTGAAATGTTCGTCAAATGAAGCCCTGTCTTAAGCAAAAGACTAAATAAAAAATTCATTGTGTCCATATACATATTTGTCAACTATATGCTGGTTTTTACTTAATACAACAACGACGCAAAATTTCATTCTAGTTAGCCAACTTCTTTAAGTTATATGTCAGCCTAGCAGAGTTTCAGATCTTAAAATGCTGAGGTAGTGTCTATCATATATTGAACCAACGGAACACAAGTCATGTAATTTTCCATCCATGTCTATATTTTTTATAGTTATTAATAGATCCTGGTTGCATTTTAATAGATGAAAAGGGAAAATTTAATGTTATTGTGTTAGATAAAACATGCTCAGCCTAATGTCCTTTGAAAAAAATATCATAATTTACTGTTTTTATTTACCGAAATACCAATTAAGCTTTTAAGTTTCAAGTTTTGCACTGCTTTCCTAGCGATGGAATTTAAACAAAAAGTCATATAAGTCAGTCTATCATTCTACGGTTCATCGTCTAACGAAACACTGCATATGGACCAAACATATCTTTAATGAACCAGAGCAGATTAGGCCAGTGGTGTCCTATGATGACTGTTTCTGATCTTAAAAACGTGTTGAACTACTGATGACTATAAACATTCTTTTAAATGTGTTTTGTGCTTTTTGGTACCTTGTGCATCGTTGTTAATGTCTTGATTTGGCTCAATACAAATTAATTTAGATGTGTATGTAGTAACAATATTATTTGTACAGGATGAAAGACAGTACCAAAGGGACGAGATAAACAGATTTTCAGACATTCCCTTGTCCATTTAACGTAGTTGTACATCGTTTAAATCCCTGTAAATAACATATTTTTAAATAAATATTATTATACCCCCGCATACGAAGTATAGGGGGTATATATGAGTCATCATCCGGTTGGTTGGTTGGTTGGTTGGTTAGTTGGTTGGGCCGGTCTGTCTGTGGCACTTACAGCGTCAACAGTTTTCAAGATATCGACTTGAAACTTTAAACATATGTTCGTGAGTACATTTGCGCGAACTATTTTTTTCTCATGTGGATCAGTCCATTATTTTTCGGAGGGGAGCACGATTTAACAAAATCTTGTGACTCGAACTACTTCTACAGTTTTTAAGATATTGACTTGAAACTTGATACACATGTTCGGCATGAAGTGTAGATGTGCGTGACATATTTTTTGTGTGGATTTGTCCATTATTTTTTGCTAGGGACATGATTTAACAAAGTCGTGTTATGCGAACTTCTAAATCTTGTGATGCGAACTACTTCTACAGTTTTTCAGATATTGACTTGAAACTTCATACATATGTTCGGCATGAAGTGTAGATGTGCGTGACATATTTTCGTGTGGATCAGTCCATTATTTTTGCAGGGGACATGATTTAACAAAATCATGTTATGCAAACTAGGTCTCTCTGTGGCACTTACAGCGTCAACAGTTTTCAAGATATTGACTTGAAACTTTAAACATATGTTCGTGAGTTCATTTGCGTGAACTATTTTTTCTCATGTGGATCAGTCCATTATTTTTCGGAGGAGAGCACGATTTAACAAAATCTTGTGACGCGAACTACTTCTACAGTTTTTAAGATATTGACTTGAAACTTGATACACATGTTCGGCATGAAGTGTAGATGTGCGTGACATTTTTCATGAGGATTAGTCAATTATTTTTTGCAGGGGACACGATTTAACAAAATCGTGTTATGCAAACTTCTAAATCTTGTGATGCGAACTACTTCTACAGTTTTTAAGATATTGACTTGAATCTTAATACATATGTTCGGCATGAAGTGTAGATGTGCGTGACATATTTTTCGTGTGGATCAGTCCATTATTTTTTGCAGGGGACATGATTTAACAAAATCGTGTTATGCAAAATTCTACAGTTTTTAAGATATAAGACTTGAAACTAAAATTGTATGTTCTGCACGAAGTGCACATGTAAGCGACATATTTTTTTGTGGATCAGTCCATTTTTTTTGGAGGGGAGCATTATTTAACAAAATTTTTTATTTAAAATCTTATGACACAAACAACTTCTCAAGTTTTTAAACTTTGAACATACGTTTGTGAGTAGATTTCCTTTTTTTTCTCATGTGGATCTTGCGCGTAACGTCGTTATTTACGCTAAATAAAACATTGTGCATTTAACGCTACTTTGCGCGGTTTTATTTACGTGCAACGGACGTTACGTATTTTGTTTATTATACCTGACGAAGACTTGTATGTCGAAACGCGTCGTATAAATTTTTACAACAAATCCATGTGTTGTTTTCCTTTTAACAATTTATTAGTAGATTTCCATGACATACTTTGTTTCATGTGGATCAGTCCATTATTTTTTAGCAGGGGAGTATGATTCAACAAAATCTTGTGACACGAACTACTTCTACAGTTTTTAAGATATTGACTTGAAACTTGATACATATGTTCGGCATGAAGTGTAGATGTGCGTGACATATTTTTGGATCAGTCCATTATTTTTTGCAGGGGACATGATTTAACCAAATTGTGTTATGCAAACTTCTACACTTACTACGTCAACAGTTTTCAAGATATCGACTTTAAATTTTAAACATAAATATTATGTTCGTGAGTACATTTGCGCAATTTTGTTTTCTCATATGGATCAGTCCATTATTTTTCGGAGGGGAGCACGATTTAACAAAATCTTGTGACGCGAACTACTTCTACAGTTTTTAAGATATTGACCTGAAACTTGATACATATGTTCGGCATGAAGTGTAGATGTGCGTGACATATTTTTCGTGTGTATCAGTCCATTTTTTTTTTGCAGAGGACATGATTTAACAAAATCGTGTGATGCAAACTTCTACACTTACTACGTCAACAGTTTTTTAAGATATCGACTTGAAACTTTAAACATATGTTCGTGAGTACATTTGCACAAATTTTTTTTCTCATGTGGATCAGTCCATTTTTTTTAAAGGGAGCATGTTTCAACAAAATCTTGTAACACGAACTACTTCTACAGTTTTTAAGATATTGACTTGAAACTTGATACATGTGTTCGGCATGAAGTGTAGATGTGCGTGACATATTTTTCGTGTGGATCAGTCCATTTTTTTGCAGGGGAGCACAATTTAACAAAATCATGTTATGCAAACTTCTACACTTACTACGTCAACAGTTTTCAAGATATCGACTCGAAACTTTAAACATATATTCGTGAGTACATTTGCGCAATTTTTTTTTCTCATGTGGATCAGTCCATTATTTTTCGGAGGGGAGCACGATTTAACAAAATCTTGTGACGCGAACTACTTCTACAGTTTTTAAGATATTGACTTGAAACTTGATACATATGTTCGGCATGAAGTGTAGATGTGCGTGACATATTTTTCGTGTAGATCAGTCCATTATTTTTTGCAGGGGACATGATTTAACAAAATCCTGTTATGCAAACTTCTACACTTACTACGTCAATAGTTTTCAAGATATCGACTTGAAACTTTAAACATATGTTCGTGAGTACATTTGCGCATTTTTTTTCTCATTTGGATCAGTCCATTATTTATCGGAAGGGAGCTTGATTCAACAAAATCTTGTGACACGAACTACTTCTACAGTTTTTAAGATATTGACTTGAAACTTGATACACATGTTCGGCATGAAGTGTAGATGTGCATGACATATTTATTTTTCATGTGGATCAGTCCATTATTTTTGGCAGGGGACATGATTTAACAAAATCGTGTGATGCAAACTTCTACAGTTTTCAAGATAGAAGACTTTAAACTAAAATTTTATGCTCTGCATGAAGTGCTCTTGTAAGCGACATATTTTTTGTGGATCAGTCCATTATTTTTTGGACGGGAGCATTATTAAACAAAATCTTTTATTTAAAATCTTATGACGCAAACTACTCTCCAGTTTTCAAACTTTACACATACGTTTGAGAGTAGATTTCCATGACATACTTTGTTTCATGTGGATCAGTCCATTATTTTTTAGCAGAGAGTATGATTCAACGAAATCTTGTGACACGAACTACTTCTACAGTTTTTAAGATATTGACTTGAAACTTTAAACATAAGTTCGGCCTGAAGTGTAGATGTGCGTGACATATTTTTCGTGTGGATCAGTCCATTATTTTTTGCAGGGGACATGATTTAACAAAATCGTGTTATGCAAACTAATACAGTTTTCAAGATATCCACTTGAAACCAAAATTGTATGTTCTGCATGAAGTGTGTATGTCAGCAACATATTTTTGTGTGGATCAGTCCATAATTTTTTGCAGGTGAGCATTATTTAACAAAACCTTTCATTTAAAATCTGATGATGCAAACTACTTCTCCAGTTTTCAAACTTTAAACATATGTTTGTGAGTAGATTTCCATGACATACTTTGTTTCATGTGGATCAGTCCATTATTTTTTAGCAGGGGAGCATGACTCAACAAAAACTTGTGACACGAACTACTTCTACAGTTTCTAAGATATTAACTTGAAACTTTAAACATATGTTTAGCATGAAGTGTAGGTGTGCGTGACATAATTTTTGTGTGGATCAGTCCATTCTTTTTTGCAGGGGACATGATTTAACAAAATCGTGTTATGCAAACTTCTACAGTTTTCAAGATATCGACTTGAAACTGAAATCATATGTTCTGCATGAGTGCGCATGTTAGTGACATATTTTTATGGATCAGTCCATTTTTGGTTGGAGGGGAGCATTATTTAGCAAAATCTTATGACACAAAACTACTTCTCCAGTTTTCAAACTTTTAACATACGTTCGTGATTAGATTTGCATGACATTTTTTTTTCATTTGGATCAGTCCATTATTTTTAGAAGGGGAGCACGATTCAACAAAACCTTGTGATGTCAACTACTTAGTATACACAGTTTTGTTTACATCCGGTGAAAACCCAAGTCGCTATTTTTAAACACAACTTTTGCAGCAAATTTTCAGGATTTCAATTATTTTTCAACTTTCACCCATGAAAGATGCAAACATCATTTGTGTATACTCTGACAAAGCAGTATTGCGGGGGTATTAATCACCTTCAGTAATAGCTCTAGTTATCCTTCCTCTAAAGCAATTTTATCAAAAGTTGTGTAAATGAATCTTTTTATTTAACTGCCATTCAGGTACCTTCCGAATCGAACAGATATTAATCGTAAAATTGTGCATGCGTGTGTCTCAATATTAAACGTTAATCTATCACCCAAAGAAAACATCAGATTTTTGATATCTTTATTTCTAACGCTGTAGAGTTGCCCTTTTTAATAATGTCCTTAATACAGTCACAACACATAAAACTAAGTAAATTTGACCTATAAAGAAGACGTTTCTAGTTTACTCAAGTACGACTATGAAACTTTTGAGTGTTTTTTATTCTACGAAAACCTAAAACAAGAGTGCCAAACTGACACAAAATACGCCCTTCAAAATGCTGATCATCAAAGTTGCGTAATGATCCGATGAAAATTATTCGACTTGGAGAGCAGATACCGCTAATTCAGTTTTTGGACAATTCAAGGGCCATAATTCAGGAGTGCCTGGAGGGATTTGGCTGGTTATAGAACTTGGTCGAGATATTATGCCCACCAACATATTCACCAAGTTTGATAAAGATCGGATGAAAACTCTTTGACTTAGAGAGCGTAAACCCTTATAGTGGACAATTCAAGGGCCATAAATCAGGAGTGCCTGGGGGGATTTGGCTGGTTATAGAACTTGGTCGAGATATTATGCCCACCAACATATTCACCAAGTTTGATAAAGACCGGATGAAAACTCTTTGACTTAAGAGAGCAGAAACAGTAATTTTGGACAATTCAAGGGCCATTATTCAGGAGTGCCTAGGGGGATTTGGCTGGTTATAGAACTTGGTCGAGATATTATGCCCACCAACATATTCACCAAGTTTGATAAAGACTGGATGAAAACTCTTTGACTTAGAGAGCGGAAACACTGTGGACGCCGCCCGCCCGCCGCAGGTGTTCCCATAATACGTCCCTTTTTTAAAAGGGCGTATAAAAATGAATTAATTCATGAAACGCGGTTGTCTTTTTTAATATATGTTTCATCAGTAAATAAAACACAACAAAATATAATTTCAGCTTAAATCTTTATACTTTTATACTTCGTATATTCGTACATATTATAAAACTAGTATTAAAGTACTTCACCCACTAACAAGATAACTTCATCTATGTTGCAAATGTTAAACAGGTCTATACCTGACTTTATAAGTTAAATCTGAATAATAATAGTTTGTACGAACATTTTCCAATATGGTATCCAATAAAGAGACTGCACTGGGACACATACCAACCAAATTGTTTTGAAAACCAGCCTGATATCCAGACTTCAAGATGCTAACTTGGCAGTGTTTTATCTACATTAGCATCCGTCTGAAACTACTGAAGTACCCAAACAACTATCTCCACAACCATTAATTCAATAAGGTAAATTATTAATATAAATGTCGACAGACATGCTGTGGTAAATTTCAATGATGAGTAACTTTTTCATCCTTTTGTTAGCGCTAATTAATTGTTGCCATAGTAAGCAGTCCATTATGTCTATTCTGTGCCCAAAACTAGAGGCCAAGAAGAGAAGTTTCAAAATACATGGAAGAAAATAGATGTAACCTAGGTCAAGTAATTTCCCCTACAAAACAACAATAATGATAATGTCCTTTTGTCCAGCTGGATTGTATACTAAGATAATTGACTTGTGGACAACATGGTGGTTATTATTGGTATCTAATTCAGACACAGTTGTAAGCAAACTTTGTTTTCCACACTACAGGATATAAATGACAATGAGTTTTCATGTTATGGCAACAACATGTTGTCTTCCATGCACACAAATATCCACACTGGTTAAAACTGATGAACTTATTTAAATGTTGATTTCCTACAAACCAGTTATCACATTTGATTTATAGCTATATGCTGATAATGAGCTTCAAACTGTGAATTTAATTGCTATTTTCATTGGCTTCAAACTGTGAATTGTTTAGGCTTCAACTGAATATTTCTTGGGATCAAACTGTTTTCTTCTTGGTTATTCATTGTGTAATTCCACTATTTTATCCAGCCATAGATTGCATGCAGTAGCGTAGTATGACCACTGGTAGCTAACATTATGACCACTGGTAGCTAACTGCTGACCGGGAATTTTCCTGGTATAAGTGATTCCTTTATTTCACCCTGCTAGTGATCTCACAGGCAGATATCTGCCTGCTATGTTGATTCGAACCAGAAATCGCCTAGGTGGAAATGATTGTAATCCTTCAGCCAAACCAGTGGTCTCCCTGACAGGTACGGGTCCAGTCTTTTTCACAGATCCAGCACCATTCACAGGCGCATCGACTGCACTTCATGTGCATGCATCCTCCTAATAAACAACAAACAAACGACAACAGTAGCACAGAAGAATCATTATATAGTGGTTATTGTAGCTTTCTATGGCCTTTGAGCAAGCAATTCAGAATTTATTTATTTACAGATGGACCATCTTATAATCCATATTCAACACCAGGCTCTAGATGCCATGCCAGTAATAATGTTACAAACTATAAGTTTGTACATATGCTAAGAATTACAAATCCTTTCCCGCCAAAGTTTAATATGACAATCTATGATTTTATTGAAAAAAGAGCTTTTATGTTTTATCTAATCATGCTTTCTGACTTAAATTTATTGTATTATGTGATTTTAGTATGGTTGAAAATATGAGAGCAAAAGAGATTTCATTTTGTTATGATTAATAACTTCTAAGAAGCAAAAAAAAAAAAAGATATATAATTATGATTTTCTACATTATGAAATTCATACTTCATAAATATAACAGACCATATAGATCTTAAAAGTCAAACATAAAACAGACTTTAATGTTATATCAAACAAAATTTTATTTACCACTTTTCTCAGTCTTGACAGCGCATTTGGGACAAGGTTTGGTGGTTTCCTGAATGGTTTCCAGTGACTGAGCATCCCACCTTGCCCTCAGAGCCCTGTCAGAATCCACTTCAAAACCCTGAATAATGTTAAAGGGTGTAAGCATTATGTTATAAGATCAACAAGTCAATGAGTATTGTTGGTAAAATAATAGTCTCCCTTTCCAGTTTTAAGCCTTATTTTAATAAGCTTTTGAGATAGTTTAAAGATTATATTTCACTTTTTTTCATTTTTAAAGCAACATATTATTGTCATGCAATAAAAAAAATCTGTATAATCTTCTCCTGGCCTTAAACTATACTAAACTCAAAATTTGATAAGGATCCTTTAAAAGATAGTGTTTATTCCTTACATAAGGTTTAATTGATAAAATATCTGGCAATGCTGTGATTCTGAAAATATATTCATTAGAAAATATGTTCATCAGCTATGTGCCAAAAAGGATAAGCCGTCAACTTTTGAAGTGGAACAGCGGTTGAAACTTGGTAGGGGCAATAATTCTGAATAAGCCGAAAACGATCCCTATCAAATTTTGAGTAGTATATCAGGGTTGTCATTAGGAGGTGGCTGGCGGCCAATTTGACCGCCTCAAATGAAATTTGGGCTGCTTCACATTTGAAAAAAAAAACTTTGAGTAAAATAAAAAGTTCATAAGTGTGTAGTTTTAAAAATAATTTCAATTACTGTTAAGTTGATATCACTTGAGCTCAATGGGTCTCAAGACATAAGATCTCAATAGAAATGTTTACAAATACGATAAATTACGGTCGCAACAAACTTTATTTCTGAAATAAATTTCCTGAGTTTGACTGGTCCAAATCATTTAAATTATGTTCCAGAATGGCTCAGTTGTCATGACTTTAAGTCTACATTTCAAAATTTGCAGGGGGAGTATGCTTCAGTGCTTCAGTGCTCACATAGTCTGGCCTCCTCAAAAGTCAATTGAGCCTGCACAAAATATTTCTAGTGACAACCCTGGTATATGTATGTACACATTTTGAGATAATGAATAATTACAAACAGAGTAAAGGTATTTCTACATTCCTATCTGGCAAAACTTTCGGGGGGAATCATAACACATGCACATCCAAGAAATTAATTTTCCCTGCTTAAGTAAAATTCACATTTTATACAAATAACTTAACAAGTCTTCAAACAGGAAAGTCATGCAAAAGCATTTCAAACATACAGCTGTGTAAACATGTTGTATAACTAACTAAGTAAAAATGCCCAAAAAAGAGAACAGGTCTGAAGGTTATAAAACTGAGTTTGGAACCAGTCTCCAATCTCAAGCATCTGATTGGCTGAAATGGTGACTTGTCGCCGTTTCAGCCAATCAGATGCTTGAGATTGGAGACTGGTTTCCATGCTCAGTTTAATAACTTTGGGCAAAGGTTTTTGCACTAAAGCTCTCCTGTTATCTCAAATTTAACAGAAGTCATCAAGGTGTTCATTTATTCCAAGAACCCAATTATCCCTTGAAGTTTAGTGACTGGGTCAAAGGGTTCTGGAGATATTAAGCTAAAATGGATTTGACCCTTACAACCCCTGTGACCTTGGCATTTGCCCCAGTGACCGTTAAGAAAACAATAGGGGTCAGCTGACCAAGGATTCCAGTTATCCTATAAAGTTTGAAGACTCTGGAAATTATTTTTAGTTCCCCCAACACCTAGACATTAGTCCCTAAAATCAGTTAACAATTATCTACTCAATAATTCCACTCATCAAATGAAATTTGAAGACTCTTGTTTATACTCCTGCTATTGAGTGGAAAACAGTGACTGACAGATGGACAGACTTAAAGATTTTGGAGACATAAAAATAATGAATAGACTCTGCAATTTGTGAAGAAAAACTTGATCATCTATCTATAAAATACAAATTAACTGTACAGAATTTTAAGGTATGACCATCCTAATGAATACCTATATCAAGAAGAGTATCCAAGGGAGGTAACTATAGTAGTAAATTAGCATAGAGTTCTCTCATGCAAGAGGACCAGGGTTCAAATCCCACTGGAAGCTAATTTTTTTTGTAAGCCTAGAGCTTAAATAATTGGCATATTTCTTTTTTTTCCTGTGTAATTCTGTCATTGAATATAAAATTCTCATGATTTAAACTAAAATAAGCAAAATAATCAAGATTAAAGGGGTTTTCGCTATCAGAATAGTGTTTATTCAAGTCATCAATTTGAAAATTTCTAAAACTGGACGGTAAACTTCTCTGAAATTTTGTTTAAATTTTGTTAAAGGTATATAGTAAAAAAATGGTAAATTTTTGTATATTGCACCGATCAGGATTTTGCACAATTTTCATTAATTTAGTCTCGTGAAAATAAAAAAATGCATTTTTTAAAATCTATTTGGTCAAAAAATGTCATTTTAAGATAAATTCTGTATTTATATATTATATCTTAAATTGGTTTAGTAAAATATAACATATTTTGGATAAACTGTAAAAAGTTAGAGTTGAATTTATCAATAACAAAAAATTGTGTCACCGATTAAAGAATTTGGATACTTTCACGTTTTTTCTCACTTTTTTAAATAAAAAAAAGCAAAAAATCTCAAAAACTACACGGTGAAAATCATTAAAATTTTGCATACAAGTCAGTGGTATGAAGCAGTTGATGAAAAAATATTCAGATGTTGGATTCTTAATAGTGTCCATTAGGATGGTCATACCTTAAGAAGTCAACCATAAAGTATTCTCACCGTTCCAGCCTGGGTGGAGGCCTGTTGACGACATGGACCCATGTGAATTTCCTGTCTACAACGTCGACAAAACTCAAGCTGCAAGGAGACCCCAATAAATACTGGCATTTTTGTATAAAATAATCATTCAATTCAATTTATTTTATGAATTTATTTTTCTTGTATCCCGTGACAAAAAACACTCAGATGATTTGAAATGCAGTATTAATGAAGGTGATTTCAGGTAGTATGCTTTGAATTTCTTATAATATATGATGAAGGGAACAATTCTACATATTAAAGTAAATGCCAGATTCACTGACAATTCATGCAGCTGATCACATTTTGAAAGGGGTTCAATAGTAAAATAAATATAATATCTGAGATCGCGTGTTAATCAAAAAACATTACAAGGATCATAAGTTTGAAGAAAAAGTAGTTGTAAAATAATTATGAATACTTGAATTGTAACAGTGTCCAAGGGGAATAACTGTAAAACATTGTTTGTTGATAATGTTAGCAGTTACATGTAATATCTGACCTAATTCTGTTGATCTGAAAAGAATTTATAGAGTTTGAAAATTCTGAACCATGATTTAAGTTGAAATATTTAAGGAAGAATTTTTGGGCCTGCATGTTTTTTTTTGTCAAGCATTGACTTCATACAGCTTGGACCAATTCAGTCAAGCAGAATTATAAATTATTATAGTTATTATATGCTTGAAATACTGGAACCACAAACATTGACTTTGTTCCAAATCTTGTTGACCGACTGAAAGACGTAACCTGAAATTGCTTCACAATCTTGCTAACAATCATCAATAAATTGTTAAATTGCAGATGTGATTGGCAATGTTGTTGATAGCGCAAGCACAATTGCAGATTTCATTATTAATTGAAATATTTTAGATTAGGAAAGCAAGTGATAAAAAACAAGTGTCAAATATCCGAACTTGAACTTGAGTTACCCGACAGGTTCTGCATGTGACAGTGTTTGCCTGGTCCTCCACAATGATTCCTTCTCCACAACCAGCATTAGGACACAGCAACCCGCCTGAGTGTAACAGGCATTCTTCAGCTCCAAAATCCTTGTAACGTTCATACTGAAAAAAATCACTTTTTAGCAAAAGCATGTTTTGTAAGGGGCAGTACACATTTAGCTTTTAAATGTTTAGGGTGTCAGAAGTCATTATGTGTGTTAAAGGGAGAAGATATAATCAAAACAGATGACTGGTGAGTTTTGATTTGGTGTTTTTTTTGATGCCAGATAGCTAACAAAAATCAATGAAGTAAAGATTTGTGTTTTCCTTTTGCAACACGGTTTCTGTTTTATATTTTAATTATTATCAAGATTGTTGCTAGTGGTGTTGTCAAATATTTCCACAACAATTTGCATTTCAAAATCAAAGATTTGAAGCTGAGCCATAAAGTCCAAAGAAAACACTGTGTATTATATATAATATCAACTGTCCAGTCTAGGAAGATGCTTCCAGTTAAGTAATTTTGGCTATATTGGTGGTTAGGGTCAGTTGCGCCAAAATAAAACACCGCCAATAAAAATTCCCGTCAATTTAAAAAAGAAGCATTATAGAGTTATAGCTTTTGTACATGTAGTAAATTAAATCGAGTTTTTTTCAATATCTCATAGAAACTCGCATAAAAATAATTAAATTATAATAAATCGAACAGTTGGTAAACTTATAATTCGTCAAGAAAAGGAATATAATTGGAGTATCAAACAAAGCGATTGAGTAATGTATTAGGTAGCTGCGATAACGTATTCACACTTAAAATTTAACAATTGAATAACTGCGACGTTTACCATTCTCTTCTATTGTCCAATTTCGCCATTTTTCATAAAGGGTTTTATTTTGGCGGTCTGGCTTGTTAGCGCCAATATATTACCCCGCCAATATAAAACACTTTAAAATATGCCAAAATTTGACACCGTCAATATTAAGCGCTATACAGTATACAGTATACAGATATCAAAGCAGTTCAGATGGCTTCTATATTACCTGTTCATTGCCAAGCAGTCTGAAGTGGTGTATGTCTTGTATCAAAGAATCTTCACAACCCGCTGAAAATTGTAAATTCAAATGCTACTTAGCAACAAATAACCAACTTCATAGCAATAATACAATAAAATAACTTGGTAGAAAGATAACGAATGCACAAAAATAACATTTTCAAGAACTACCCCAACAACGTAACAAAAGAGGTGAATCTGTCTAATGATTAGAAAATTCTGAAAAAGTTTAAATAACATCAAATATTTCAAAACTATATAGCACTCTACAATGTAGAGTCTGGTATTATTACAACTGTCTGCACATAACAAGGAATAACTGACTCCTCTCAATTATCATATAAGACATTAAAGGCAATTCAATTTATCTGACAATCAAACACAAGTTTTTGCGTTATTCATATTTGCAATCCAGTACAAATAGCATGTGAATTAATAATAAATATTTAACTTATAAACCCAAAGAGCTTCTGCAATAGTCTAGTTTTTGTTTCAAGTTAAATAAACTTTGCACAATCCATACAAAGTTCAAAGCAATTTTTGCAGGATTTGTTTGTCTGGGTAACAAACTGCATATAGACCTTGATCAGACTGTGCGCAGGCTAATTTGGTTCTTAATTGACAGAAAATGAGCACTAATTGTTTAATCCTTTACTTCATAGACACACCTTTATCAGCTGGGCAAGCAGTGTAGATTTAGAACAGCTGGCACATCCATGCAATCTGATCAGGATCTCCACCGCTTACATCTAGATTTATTAGGTTATTTCTGACCAAGAAGTGCACAGTTAAGATCCTTGATCAGAAGGCATGTATGTGCCAGATAATCTCGTTCTACACTGACCACATGCGTAAAAATATTTATATATAGAGTAAAGGGTTATATATAATAATTGGTTACAGCAATTTAAGGATAATACCTGGACATGGCAGAGAATATCCAACACTTGGCTCCTCTACAAATCTTCTTTCATCCAAGGAAACTTGGGCATACAACATAAAGCAGTCTATACATATCACATGTTTGCTTGAGCAAGGGTAAACTAATACTGGAGAACTGCAAAGCAATTGTGATGTAAAATTATATCTTCAGTCAATATGACAATTATAAAATAGTTTCACACAATAAAGAAACAAGCAAGTTCTGGATATAATATTAATATTTTTGTTGTTCTTTTTTTAATATTGTACATGTCAGTTTATTACAAAAGCCTTGTTATAACTCCTTCACTGATTATACAAATATGTACATGTACTTGCAATTGTTGGTTTGCAATGCTTATAAGAAATACATGTAGCTCCATCTATAATACATGAAACATTTGGCTACATTCTGCAACTTTTATGTCAACGAAGACATTTTAACCCTTTTCCTCCATTTCTACGCAATTTATGCATGTGCAACAAGTGTAGATCCAGACCAGCTGGCACATTTTGCTCAGAAATAACCTAACAAATCAAAAAGTGAACAGTTTAGATCCTGATCAGATGGCACAGATGTGCTGGCTGATCTGGATCTAACCTGTTCACCCACGCAATAAAGATGTGTCTATGGAGGAAAGGGTTAAAATAGCTATATATAGATGAACATACCATGGAAACTTATTGCACTGTATCATAAACTTGAAAACAAGATAAAGAGGTCAAAATTGTAAAAATGATTTATATATCCTCAAGGTTAATATATAACATTCTGGGTTGTAACTAGCTTGGCAATGCATATTATAACCCGACAATTTTTTTACACTGAGCTTCAGGATTAACCTACTTCTAAGAGCATGACTGTTTCAGAATCACACACTGTTGTGTTATTTGATGAATATGAGAAAGTAAATTGTTGATAAACACCTGATTTGTGACTGTTATTTATTAACTGTTAAATAGCAGTTCTTACACCTGAAACCGAGCAGACACAGATTAGCTCCCTTTACATCTGCACAGCCTGATCTGAGTCTACATAATATGAGATAATACTTTGTGTCAACATCCTCTTTGAATTATGGATGGACTAGCTCAAATTAAAGCTAGATGTGTGTTCAGTTGAGCACTTGTGCGCCCTCTGGTACTATGTCGGAATAAAAATGCAAGTGCAAAAAGGGGCATAACTCCATCAACTGTTACCTTGACCTAAAGAATTAGGCATCATCAAGTTTTGATGCAATTTCACTCCTGTTGTCAGATGAAATATAATCTAAAGATACGATGGAGAAATATTCAGAAATGGCAAAGTTATAGAAATATTATTTGAAAGTGCAATGAAAGGAGTGGAAGGGTTTTCGACAATGTTAAGTTCTAGTGAAGGACAGACAGATGGATAAAGCAATCCCTATGTATCCCAATTTGAAAAAGTAAACAATTAATGTCCATGTTTATACTAAACTCTAACAAGTAATGTATGAACCATGATTAAAAATACCTTGCTAATGAGCATGTTACACACTCTATGTGACGACGGTTAGGACGGACATGCCTCAATGCTACAAACTCTTCCTCTCCGTCATGATTACTACACTTGAAGTAAAATTGCTGAAATTTATTGAGAAGATCAACTAAATCCACTAGAGTAAAAAGGATATTGTAAGGACTATCCAGTGCAATGTATTGAAAACACAAGACCTGTTACTGTAAGTGGCAAATTTCCCCAAGGTACTGTTTACTTGTGATTTTATTTTCAAGTTAGTAAAATATATTTCTGATTGTGCTATGTGTAAATGCAAGCAAACAAGTAAAATAAAAGAGGTAAAAGGCACAAAGTGTATTATTGGAAAAAATACTGGAAATCCAAGAGTAAATAGAGCAGAAAGATCATGATGGCATAAATAAAAATAAGTGAACAAGCACACAAGATCTCTTTTAAGACTAATGTTTTCAAGCACATGTGCTTTCATATTCTTCAGGAAAGGAAATACAAGTAGATAATTAACACTAAAAATGGAACTGTGACAGAAGGTGCTAGGATGCATTTTATAATTTAACAAAGTCAATAAAAAGGTACAGTAGTGCTCCAATTTAACATGTTTTGGGGGTCTAATACCTTCAAACCATGATGTTAACAGATCTGCGAAACAAAAAGGGCATTAAAATTTTTTTCACTGTTTTCATTGGTGAATAATATTACTCCCTTAGGGTTTTTTATGTTGTTAAAACTTTGCTAAATTAACCCTGACTATAAAAGTTGTGATTCTTCTTTCTTTAAATATTTAAACATCTTTCACAAAACTTACAGCAGAAACTTGCTTTTCACAATTAGTACAATCTCCAAGAAGACGACCTGGTAACAAGACATCATCCCATTCACATGGTTCCTGAATAATTAACAGATTGTATACTTATGTTTTAAAAAAAAGGTGAAATATGCATATCCGGAATATCCACACCCAGAAACAACCAAAACTCAGAGCTGGTGAAAGTACATTTGTATATGTAATGAATAACATTGTTAACCAGACCCACAAACTTATTATATTACTTAAAGCACTTATTATTCAACAAAGACAAGTTTGCAATGTTAACACTGGCATTACTCGTACAATAAGTCATGTAAACAATGAACAATTACATGTATTTTAATCATTGTTTAGATTTAAACGTAACACCTCCAATACATGTTCAATAAGCAGATTGGTTTAACACGCAGTCAATAGTAAATCATTGAAGTGGCAATAGGAACAACAGTGTTCTTGGTTGTAGGTTCAAACCTGTTTTTATACATTTTATTTTGTTTAATACACAATAATTATTTTTGTAAGATCCCTGAGAAGATGGAATGGCATTTGATATATCCACTGACTCTGGTTGCCATGCAATTAAAATCGTAGACCAATCAACTGACACAGCTGGTGAAACTTTTTCCATTATTAGCTTGTACAGCGCATGAAATGTAGATATGATAAAAAAAATTGAAGCAAAAAATATTCAATACATTGGTATAACTACACTTTAACTTAAAAAGTATATAATCTAAAAAAATAAAATATATTTTCAAAAGTCACAGGTCAGTCACAGGGAATCAAATGAATAAAAGTTAGGCCTCAGCTTGGTGGACGTATTTACCACTGCGCTATCGAGCCAATGCTATATTCAGATGGCAAAATAAACATTTTAACAAATAAATTTTCCTTGACCAGAACATGCCAACTTATAATTGCTGACCAATACTAGTAGATATAAATCTTACCTTGTCCAGTAAGATAGCACCTTGTAAACAGAATGAACAGCGAACTCGTAGCTTCCCTGGTTGAAGGCCAGAACACTTCTTGCAATACACATAGTATTCATACTGGTACCTTCTCACTGAAGCTAAACATAAGAGAAATTTAATCCTTTCCTCCATTATAAAAGTCTGTGCCGTCTGATCAGGATCTAAACTGTTTGTTTTTTTATTTATTAGGTTATTTCTGACCAAAATGCGACCAGTGCAGATCCCGATCAGACGGCACAGATGTGCTGGCTGATCTGGATCTACACTGGTCGCACATGCGTAAAAACTAAGGCGCATATATGGAGGAAAGGGTTAAAGCTGCTTATTCACAGTTCAGTGTGGAATATTGCAATATTTCAGATGTGTTTATTATTCATCTAGCAATTGTGTAATGCCTGCAAATGACTGAATTTCAGCAAAATTTTGGACTACATGTATTTAATACTCTTTTAGATCTTTGGTGTGCAATCCCCATATTGAAGGCATATGTCTACCGCCACAGGGCTTTTTTTTAGTCGTTATTTGGTCATGTTCCCAATGGCAAAACATATACTTTTTTCCCAATTTGAGAAGAAAAATTCCCAATTGAATCAAAACAAACATTTCTGATGAAAAACAACAGCATCAGCACTGCATCTTTTGCTCTTTAAGCCAGGAATTATTGACAATATTAAATATGGATGGCAATGATTAAAAAAACAACAGATAACAGTAACACTTCTTATTCCCCAATGATGCTAAAAAATTACTAATTTCTGGCAAAACGACGATAAATTTCCCAATTCCAGGGGTATGGGTCATATTCCCAAAATGGTGAAAAAAAGCCCTGCGCCATCTGTGCCCAAGATCATAAAACTAAATCTGGAGATCAGTCTCAAATCTCAAGCATCTGATTGGCTGAAATGGCGACCAGTCGCCATTTCAGCCAATCAGATCCTTGAGATTTGAGACTGATCTCAAAAATTAGTTTTATGATCTTGGGCCCTGGATGTCCAGAATCTAATTATAGGTTAAACACTCATAGCTTATGTGAGTTTATATATCAATAAGTATACAAACATATAATGGGTGTAGTATGACTGTGGTATGATATGGTAGGTTTGCATTACCTGTTTTGCTTGGACTAGTAGCTGGTAGTCCATTTTCTTGCACATTATATTCAGCAGTTTTGTTCTGTCTTGCCCCAGCATAAACATGCAGTACACTACTCTGTCCTAATCTCAGGTCCTGCAAACATCAACAAAGTTCATAACCATTAGAATGTATATATAATAACTTAATAATATAATAATTTATGATGCTACTCATGGGCATTAATTCAGTTGCTTCCCCCAACTCCACCTTGTGATCTGAATGAAGATCCAAAACAATATCTTTATTTACACAATACAAAAGTAATATATGTATACCATAACTACAAAAGTAATACATGTACACCATAACTACAGAAAGACCCAGGATAATCTGCACTGTTTGCTCTATGATCAGAAATTACCAAATACATCAAAATGAGAACAGTGTAGATCCTGATCAGACAGCATGAATGGAAGAAAAGGGTTATATAGGGACAAAGTTTACGTGACATCATTGAATATTCAATATGAATACATATTGAGCATGTGGACTGCATGAATTGAAAACTGATTTTCCCAGATCTACCCTATACATACAGTTGTTTGCCCGGTTCCGGAGGATTTGTTAGTTCCGGATGATTCCGAATATTACTCATGTATTTCCGGTTGGCGCCTGTTGGCGGCGAATTGTATGTTGACAATTATTTGAGTCAAACATTGATTTATATTTGTAGTGATTTTCAGAAATATTGATTAACATTACGTTTATGAAATAGAAATTCAAAACGTGCCAGGTATGGTAATTTTGCATTAGTGAGTCGTGTTGGAAAACCGCGTTCTATAAATACTCGAGAGACCAACAATCCAAACGTCAATTACGTTGCAAAAGCTGAATCAATTTTTAATGTACAATCATTACAGATGGTATTAATACAAATATTGGCTGGACGAAATTGTTTCCTTGTACAAAACGTGCTGTGCAACGAGGGTGACCCCCTTTGACTAGTTCCGGTGAATCATTAACATTTATTCATGAATTTTCTTGACGAGGCACCAAATGGAGGAGCTTCTTGCAAACATGTTTGTCATTATAAAAATTAAAGAGGAAACAATTTTAACTATTTGTGAACATGTTTGATCAGAAAAATATCAAAAAAAGAAGTGTTTCCAACACGACTCACTCATGCAAAATTGCCATACCTGGCATGTTTTGAATTTATATTTCATTAACTTAATGTTTATCAATGTTTCTGAAAATCACTACAAATATAAATCGATGCTTGATTAAAATAAATTGTAAATATACCTTTCGCCGACAACAGCCGCCAACCGGTGATATGGGAGTAATATTCGGAATACCCCAGAACTAGCAAATCCTAAGGAACCGGGCAACCTTCAGAAAGCGCCCTGGGTCGCTTGTAACATTGTGTAGCTCTGTAGGCAGTTCTTTTAATGCTGGAATCCACACAAGAATTGCATTTACATAATGCACATTGGTATACTCAAGATCAACTTCCAAGGAAACATCTATTGGAGGCTTGATTTTGAAGTGATGGTAGCCTTTAATAACCGAATGTTGTAGTACATTAATTCTAAGCTATTCATTGTGATATTAAATGCAGATTTTGTCCTTTTGGTATTTTACTTCATGAAAAAAAGTTCAAAATATGACTTGACAAGTTGTTGCAGCAGCACCAATGAAAAGCAATCCTCTTTTGCGCCTCTAGCAATGATTTTTACGTATGACTCATTTTCCACCGGAAGTGACAAATGCTCGTCGGAACTAGCTAAATACTAACAGCGCTAAGTCAACAATTTGCAGACGATTTTTTAATGAAATGGAAAAAACGAAAGTTCTATTTTATAGAGGAGATGTTTATATGCAAAAAACACTTTTCCTAGATCTACCGTATAAAACAGTTTATGCACAAGATATGAAACATCCACCGGAACCGGACAACTAACTGTAGATACCGGTTGATAACTTGATGTTATAGTAAGTGTAAATTAAGTGAGGTTTTAAGAAACCCTAACAGGCCTGAGTATAGTGAATTAACCGTGGTTTCCTAATTGTTAAAACTTTACTTCATATATGGAAAATTCTGGTGAACACTAAAACAGATAAACATACATTAGTCCTATAAATAAGACCTGACATAACTTATTTATCATTTTTATCATTTTCTTGTTATACATGCTTAATAGTAAAGGGCAAAATATAAAATGGCAAGCATGAAGTCTAAAGTATTTGGACTAAACATACATGTAACCAAACTATATAGTCTACCTGCAGTGATGTCTCTGGATGGAGGATGTTTCCACTGAACAATAAATCAAAACTGTCAACATCTTTTCCTATCTTATGCGAGATTACAGTCTTAAGATCTTGAATCGTCACTGCTTTTGAGATGTCAATCGCTTGTAGAATATTTTTCGACAGTTGAACTTGCACAGTTTCTGACATTGCAGCAAGGACCAGATATTAATCAGCGTTATATATGTAATAAAATGGTATCAGGACATCTCGACCCCTTACCATTTCGACCCCTATATATTTTCTGAGACATTTCGACCCTTGCCATTTCGACCCCTGGTTTGAAGACACTTCGACCCCTACCCGATTGGACACTTCGACCCCTACTTTTAAAAACTATTTTAATACATGTATATTCAAATATATTTTTTGAACTATTTAATGCAGATTTGGTATTTAAATATTAATTTGTTGAAAGTTTGTGTTACAACTTGAACTAAGTAGAAACACTAAATTTTGAAAATCAGTTAAACTTTAACTTATTTGATATGCGGAAACAAATAAGTTAAAAAATTATCGATGAAATTAAAAATTTATGCTGCTTTATTTTTTTTGTGTGTTTTGTAATAATAGGGAGGATTCTTAAAAATCTGTTCAGAATTCGTTTGATTTAATTTAAAGCATTTAATCGAAGGAGAGTTTATTTGTGTGTTGGTAGCACCATTTAAACGAATTAATTAATATTATTGTCCAGACGGAAGTCTTAAAAGGTGATAATTGTTACAAAAGAATATGAACCCAAAGTAAATCAACAGGTTATATATATGTGACATTTTAAGTCACAAAAGTTGATAATTGTAAGCTAATGCATAACTTAAAATCGTCGCACTAAGAGACTTAAAAAATTAACTATAATAATAGTTCACTCTATGTCTTTGCGTATTTTTTTTGTCTTTTCTTCTACGTAGATAACTTTTTGTCCTTTAGATCCAATGTTTTTTTTATAATAATGTGGATTTGCTTTGTACACATGCCCTTTTTAATATCTAAATGAATAAACATTTTAATTATTTAACGTACACTTTTCAGTATATGACGTACAGAAATTTGATACAATTCAATTTAATAAAAAGGATTTTATGTTTAATAATTCATGATACAATAAAATTTCGATTAATAAATGTAGAAATTGTTTATAAGGTTTATATAGTGAACAACTGGGCGTTAAAATATTGCTGTGGTATCATTATGTTTCGCGGGCCAAGTTTTCGCGCTAAAGATATAATTGAACTTTGTATATTTCTTTTTTAACATACTATAAAAGGGTGCAATTTCGCTGGAATTTAATTATTGCGTATTTAACATGCGCCAAACCTAATCCCACAAGTTATATGGTCCCTTTGTAATGTAGTAATACATGTATTTTGTTTATTATTTACATAAAATACTGTAACTGTTTTGACAAATCCATCAACAATTTTACTAATTAATAATACAGAAATCAATAAGTTAAAAAAAATATTAATGAAATTTAGAAATAAGGATGCGTTATTGTTTTTTGCGTTACAGTTGTAAATCAAAATCTGATTTTAAAATAAAAGTTTGGTATGGATTCAACCAGTGTGTCATACTATTTTGTGTTTTATAATCTTAAATTGAGATGATTCTTCAAAATCTGTTCTTTTTTTAATAAAGATTATTTGTGTGTTGGTATCACCATTCAAACCCGGTAATTAATATTATTGTCCAGACGGAAAGGTGATAATTGTTACAAAGGACAATGGACCCCAAATCGTCACACAAAGAGACTTAAAAAATGTACTAGAATAGCAGCCCAGTCTATGTCTTTTTATTTTTCTAATCAAATATTAAACATGTGCATTTCAACATGCTTTGGCCGATAAATTCACAAATACCCAAAATCAGCAAAAATAATCTTAAATAAGTTGCTTTAAAATTATTTGTAAAAGTTACATTTTAAGGATAATTTTTACCATTTACAAATTAAAATTTAAAATAAAAAATGTATGGAAAATTGATTTAAAATGCAATCCACAAATTGCAATTTCTACATTTAAAGCATATCTCTCAATTCATTTGAATTATACGGAAATTATATTATTATTGTCATTGCACTGTAAATGCATAATTCGGTTTTTACTACTATGTGATTGGTATTAATTGTATTTGTTTGGCTCGTACATGTATGTTTGTTATTGCATTTATTTGTGTATATGTATTTGTCGTTGAATTAAATTCTGTTTAAAACATAGAAGATTGCTTCTTTTTTCCAGAGATTTAAAACCGGATATTTGTTTTTATTCAGCTCATTTTGAAATAATCTGCGAGGTCGTTAGATTATTGTCCCGCTGTCCAATATATCTCTGTAATACGTTTATAAACATGATGTCAAAAAGTAAATGCAATATCATGCAAAATTAAATATTTTTTCGGATTTTTAAAATAAGGGGTCGAGATGTCCATAAAAAATAAGGGGTCGAAATGTCCTAGGGGTCGAAGTGGCAGGGGTCGAGATGTCTTAGGGGTCGAAAAGGTAAGGGGTCGAAATGGTTAGGGGTCGAAGTGTCCGACAGCCAATAAAATGGGGATGCTTATAAAATTAAAAAAAAAAAGATTTAATATGGCCCTCGTGATAAATTGAAAAATCAATTCATTATTATTAACGAATTGATTGTCTATCTAATATAGAAAGAAAAGTAGCACAACTGATAATAATACTTATCCCTCAAAGGGGAAAAGTAGTTTCAATTTTATTCCTCCGCATATTTTTACATGCCAATTCATATTTTGATTTTTAACTTTTTAATACACATAGATAATGTCTTTTAAAAACCATATTCATTTTTAATGAAAAAAAAATTATTTAACCTATTTCTGTAATTGTAAGCAAGTGTTCATTGTGCACTACTTTGTTAATGTAAACAAGAAAATGGCCGCCTTTCGTAACCTCCAAAAAGCAATCTTGCCGATTGAAAGAACGTTTGCAACACCACTGGCGCTTTATCACAAGAATGTAATTGGTTTCATTTCGAATTTTTTATTTGTTTGATCGCTTATTCTCTCTTTTGAAGGCAGTAATACGAGATTCACATAATGTCGCAATTAAAATTCTGTATCCTGTTTTCGCGACATTCTTTTTTTCTAGCAGCCCGATTGGCGTAGGTGGACGATTGTACACTCAAAGATCATGCTCATGGCATTTTATCTAGATTAACAAAAATCTGTTTTTTAATTATTGCTTCTATTTTTCAACATTGATGATTTTTTATAATTTATATTATGCTGTTATGCAACTTTCTTATTGACCTTTTCGAAATAATGGTACTACTGTCTAAACAGCAGAAGGCATACCTTCAGTACATTCGGTGAAGGAGTAGTCATATGTATAACGTGATAGAAGCTGCCAACTGGTAAAATTGATCATATTTTTAAACTTTTGTAACATGACTGGTTGAGTTAGTACCGTACTTATACTATCTTACCATAGAGTCAACTAGTTTTTATTGCGACTTGTCAGACAAGCATGCTAGGCATCCCAGGTTGAATCCACGGTTCAGGCAAGGATTGTACAGAACTCTTTTTGCTAATTGTGCCCAACATAGGGCAACAAAGGTTCTGAAATTAGCTGTTCTAAGTTTTATAATCTTGGGACCTGCTCACAAGAAGACACAAATCTTCTTCAATTTGGTTTATTGTAGGTGATAGATCACTATGAGAATCCACGCAATGTTGGCTCACTTGACAAAAATGATAAAAATGTTGGCACAGGGCTGGTTGGAGCTCCTGCCTGTGGTGATGTTATGAAATTACAGGTAAGCTAGCTTGCTCACTGTACACACAATAAGGATTTTAGCATACCTGCCATATTTCTGGAAAGCATTCCAGGGGATTTGATTAAAAATTCCAGGGGATTCTGATATAATTCCAGGGGATTTTTTTAACGCGGCTAATCAAGCGGAATTTACTAGAAACTAAACTAAAATGCAATACACTGCAACTCAATTATATCGCGGACTTCGGGGTCCAAGCCCGCCAACCGCAATATAAACGGAGCGCGATATAAGTACACAATCGCGCTAAAACACGGAGAATGTATTTGTTTTTGCTGTCGGATGCATGTATATCGCGGTGTTGCGTAATTAACACGCCGTGAAATCTACGGGTAGTACGTTCCGTGCTGGACAAATGTTTTAAAACAATTGTTTAAATTTAATTTATTATATTAATATTTCTTACAAGACACACAATTACCAAGTTTCAAATAAAAAAAGCAAAACGGAGACTGACTAATAACACCAAGATCAAAATCTTATAGGCCTTAAATTATTGTAATGGAATTAAAGACCGTATATCTAGTTTGTTTAGATGCTTGCAGAAATTTTAATTATTTTATGACACAAACTCCGACATTTACGAACGTAAATGTAAAATAAATATTAAACCACTAACCATCGTGAACATATTCTATAATTTATAAATTAAATCCTAATTTATCTCCAGTGTAATATTTCAGTATTGTTGCATCATCAACCAACTTAAACCAGCTATAGAAATGACAAATGTCACGTACACACTTCTTGTAGATCAAACGATTTCATAGCAGAGCCGACAAAACATCACAGTCTCGATACGAGCCGACATTTTTCTTTTAAGTCGCATTTCATTGACAGATATTATCGCTGTTTACCTCTAGTCAAAAATACAACCTCTATGAAATTAACAGGAAGGCGGATCAAAGCAAAATGTACATCAATGAACTACCGACAGGTTTTAAAACATGACTAGGAATAATTTTTTGTTTCTTTCGGAATTGTGCGGATTATGTGATAATTATAGAGACAATCAAATTTAGTAATGGATCAATGATAAAATTTAACAGTAAGTATGCATTCACATGTTTGCCCCGGGCTGTTAAAGTGTTATCTGTCACTGGGAAAGGTGTTAAAACACGGTTGTTTTAGGGGAAACTTGTGTTTAATTCTATCAGGCATATACATGAATAGTTAAAGGTTGAACAGAATTGTAAAAAAAAAACTTTCATCTATTTTCATGTTTGATGTTAAATTTTATCTGCTGGTGAACGTGTACATCGCCTCTTAAATCCCTGCATACAAAATGTAATAAACAGCTTTCGCCGATAATGACAGAATACGACACGGAAAAGGCGTGCGTTTCGTGAATAAGTCGCCAACGTTGATTTAGTCATTTGATCTTTTTTACCACCCACGAAGAATGAACAAACATATACATTGTATATGTACAAAAAATTGGGATCCACGGACCAAGCGCGATATATTGGATATCGCGATATATTGGATCGCGATATAACGGAGTTGCAGTGTATTAAATTTATTTATCCTCATTTATTTATACAATATTTTTATTATGTTTTTTTTTTATAACAGGGTGTCAGCACATAATAAAACTATGTAAAACAAACACCATATGAACAGTCCGACAAACTCTGATGTGCATAGCACAGACTAACATCAGTTAGAACAATTATTTAAGTTAACTAACATGGACTTGGATGTTATTAACTTGCTGCAGATGCCGAGTTCGAACGCTCAACATATGGTCTCTGCAGTCAAACCAGACCAGGAGTCAGTCTGGATCTTTCTAAGTATGCTAAGGGGGTTTGTTTAGGAAAGTCTTTGTGTATTTACATTATCTGTTCAAAATCCCCATGAAAATTAAATATTGCTGCCTAAAAATTGTGTTCGAGCAACACTACTGAAGTCCATCTGGATCTGTCCCCGAATATAATATTATATATCAAATGTTGCAGCTTGGCTATTATATTTTTATTCCAAGGATGCAAGAATCAGCTTGACTGGTCATTTCTTCCTACTGTGTAATGAAAATAAATATTTGCAAACGTGCCAAAACGTTAATTGTTGGTCAAAAGACAGATAATTTGTATCCGAAAGTGTCCCATTATCCGGATACACACATATTTTGGACATCATAAAAAAAACCTTCAATCCTTAAACAAGTCCGCTAATTGTACATAAAACAGACGGTATACTTGTGATTTCATTCACACCTAGATGCAAACAATCAATTATCCAATAAACAATCATGTTTAGTGTCAATTCTTACTAAATAATCGATAATCCTCTCGGTGACACTAATTAGACGAATTCGGAACATTTTGACATTACCGTTAGGAGTCCGAGATACGTAATGGTGTATTCGTCGCTTAGAGAAATGTCTGATGAGAGCGACAAAAATGCATTTTTATAACTTTTTTCTTAACTTTTGTTAATTCCGGGGGATTTTCGTCTCCCGCCAGGGTCCAGGGGATGGCTTTAAATTCCGGGGGATTTTTCCTCCCGCCGGGGGATATGGCAGGTATGCCTTAGCTTTCTAGCTTTCCTATGTGGACAGAACCAGGATTATAGATAAGGCATAGTCTTCTAGCACTGGATTAGGATTATAAGACAATCACTAGTCTTCATGCTTGCTCAATGCACACACAATTTTGATTGACAAGACCGTTTAACTTACTCAGTAAAAGGACTGGAGTTTTATTATTTTAAACCTTTTATATATATATATATATATATATATATATATATATATATATATATATAGAAGTTAGTTGTTTGAATTGAATTATCTCCCTTTAAGTTAATATATCTTCAATTCAGTGTATCGAAAGATCCAGCTGACTTTCATTGTGTGTGTCTTTGTCTATAGCACTAGTGTGCATTAAAACTCCAAATAGGAGGAAGCACGATGCTAATAGATGTGTATATGTAATTGTCTCATATGTCTGTATGTGTAAAAATAAGTGTATGTAAATGTCTAGGTAGTCAGAGGGTCATTTGTGGATAGTTACGGTATATAGGCGTTGCCGGAAAATTTCTCTATTGAGAATTTGGATGGCACGTCTATAACCATGTACGGCACTCTTGGCTAGGCGATGTCGCCGGGTCTGGTGCTTAGATCTGTTTCTTTATGCCTGAAGGTTTGTTCGTTGGTTACTTATCTCACCCATATATATATATATATATATATATATATATATATATGTCTTATATGACGAGGATAAACAGTGTAGGTCCAGATCAGCTGGCACATCCTTGACCTGTGACCAGGATCTGCAGTTTGCTTTTTGGTTATTTCTGACCAAGAAAGGCAAACAGTGATGATCCTGGTTAGATGGCACAGATGATAATTAATTTGGATCTACACTGGTAGGACATGTGATGTGTATATTTGGAGTAAAGGGTTAAGGAATTCCTTAATCTCTAGTCTTCACAGTGCTCTCAGGCTTAGGATTTTTTATTTGTTGAGCTTATTCAAATGTATTTGAAAGTTTGAATTGGGTAATCTATATAAATGACTCTCATAAGTTCTTACTATGTCCTGAAGGGATCAAATGACTGCTAGTTATAAGCATTTGTTGAAACCCCTGACGGTCTTATTTCAGTACATGTATACCTGTATTTTTGCATGAAAAAAAAATACCGGTATCAGCCTTATTACAGAATATAGTCATCCAGGTGATATTCTGCTACCTAACAGTCAGACCATCTGTATGCTGTTATTGTTTTGTGAAATCTTCTGGACTATTAACTTTCATGGACTTTGCAGTTGGACAAATCTACAAAATCCAACTACTGCAAAAAATTATCATGGTGCATTTTTGTTTAAAATCCATGAAATAACATTCTTACAAATCAGCTGTTAAAAGCTTACAAAGTTACATGATTTGTGGTGACCTCCAGCAAATAATAGGTTTGATCTGATTTTTTTCAAACCATTAAACTTAATGACCAATACAATAAATAATTTAACATTAATTTTACTTGCAGGTGAAAGTTGATGAGAATGGAAAGATTATTGAAGCCAAGTTTAAGACGTTTGGCTGTGGATCCGCCATCGCATCCAGTTCACTGGCCACAGAGTGGATCAAGGGGAAAAATGTAACTTTATCATTAGCTTATAGGTTTTTTGTGTTGTTTTTTAAAGTGCATAATTCATTTCTAATTGTTAAACTCTTTACTCCAGAACATATACAGTTCAGCATAACATTTGTGCTGTCTGTCCAGGATCTACAAGTATTCAAGTGGCTTTTAGATCAGTTAGATCATTTCTGATAAAAAAAGCACTCTGAGTGAAGATCCAGATCAGGTTGAATAGAATTGCAAGCTGATATTGATTTACACAGGATGCAAATGGGATATGCATGTAAGCCATATCTATAGTTAACCCTTTACATATGTACAACCTTTATCACGAACGGTCTAGATCAGCTGGCACATCTTTGCTGTCTAATCATGATCTGCACTGTTTGCTTTTAGATCAACTAGGTTTTTCAGACCAAAAAGGCAATCAATGTAGATCCAGATCAGACAGCCATATGTGCTGGCTGATCTGGAGCTACACTGTTCACCCATGTGATAAAACGCAAATATATGGAGTATAGTATTAAGGGTTGACATAACAGAGAGTAAGCCTAGGACAACTTACAAACTGCAACATTTTTTGGCTATCTTTTTGTACAAGATTGTTGACCAGTCATAATAAGACATCCCAAAAAGCATTTTTAAGTTGTCACAGCTGTATTAGAAATATGTTTTGTAGCACAATTTCTGTAAATCTAGTAAAAGTAAAGATGTTTTTCAGCCACTATTCCAGTTTACATGCAGGGTTCTGATTATTTGTACAAGAGATTAATGTAATCTTTAATATGTTAAAGCTGGCTTTAATTTATGAATACCAGTAAGAAAGAACTGAGAAATTAGTTCTTTTTCTTTTATTATTCATGCTTGAATGTTGCTTCTTGGTTTCACAAACCAGTACTGGCAAGTACTATCTTCTATGTGGAGAGTTAAATAGCCTTATCTGTAGTAGGATTCCAACCCCAGTCTCCTGATCAGGAATCAGTCAATCAGATACTCTAAGGTAATGATCTGTCCATTTATCTTCCAAGTGTTATGCTTAACCCTTTCCTCCATAGACACATCTTTATTGTGTGGGCACATTTGTGCCGTCTGATCAGGATCTGCACTGTTCACTTTTGTATCCATTAGGTTATTTCTGACCAAAATGCGACCAGTGCAAATCCTGATCAGACGGCACGGATATGCCATCTGATCTGGATCTACACTGGTCGCACATGCATAAAAATGCAAAAATATGGAGGAAAGGGTAAACTGTTCCCTCTGCTGAAGTAAGAGTGAGGTTTTAAAAGGGAGAACAGTCTCCATAAATTTACCAAAACTTTCCTATAAGCAAATCCTGGAAAACATACTTAATAGTTAATTCAAACTGTTTAGAAATTACTGTAAATATTGTGGGTATTTGATTTTATGTTGTCATTTTATAGATTGAAGATGCTGGCAAGATCAAGAACACAGACATTGCAAAGGAGTTGTCTCTTCCACCAGTCAAGCTGCACTGCTCCAGTAAATATCATTTAATTTTTTATATCAATTTGCTATGACTAACTGCCTACTGGTACTTTGACTGTTACACTATCATGATTATGTATATTTCAGTACATTCACTTCCTCTGATATCCACATTCTGCACAAATTATAATCCCGTGAGTAAACATTTCTGAAAAAGTTTTATATTGAGAAGGTTAGACACTGTTTATTAGTAACTTGCTTCCAACCTTGGGCAAAAAAATTGCAGGATAGGGTTCATATTGTCAGACAGTCATGTGTGTCTTGTAATGATACTTATCTTGAAGTTTTCTGTGATAAAGTTATTTCTGAGACTGTTATCAATTTTTGATGAAAATATCAGTGGGCAGGGTTAACATTAAAGCACTAAACAAATTTTTGCACAAAGTTTTGGCTAGTGATGACACTACAGTACACTGTAAAAATGAAAACTGTAATTTGTTTTGTTGTCAGTTTTGCTGTTCCTGCAGCCATTATGAAAATCTGTGTTACCATGAATTCTTCCAGTTATTTTGTATAAAGTAGGCCAGTAGAAATAGTATTTACATAACCAATTTTTGTTTTCATCAATTTTTATAAAGCATTTAGGCTCTTTAAGTAAAAATGAAGCCCTTAAAGCATACCAAATGTCGCTAAAAACCAGATTAATGCAATATATTCAGATTCAGTATTTACCAGTAATTATAACCAATCTCACAACAATTGACTACAAAGTTCTGAATACTTGTTACATTTACAGAAACTGGTCTTTCTCTATTGGCAGTAATAACTTGTATATTATGGTGCCATGTGAAATGAAGTGAGATTGGACAGCATTTTTAAATGCCTAGCAAAATAATAAAAAGAGTTTGTCATTTGGACGACATTCAAGCATTATATGGAGGTGCAGGGTGATCATAGCTGTAATGTATATATTAAAGGACAACTAGTTGATTAAATGCATATTAAATTCTAGTGTAAGATTTTGGTTTTTAGCTTTGGTACTTGAGTGCTTAAATGATATAGCATGCTTAAATTTATTACTTACAAAATAAATAGAATGACTGGTGTCTTCACTAATAGACAGTTCATATGACTGACCATATTATGTTGTATATTCATTTCAGTGTTGGCAGAGGATGCAATCAAAGCAGCTCTGAATGACTGGAAGGTGAAGAATAAGAAGTCGGAGGGATAACCTGGCAATCTGATTAAAACATTAACTTTGTGATATTACAATTATATTGCTTATATTCCACAAATATGTTGTGCATGTTTGTTTTATGACAGTTTTGAAAAATGCTGTTGTTTTCTTTATAATTTTCATTGACGTTTTTTTTTGCTTATATTTATAAATACCAGTGGCATTTATGAGAAAGACAATCACTTATAACTTAAAAAAAACAAATTTAGAATTTACTTTATATACAGAACTTGTATTGTTACCTTCATCTTTTAACTTGTATTGTTATATTTAGAAAAAACAGGAAATATACAATTAGAACAGTCACAACATAATGGAAAATATTGCAGTGTTGAAAATTTCTCGGACAGATTTAATTGCAATGCATGTTTATATACATGTAAATAGATTTTAAACTGTTTTGTTAAAATATAAAAATAAATAAGAAGCACACCTGTTGTGTTATTTTAATTTGTACACTAGGAGCATTGATGATGAGTTAAAGTGATGGAAAAAGGCTTTTGGTCAGCACATACTCCAGGGCACAGTGATCAGTACAGTAAACTGACCTTTTATTTGTAAGAGACTATCATACTCATAGTTCATTTTTTTATGCCTCAAGAAAATGGGAGGCATATAGAGTTGCACTCCTCCGTACGTCCCCAAATCTTGTTGCATCAACTCCTTTTAAACTATAAAGCGAATTTCTTTCAAACTTGCACAGATAATCAAGCAGGATGTGTAGATTATCGTAAAGAAAGGATTTTTTCCTGAGACCATTTTTACCAGAGTTATGGCCCTTTGTTAATTTCAGTAATTTAATCTTGTGGCATCAACTCCTCACTATTTATGGGATTTCTTTCAAATTTGCACAGATGATCAGGCAGGATGAGTAGATGATCATAAACAAAGGATTTTTTTCTTGTGGCCACTTTTTACTAGAGTTATGGCCCTTTGTTCATTTCAATAATAAAATCTTGTGGCATCAACTCATTTACTATTGGACGGATTTCTTTCAAACTTGCACAAATGATCAAGCTGGATGTGTAGATGATCATAAAGAAAAGATTTTTTCCTGTGGCCATTTTTACAAGAGTTATGGCCCTTTACTAATTTCACTTACAAAATTTTGTGGCATCAATTCCTCATTTTCTATTTGGCTGATTTCTTTCAAACTTGAACAGATGATTAGACATGATGTGTAGATTGTTGTAAATGACATTGTCTTGCAACCATTTTCACCAGAGTTATGACACTTTGTTTATGTTAGTCATTAAATTTTGTGGCACTTACTCCTCATTTACTAATCATGATCACCACATGTTGTTAATACCTGGTACACAATTTTGTTACAAATATTGTCACAGCAGTGGGGGCATTAGTGTCCCCAGGACACAGTCAAGTTATTTCTATTTTACATAATCCAGTAACAATGAATTCTCAGTGATGATAAAATAGTGCCATAAACCAAAGCTAAATTCATCTATAAAGTCTTTTTGAGAGATGACTTAATAATAAAGGTTTCCGTTAGCCCTTTACACTATACTTGAGTTTTTAGGATGTGCAATTTGGAACCAGGTCAACTGGAACATTCTGATCTGGATCGACACTGGTTGCTTCTTGATCAGAAAAAACGTAATGTATCTTTAAAAGGGAACAGTGTAGATCCTTATCAGATGTGCCAGCTAATCTAGATATACGCTTTTTATGCCCCCAAAGGGAGGCGTATAGTAATCGCACTGTCTGTTTGTCCGAAATAATCTTGTCCTCTCTTCTTCTCCGAAACCGCTTGAGAGATTTCTTTGAAACTCCACTGGAGTGTTTGTCACCAAGCCTAGATGTGCATATCGTCAGGAATTTCTGCCCGGGTTATTTTTTAGCTGAGTTATGGGACTTTTTAACAAAATCTTGTCCTCGCTTCTCCGAAACCCTTGAGTGATTTCAATTAAACTTCACAGGAGTGTTTGTCACCAGGCCTAGTTGTGCATATCGTCAGGAATTTCTGGCTGGATTATTTTTGGCTGAGTTATGGGCTTTTTCACCTAAACCCTAAGCCTAAGGTCTTTAACCCTAAGCCTAAGGCATTTAACCCTTACCATAACTTCTATTTTAAAATCTTGTCCATGCTTTATTTTCAAAACCACTTATTTTTGGCCGAGTTATGGGCTGTTTCACTTAACCCTAACCCTAAGGTCTGTAATTAAACCTAAACCCTAACTTCTATATTAAAATCTTGTCCATTCTTTTTTTGAGCTCACCTGTCACCTAATGACAGGTTGAGCTTTTGCGATCGCCTTTTGTCTGGTGTCCATCCGTCCGTCTGGCATCCGTTAACAATTGTACGTTGCCCACACTTAATTTTTATCCGATCTTCAAATTTGGTCAGAATGTTTATCCCAATGATATCTAGGTCAAGTTCATAACTGGGTTATGTGACCTTGAAAACTAGATCACAAGGTCAAATTATAGGAAAAGCTGTTCCACACTCCAGCGGTCTTAATTTTGGTGCGATCTTATTCAAACTTGGTCAGAATGTTTACCTCAAAGATATCAAGGTCAAGTTCGTAGCCGGGTCATGAGACCCTTCAAACTAGGTCATTATGTCAGATTAAAGAAAAGCTTGTCCGCACTCTAACAGTTGATTTTGGTGCGATTTTCTTTAAACTTGGTCAGAATGTTTATCTCAATGATATCTAGTTCAATTTCGAAAATGGGTCATGTGACCTTGAAATCAAGGTCACTAGGTCAAATTATAGAAAAAAGCTTGTCTTAACTCTAGCAGTTTTAATTTTGGTACGATCTTCACCACACTTGGTCAAAATGTTTATCTCGATGATATATAGATAAGGTTCGTAACTGGGTCACGTGACCTTGAAAACTAGGTCACAAGGTCAAATTAAAAAAAAAAGCTTATTCGCACTGTAGCAGTCTTAATTTTGGTCCGATGTTCTTCACACTTGGTCAGAATGTTTATGTCATATTAGGTAAATCAAGTTTGTAACACGGTCATGTGACCCTTAAAACTAGATCACTAGGTCAAATTAAAGAGAAAGCTTATTTGCACTCTTAGCGGTCTTAATTTTGATAGCATTCTCTTTAAACTTGGTAAGAATGTTTATCTCAGTGATATCTAGGTCAAGTTCTAAACTGGGTCATGTGACCTTGAAATCTAGGTCACTAGGTCAAATGATAGGAACAGCTTGTCCACACTCTAGCGGTCTTAAATTTGGTTCGATCTTCTTCAAACTTGGTCAGAATGTTTATCGCAATGATATCTAGGTCAAGTTCGAAACTGGGTCATGTGAACTTGAAAACTAGGTCACAAGTGGTCAAATAATAGAAAAAGATTGTCCGTACTCTAACAGTCTTAATTTTGGTGGGATCTTTTTCAAACTTGGTAAGAATGTTTATCTTAATGATATCTAGGTCATGTTTGTAACTGGGTCATGTGACCTTGAAAACTATGTCTTTAGGTCGAACTATAGAAAAAGCTTGTAAGCACTTTAGCGGTCTTAGTTATGGGCTGATCTTCAAGCTTGGTCAGAATGTTTATCTTATTGATATCTAGTTCAAGTTCGTAGCTGGGTCATGTGACCTTGAAAACTAGGTCACTATGTCAAGTTATAATAAAAGCTTGTCTGCACACTAGAGGTCTTAATTTTGGTCTGATCTTCACTTTCATTTCTATAAGATCTTGGTTCCTTTCTTGAAATTGCAATATTGCATTATGGATTCTAGAGTTATGGCCCCTGAAAGTGTAGAAATTAACTATTTAGACCTTCTCTGCACAATATCATAGAGGCTTCGTTTATGATTTGAATTTAATAAGACTTTACTTTAAGACCTAGGTTCCTTTTTTGAACCTGCTAGATTCCATAATGGGTTCCAGAGTTATGGCCCTTGAAAGAGCCAAAGTAAGCTATTTTGACCTTTTCACCATAATAGCAGCTTTATTTTTTTCACTTGATTTCACCCAACTCGTAGACAACTCTTGCAACCATTGAGCAGTTGTTGACAAGTGAGCCACCCAGTGTCCTATGGAACCTCTTGTTGCAAGGGTTATGGGCCCTTAGTCTTTACTAGTTAACTTCTATATAAAAATCTTGTCCATACCTCCAAAACCACTTGGGAGATTTCATTGAAACTTCACAACTACAGACTTTTACCAAATGATCCTTTCCATTTTTCACATTATATGCATGCAGTATGATTCATCTCTTCCACTGGCGTAGTTTTACTACATATGTATACCAATTTGATGTCAAAGCTGCATTTCGGGGGCATATGTCAGTTTCAAGTGACAGCTCTGGAAACACAGACATATCCCATGGAGAAAAGTGTTTATAATTCTGGCTTAATAAGGTAAGGTGTGGATAAGGCGTCCATTTAGTGCGAAAACTGTACAAGTACCATTGAAATATGGAGATTAAAGGTTATTGCACTTACGCTATGAAAGGCTTATAGTTAGAGACTGGACAGTGCTAATGGCAAAAACTCAAGAATGACATGAGCAATCTGTTTGTTCCAATCAGACAAGTAATTATGCAAATAAACATTTTGATTAAGACTTTGTTTTGTGAGGACTTCAGAAAGGTTTTCCAAATTGTATTGGGTATGCTAGATTTGGTCAAATATTGGCAATTAAAGGGAAGGGCCTTATTGATATATAGCAAAACTGGCATCCATTTTCATTTGAACAAGTTTGGGTAGGATTAGTATATCTCAAGTTGCAGCACAGACAGCTTCTGTGTAAGGCGATCAAATAATATGTCCAATATAGAAGTATGTAACAATGATGTTTTGTAAACGGATATATGATTTAAGAAGTAACACTCCAACATTTTTCAGTAACAATGTGTTCAGCACAGGAACATGCAACACAATATTTTGACATTCATATTTCATTCTTTAATTTAAAATTAGTTTACAATAAGTATTTCACAACATTTTTTCAACAGTCGTTTAATCCTTCTGGCTAGTTTTATATGATTATTCCTTTTTTGCAACAAGTAAACTGTTTATTCAAACTTTACTGTTCAAAAAAGCAACATATAGAATGTCCAAGATTGAGCTCAACATACATCAGAGAATGGTTACTGCAACATTTAGAATTTCCAAGTCTGGGCACAATATTTCAAAACTTAGAATGGATACCAGCCCCAAATCTCAAGCCAGTTCTTGAGTTGGAGACTGAACGCCATTTCAACCAATCATATGTTTAAGATCGCTTGTATCCGCTGTCAATTTGAAGGTAAAATGAATTCTCTTTTGTTACAATAGATGAAAAGGGAACTTTGAAAGCCACCGAACACGACAAATATGAAAATACTGCAGGCTCGGTTTGATTGAGCCTGTTCATGGGCAGTAATGGGAATGCTTATTACTGCCCACGCCGCCTAGCCCCGGGTTGAGCGCAACTCAGTAATTACACCATTAAATAGTACAATTTCGATCCATCCCAAACGATGGTATGCATATGGCGGTGAACATGGAACCTTCAATGAGGTATTTTCAGATTAATACCATTCCATGTTCAGCGGCGTATGGTCCCCAGATAAAAGAATGGGTTTGCCCTAAACGAGAAAACAATGGGCGGAACTAAACAGAATAGAATTTTGACAGGGGATCTTAGAATATAAATCCTGCATATCACAGACTACGCCAAAGGCAAAATTTAAAAACCAGGAAGTATATTCTTGGGGGTGATTGGACAATATCCAAATCTATATTGGCTGGGATATTGAAACCACCTATCTATAAACTGGCCGAAATATTAAAACAACCAACAAAATCTCAGCACTGCCCAGAAAACACACTGGTGGTTGAAGATTAATCAGATGGTTTTTGTATTTGTAAGATGCAGAGTTGTTTATAAAATACAAGAAGCTCCTATAAATACCATATGAGTAATAAATGTTATATTTCATTTACACATTAATAAAATGCTTGTCACCACGTAAAATTAAAAATATACATTTGGGTCATAATTGCTTGAAAATCACAGATATATATGACAATCGTGTATTAGTCAGTCTGCACTCATGTGCAATAAAGAGTTTATGGTTGCATCTTTGTTTCCACTGTTTGCGATCAAGACAGATCGGATAACCTCGTCATCCATATTGGGGAACATGTCATTGACCTGCTTCAGGTCCTCTTCTGTAAACGCAGGTCGATGCGACAACGACTGCTGTTGTTGCCGGGCTATCATCTGCTGTGGAGGATACACTGTAAAATAAATTATAATATGGCTTCCTGAAACAAATTTTGATTAAAAGTTTAAAAAGTGTTTTAATCTATTAGTAATCATGAAAATTAAACATTGTCTGTAACTTTGCCATTACTCAATATTTCTTCATCAAATTTGGCTTATGACAACAGGGTCGTGATAATGCCAAGATTTTAATGTAAAGGTCACATTTGACGGAGCTACAGTTGTTTGCCCGGTTCCGGAGAATTTGTTAGATCCTAAGGATTCCGGCCCAGATAGCATGCTGACGTTGGCCCAACGTTGGGCCAATGTCGTCGGTTACGTCGGCCTAACGTTGTCATATGACGTTGGCCCAATGTAATTTTACTCATCGGCCCAACGTTAGGCCAACATGTTGGCTCAACGTTGGGCCAATGTCGCAATGTCGGCTTTGTTCAGTTGGCCCAACGTTGGGCCAACATGGGAATTTCAACACAATTTTGCCAACGTTGGCCCAACATTGGCCCAACATAAGAATATTTAAATTTACGTTGGCCCAATGATGGCCAAACGTTAGAAGTTCTTAATTTCCATTGGAATAATATTTGCTTTACACCGTGCCAACAAACTGAGTGACTAACGTCTGATCCTGAAGTAGTGGTTCAAAACCCGGCAGAAATGTGATTCTTCTGTGGCATTCTAAATCCGAAAGAGGATGCGTGAGAAACACACCGAGGTGGTCCTCTGTTGGTTTTGACCATCGCATAAAGAAGCTATCCAGTTTGATTGTAGATTTGTTTTTCATCAGAACATCTCAAGGCTCATCTTCCACAAGAAAAGCCAGAAAGTAGCTGTTTGTTTGACATTTAATATTAAATCAAATCAAAACCAGTTGAAATATTTTCAAAATTAATAAAATCAAAGTGTTCCTTACAAATGATCTAACGAAAAGAATATCATGTTCGAAATATTCTATAGTTCATGTTGACAATAAATGTCACATTATTTTATAAAAATAGATTGTAAAGTCCTTATGTTTTTATCATGATGACTCTTCTTCATTTTCTTATCTTCTCTTCTTGATCATTGCTCTTTTCTACTTGGATCATTCTTTCTCTTTAATTTGTTCTTCTCTTTCATTTTCTTTTCCTTCCTCTCTCTGTCACAGGCATAGTCAAACCAGTCCTTAATAAGATTGCTGATTTCAGCATCTGTTGCTATCCCACACAATTTGTTTTTCTTAGACGTTTCTGCAATAAAATATAATAAGGGCTGTTAACAATAGAAAATGAGAACATTCAAAATTATCAAATATAAAATCATAGCCAATCACGCACATCTACACTTCATGCAGAAGATATGTCTAAAGTTTTAACCCTATCCTCGATATAAAAGCATTTATCGCATGTTCGAAAGGTGAAGATCAAGATCAGCTGACACAACCAGCTGATCAGAATCTACAATGCTTATTTATTTATCATGTTATTTCTGAACACGAAGCAGAGATTGCAGATCCTGATCAGATGGCACAGTTGTCTGGATCTGGATCTACACTGTTAGCAACTGTAATAAAAGGAAGAAAGGGTAAAGTCAGTATGTTATAAACTTATAAATTGACGAAGTAAATCCCGTCTCAAAATATTTAATTACCTCTTTCAACAAATAATGGATTGAACCAAAGTAAATGTCCAATCATAATTATCTACAATTGATTCAAACTATGAGTTTTGAAGTTTATTTTTCAAGACTGCATACTGTCAATTTATTTTATCAGAAGAATGAAAAAAAAAGTTAATAAAGTGTTATTGTCAGTATATAAAACTGTTAAATTAAAAACAAGAGAGATCTAGATACTTACATTATTGAACTGTCAGCGAAAATTCGAAAAACAATTCCTCCTTTGTTTACAAGCACACCGCTATATTGGTTGCTAAAAATGTGTACATGTACATTGCACAAAGAGCTATTAATCCTATAACAATCTCTCTTCCGTTTCTAATTGCAAGGTTGCTATGGTAACTGGATAACTGACCTTTCAGCTGTAATAAGCTTGAACCCACTAATAACACGTGGTTCTTATCTCTACAACTTATAATCGCATGTTTACATTCACATAGTGTTAGTATTTACTGAAAAAGATAATTTTATTGAAGTGTCAGTTAATAAATTAACATCAAGACAGATACGCAATGTGAATTTCATATATAACATAAAATATATTTTTGAAGTACAAAACATTTTCAATATTATATCAGTTTGTCCGTTTACTAGCCAGTTATTCTGCAAAAAGATCTAGTTTTTAATAAAATTTTATGTGCTCAATATGTCTCTATTTTTCAAAAACCTAGAATATGAGGAATGACGTCTTTTTTTACAACGTTGGCCAAACGTTGAACCAATGTCGATGTGCCGATCAAAACCATTACTTCAGAGAACGACGTTGGGCCAACGTTGGGCCAACGTTGTTCACCCGATGCCGACGTTACGCCAACCATACAACCGAATGCCAATGTTGGGCCAACGTCAGCTTGCTAGTAGTGCCGAATATTACTCACGTATTTCCGGTTGGCGCCTGTTGGCGGCGAAATGTATCTTGACAATTTTTAGTCAAACATTGAGTTACATTTTTAGTGATTTTCAGAAACATAGATAAACATTAAGTTTATGAAATAGAAATTCAAAACGTGCCAGGTATGGTAATTTTGCATGAGTGAGTCGTGTTGGAAAACCGCGTTCTATAAATAGTCGAGAGACCAACATTCCAAACGTCAATTATGTTGCAAAAGCTGAATCAATTTTTAATGTGCAATCATTACAGATGGTATTAATCCAAATATTGGCTGATTTAAAATGTTTATTTGTACAAAATTTTCTGTGCAAGGAGGGTGAACCCTTTGACCAGTTCCGGTGGATCATTCACATTTATTCATGATTTTTCTTGACGAGGCCCCAAATGGAGGAGCTTTTTGCAAACACGTTAGTTATTATAAAAATAAGGAGGAAACAATTTTAATTATTTGTGAATATGTTTGGTCAGAAAATATCCCCGCCCCCCCCCCCCCCCCCCCAAAAAAAAAAAAAAGTGTTTCCTACACGACTCACTCTTGCAAATTGCCATACCTGGCATGTTTTGAATTTTTATTTCATTAACTAAATGTTTATCAATGTTTCTGAAAACCGCTACAAATATAAATCGATGTTTGATTAAAACAATTGTCAACATACCTTTCGACGCCAACAGGCGCCAACCGGAAATACTTGAGTAATATTCGGAATCCCCCAGAACTAGCAAATCCTCTGCAACCTTCACAAAGCGCCCCGAGTCGCTTGTAACATTGTGTAGCTCTGTAGGCAGTTCTTTTAATACTGCAATCCACGCAAGAGCTGCATTTACATGCACATTGGTATATTCAAGATCAACTTCCAAGGAAACATCCATTGGAGGTTTGATTTTGAAGTGATGGTAGCCTTATATTACCGAGTGTTGTACATTAATTCTAAGCTATTCATTGTGATATTTAGTGCAGATGTTGACCTTTTGGTATTTAACTTAACGAAAAAAAAGTTCATAAAATGAATTACAAGGTGTTGCAGCTGAACCAATAAAAAGAAATCCCCTTTGGCGCCCCTAGCTATGATTTTTACATATGACTCATTTTCCACCGGAAGTGACAAATGCTCGTCGGAACTAGCTAAATGACAACAGCGATAAGTCAACAATTTGCAGACGATTTTTAAATGAAACGTAAAAAACGAAAATTCTGTTTTATAGAGGAGATATTTTCCTACTTATATGCAAAAAACATCGTCCCTAGATCGACCGTATAAAACAGTTTATGTACAAAATATGAAAAACTCACCGGAACCGTACAACCAACTGTATGACCCTCTTTGTATTTAGGTTTAGTAATATAAACACTGACTGTAGTTAGTATGTAGTTAGTTTTCTTTTGTTGTGACCTAGACCTCGAAGATAGAAACTGGTCACTTCTGCCAATTTTTTTTAAAATCCAACCATGGATAACAAAGATATGGACAGGACACAACCTATAATCTGTATAGCTTAAATTGCAAAACTGACTTGATCTTTAAGGTAGGATCATGGATCTTGTATGTAACACATCCTTTTATAATGGTTTATAATGTCGGTCACTTATGCCAAGTTATTTTAAAATCTAACCATGGATGACAATCATATAGACAGGACACAAATTATCATCAGTATGGCTTATATAGCAAAACTGATTTTAGTTCAGAAGGTTGCTATGACCTTGATGGTGGTTACTTCTGCTATATAACTTTGAAACTAAACCATAAATGACCAAGCTGAAGACTAAACAAAAAAATTCAAGACTGAGCAAGATGGACAGATGAACGATGAGCGCGATTCCTTCATAAGCCCCAAACACTTAATTGGTTGGGATATAAAATCCTTGGGTACATTCTACCCTGTGGGGATACACTGGTATTAGAAGAGATAAGAAACAAGTCTTACTCACACCTGGCATAACAATACCAGGGTACGTCTGCACTTGTGGGAACATCATCGGAGCTGGTGGTAGATTCTTTACAGGCTTAAATACAAGTTTACAACAAATCAGCATTGCCACATTGAGGTATTTTTGCCATTGTTATATTTTTGACATTTTTTATAACTGCAATACACCAGAATGTATCAAACCTTACCCAAACTGCTTCACTTGTTTTTGTGTTTTTTTCTAAAATGATACTAAAGTTTTCATCAAATATCATAAAATTAAAAACTATAGAAGTTTGATCCAGATGATAACAGCAAGAGTTATTCCATTTTACCCCCTCTAATACTTTATAACATGGCTATATAATATATGATGTTTAGTATACATTTATATTGTGCATTGTAATGAAGCTCCACTTACTGTGAAGGTTAGGACAAGGTTAAGGGTTCCTTCCTTCTCGTCCCCCTGCTTGCCACTCAAGGGGAACCACTCATCCACAGTCTCCCCGTTGAGTGCAGCTTCTGGTATTGTGATGTACGCCCATGCTACACGATCATCTGCTGTGAATGATTTCTACAATATCAACAAATACATATCAGTAATTATTACTATTCCACATTACAAATTTTGAATTTTTCACATTAATTTCAACTATTTTTCCAAAAAAGAATAAAAAGAGACGACAAATATCTAGAATTTTCAAAAGAAACATTGGTAAAATATTTCTTCAATAGCCATTTCAATATTTCCTCTTTCCACTTAACAAGTTGGTAAAGTTTATCTGGCAAAAATTAAATTTTCAAAGCAAAATTCAGTACCCCCTTAAGGGATTTCAACCAAAACTTGTCACAAATGTTAACCTTAATATGGCAGATTATTGCAACTTAGAACCATGGTCTACATCAAAGGTCAAGGTTAAAGTTGGGGGTTAAAGGTCAAAATAAAACCAAAACATAGGTTTCTGAAGCATAGTTTACATGTAGAAACTCAAGAACATTAAGAATGTTTCCCTCGATTAAACAGTGTTTCTTCCGAGAACCATGGCCCTACCTCAAAGGTCATGGTCACACATGAAGTTCAAAGGTCCACAGAGGATACGCTTTAACTATGCAAGTAATGTAGGGATTTCATCAATTCTTCACATGGCTAACCTAACTGTAACTGTAACATGACAGTTAAAGAAACGTTACCGTACAAACATTTCCTCAGGGTTGTGGCGGTTTAAGGTGGGTGATAGTACCCTCTATCATAACCAACCATTTTTTTTGTTGTTTTAATAACAGTTTTATCTGTACTTACTTACCTCAAACCGGCAAGAACTTTCTTAAGGTTGCGGCGTGTCTCGATGGTGTGCCACCCATCTAATCAACCAACACCATTTTAATGTTTTAATGATTTTTTTTATTTTATTTTTTAATCTTAAATTATCATAGACCTTTCTTGTTCAAAATATGTAATATGATAAGAATTTTTAATCACATTTTCGGTGGGGAAAGGGACTGTAAAGAAAATGGACATTTATTAAAAGATAACTTTTGAAAGGCTACGTAAAAACATGCTTCTTGGGTGGATGACGAAAGAGTGTCGGTACCTGACTGACAAAACTGTCTGCGTAACTACTTACATTGTAAATATATAACAAATATAAAATAAAAGATACAAGATATGATTTCGATTTAAATATTATAAACTTTCATTTCTAGATGGTGATGTCCCTTGAGTTACATCATAGATTCCTCAACCAATGTTCGTTTTTCTGGAGCTTGCAACAATGTTGTAAGTTTTTAATGAACGTAACCTAACGTTGCAAACAGAAAAAAAGTCATTAAAATAATGATGCACCTTTTCATGTTTTATAGCCGATACACAGATATAAAAAGATGTTGGTGTAGGTTAAAATCGCTTTAAATGTGTCTTTCACATTTGATGTGGAACATTTCAGTTGTTTAGATCAAACTTGGAATTGATAAGGATTAAAAATGGCAAACTTCAATTCTAATATCGCTTAGCAAAACGTATATTTCATTAAGCATAATTAGTGCTTTGCAGTTACTACCAAGTGTAGATCGATTCATTGGGCTACTTAACATTTCTGGGCAGGATGTAGGTTGCCTTTGCTCGGATAGGAACCCGACCACATGCCAACTTGAATTAAAAAGATAGCAGATCAAAACTGATTTTCCCAGAAATTGAATGCATAATAGAACATTTATTCGTGTCGCGTTAATTCTGAAAAATATCAGTGTTATCTCTCCTTTGTGCGAGAAGATCGAATAAACCGCTGCCCGAGCTCGCCATCGACCAGGCGAACATGATCACAACGTTTGTTTGCTTAAATGCAATTCAAAATATGTTGTTTCGAGATTTGAACTATGGCAATTTTACGGGGTTTTATTAATATATTCATAATACTAAAGCATAAGAAGCGCTTCCCAATGATTCGAGAAATATCGTTGTTATATCCCCCTTTTGCAGAGGATCTAACTTACCGCTGCAAGAGCTCGTCATCGATCGGGAAAACACGAACAAAACGTTTGTTTGCCGCATTGCAATTAAGAGGTTGTTATTTGGAAATTTCCAGTGAATGCCATAAAGATCGTTTTACCAGTTTCCGAGGAAATGCTTTAACCCTTTTCGTGCCGGAAATTCGATGCATTTGTTTGAGTTTTGAAGCCTGACCACATACCATTATGTTTTGAAAGTAACCGGATAAAAATGGGGTTAACTCAGAAATTAAAAGAATAACTAAAAATAAATGTATTCGTTTCGAACGCGATTTTCCAAAAGTCTGATTAGTCGAGCGGTTCCTTCTACGGGATACTTAATATCCGATAAGGTTCGATTCCGAATGAGACTCTTTTTATTTTCTTTGAATGTGTCTTTTATATTTGATTTGGAACAATTCAGTTGTTTAGATCCAACTTGGACTTGATCCGGATTAAAATTTGAAACTTAAATTCTATTATTATATTTGAAGTTTGGAGGATATTCCTCAAGAAATAAAGAAAATATTGTTTAACACGACTAATGGCCCAAAACTCTGATAAAACAATCGGAGCGGAAAATCCTAAAGGCACGAACAACTTGGCTAGTGAACAAACCATTTTGGGAAGTTTCCATGAAATCCACAAAGTGGTTTTTGAGAGAAATCATGAACGATGTTGTAATTAAGTTATAGTAGAGACGTATGGCCGTTACTCTGCCAAAACATTCAGAGCAGAAACCACTTATTATATGCACAGCTAGGCTTGCTTACACTCCTGTGAAGTTTCGATGAAATACCAGAAGACGTTTTGGAGATGAAGCGATGGCAAATATCACAATTCTGTATTTTTTCTTAAAAAAAGAACACGGGTTCACATTTAATAATGTAGGCTCGGTTTGATTATGCCTGGTTTAGCGCAACTCAATGTTTACACTAATAAACAGTACATTTTCGATCCGACCTAAACGAGTGTATGCCTATGGCAGTTAACCTTTAGTTTGCTATTTTCTATTAAATAACATAACCGTTTCAGCGACGTATGGTCCCAAGATAAAGGAAAGTTTTCATATTTTATTATTTTTAATGGTAATAAAAAGATAAGCTGTCCATAACCCTGCCAAAACATTTCCAAGAGAGAACTGCTGATGATATGCACAACTAGCCTTGGTGACAAACACTCCTGTCAAGTTTCAACGAAATCCCTCATGAGGTTTTGAAGAGGTCGCCTGTACAAGATTATAATTTAGAAGTTATATAAAAAAATCACCAGATGAAATAATGGGATTTTAATATGTTATGATTTTTAAGATTTTAATAAAGAAGTTATAGTAAAACAAATGACTCATTGATCATAATTCTGCGAAAATAATCCGAGCGAGAACTCCCGACGATACGCACAACTGGGCTTGGTGACCAATTCTCCTGTGAAGTTTCAATGGAATTCCTCGAGCGGTTTAAAACTAGGATACATAACTTTCGATTTTACTGGACTTACTGACTGACATGTCGGATTAACAGTGCGCTTCTTTTATGTCTCCTTTCAGGGGCATAAATAGAAAGTTTTCTTACATGATTCTACAGCGCTCTGCATGCTTGGTGATTAACGCACCTACCGTTGATTGTTGATCGTTATGACTACCACATCGTTTTCACGACGGTGGTAAGAGTTTATGAAGATTTACAGGGAAATGTTGTTATCTATTTCGTTTGTCCATGTCATCGTGTTCTTGCTGATTTGACATCTACGATAGACCCAGAGTACTTGAACTTCCTAGATACATGTCTCAGTCGCATACCAAAAGGGTCACACCTATGGTTGGGCGGTGACTTCAACCTAGCATCCATTGACTGGGAGAATGAGTGCCCACAGACACAAGCCACACATGCAAAGCAGTGCCAGAGACTCATTGATATTGTGAAAGATGCAAACCTTGATCAAGTAGTCGATAAACCAACCAGAATTACCGAACACAGCAGTAACCTACTTGATCTCTTTTTCACCAACAACAAGACACTAATCAACCGCTGTGAAGTCTTGCCTGGAATTGCTGACCACGAGGCTGTATTCATTGAATCGAGTCTCAGACCCATGAAAACTAAGAAGCCACCACGCAAGGTCTTCATGTATAAGAAAGCAGACTACTCAAGCATGAAAGCTGACCTTGAAGCATACCTACCACAGTTCACCAATGAGACCATTCATAGCTCAGCAAATGATTCTTGGGATAACTTTGAGCGAAAAATTAAAGAACTAGTGAATAAATACATACCATCAAAATTGATATCTGATAACAAAATCACCAAGCCATGGATCACTAAGAAAATAAAATCTCTCCATAGAAAAAGACAGAAACTTTATAATAAACAGAAACACACCGGTTCTATTGAAGACAAACGACGATACCAACGAGCCAGAAGCATCACACAGAAACTAGAACGCCAGGCCTACTGGCAATATATTGAGAATCTGATTAAAGTAGGGGATCCAGATTCAGACCAGAACTCCAACAAACAGAAGCGGTTTTGGAGCTATATCAAATCTCTGAAGAAGGACAACTGTGGTGTGTCTCCATTGAAGGACAAAGGAAAGCTGCATAGTGAACCGATCGACAAAGCTAACATCCTTAACCAACAATACAGCTCGGTTTTCACACATGAAGACAAGTTCAACATCCCAAGACCAGAGGACGACCCATCTCCCGACATGCCTGGAATCCTTGTGACACCTGAAGGAGTGCAGAAACTTCTCCAAAAGCTAAACCCGCAAAAGGCATCAGGACCAGATATGATACCAGCACGCCTTCTGAAGGACCTATCCAAGGAGTGTGCAGCATATCTGACCATTATTTACAGGAAGTGCCTAGCCAGTGGCGAAATCCCAGATATATGGAAAACAGCCAATGTCTCTGCAGTCTTCAAGAAAGGAGAGAGATTCAAGGCAAGTAACTACAAACCAGTCTCCCTTACATGCATCGCATGCAAGATGTTGGAACACATTATTGTGAATAACATCATGAAACATCTTGACAGTAACAAGATCCTGACAGACAGCCAACATGGGTTTAGGCGGCGACGAAGCTGTGAGACTCAGCTACTGACGCTGACCAATGAGCTAGTCCTGTCATTAGAGAGGAGATTCCAACATGACCTTGCTATTCTTGACTTCAGTAAGGCGTTCGATAGAGTTCCACACGGCCGTCTGCTCCACAAACTCCACCACTATGAAATTCCAGGCCAGACATTTAAATGGATTGATGCATTTCTATCAGGGCGCACACAGCGTGTCATCGTTGATGGAGCCACATCAGAACCTGCATCCGTTATCAGCGGAGTCCCTCAGGGAAGTGTTCTTGGACCGGTCCTCTTCTTGATCTTCATCAACGATCTGCCATTGCACGTCTCTTCTAAAGTCAGGCTATTTGCGGATGACTGTGTTGTATACCGTGAAATAAGGTCAAAACATGACTGTGACATTCTACAGAAAGACTTGGATAAGCTAGCAGAATGGGAGAAACGCCGGGGTATGGACATCCACCCAGAGACGTGCACTATCCTAAGAGTCCATAGGAAGAGAGAACCCATCCAACATAATTACTCCTTGAAGGGCCATACACTGACCATTGATACCACGTCAAAGTACCTCGGAGTAAACATCAACAAGGACCTCTCATGGAACACACACATAGACATCATTGTGAAGAAGGCCAACAGCACTCTTGGCTTCCTGCGACGAAACCTTAGAGTAAGCAGCGAAGAGACAAAGGCATGTGCCTACATTTCACTATTGAGACCTTCCCTGGAATACTGCTCCACAGTGTGGAACCCTTACACCAAGGACAGGATCAACAAAATTGAGATGGTACAAAGAAGAGCTGCCAGATATGTGACCAACAGATATCACAACACCAGCAGTGTATCATCTATGATAGATCATCTTCAGTGGGAGACCCTAGAATCCAGGCATACTAAGGCCCAGCTTACCATGCTCTACAAGATCATTTACGACCTAATAGATATTCCTGCTGATGAGTACTTGACTCCAGCACCAGGAAATACAAGATGGAACCACAACAAGAAGTTACGCCAACCAACTACATCTACAGCGTATCACAGGAACTCCTTCTTCCCACGTACCATCTGTATATGGAATAAATTACCAGCAACCGTAGCAGAAGCCCCTGACTTGGTATACTTCAAGCAGGGACTGTCAAAACTACACTTCTAGAACTGCAGCCAGGGCCCAGCTATAAGTACCTCATAGTGATTCTCAGAGCTGTGCCGGCCGCGGCCACCGTAACCGGAGAGGTTTGAGTTGAAGGGGCGAAAACGTAGCTGGTCAAATCTTTCAACTTAACTCTAACTTTTAGCTATCAATCTCTTCTTACTTTCCTATTTACTTTACTACTATTTCTTATTCTATGACCTGTAAGCACCCGTCGCGTAATAGTCAAGTGTGACTGAGACGATGTACGATGTAGATGTAGAAGGGCCTCTTGTCTCAGAAGGGTCATTTGGTACCCATCGTTTTCCTAGATAATGCCATTAGTTTTTATATTTGTGCGCTTTTGCATGCAATATTGTCGAGGTGATAGGTGCGTTAAAGCCTTTTTACCATGGAAATTTGTTTATTCATTTTAGAATCTGTTGGGTTAAGTGTGAGGTTGGTGCAATCTAGAATCTGGTTTTAACCCCCGGTTGAATATTGTTTTACCACTGACCATTCCAAGGCAGTAACTCTTCTGGTTCTCTTTTCGTTGTTTGTGGTTTCTATTTAGAAATTGATCACTTTATTATCTTTTCTCTTATGCTCTGTTTCCTCTCTACTTATTGGCTGTGTAGGTGTCTTCATCGCTATCTGGTCTAATTTGAAAATTGTGAAGTAACATTAAGGGAAATAGGCGATGTGAGGAGTTTCAAAATAAAAATAAGGTAATACAGACGACTCTTTGTCATAATAAGCTTTAATTCACACAATGCAGTATAATAATGATTAAGCACTTCAACCAATACTTATACAACATAAAGTTAAATGGATAAAAGTAATACAATACAGAATTCATTGTATACATGACTTGTTGCATGCATGCATGTCAATCAATTTATTTCTTCTACTTTTGATGCAAAATATTGTTTATACTAATTCTATCAAGAATTAGATGAAACATTTTCCAAAATTAAAAAAAGGATTCCTTTTGCTCTTTATTCATTCCAATAACGGAATACATTTGTTTAGCTTACCGTCATAGAACAGATAAAATCTGTTCTAGTCATGTCAACATATACCGGGTACATATAATCATGAACCTTCGGCATACATTTTAAATCCTTTATTTTCAAATCCATTTAATACAGTTGTTATCCTCCTCCTGAGATAAAATGCATTCTTAAAATGTATTCCTGTTTTATTCCTGACATCTTACGGATAAAAGATAGGATTTATGCAGAACGAAAAAGGTAAGGAAACAAAGGGTCATCTTAACGGCAGCCGTAAAGGACGTTAAACCAACCTGATATGTGAACATTAACAACAACTCTAGGCTCAATAACTTTATATAAAACATTACTCAAGCTTGTGTTGTTCTCGCTTAAAAAGGAACTGTAAAGTAAAAGAATACCTGGTTCATAATTATATACGAACATAAAGACAGCATATGGTCATACTGTTCCTTTTATTATATACCCTTCTTACGCAAAACAAAATAAAATAATTTGAAACTTAACAACACAATTTTAGTCAACACCGTGGTTTGCATAATAGTAGATACATGTATAAAAATAGAAGAAAATTTATGAATGGCGTTAAAGTATCGTAAAGAAAACAGAGACGGTAAATTCCTATTTTGGAAGAAGTTCATTATATGCCGGAAAATTACGACAACATAGTTATGATGTCACATGAGAACTCCGGAAGCTGCATAATACAGAATTGGAAAATGGCATTGTCCAGTACGGAATTACTAATCTGACGAGTTGTATCAATCTTGCCGGTTAACGCTGTAGTGTGCTTAAATCATTCATGGGTATATAATAAAATTAGTTTGCTACAAATAGGTCGCCATAATGGGTTTCAAACAGTCCGGCATAATTTACTGCTCTAACACTGAAAAGAACGGTTGCTCCACCTTCTGACCTAACAAAGTCAGCCATATCAATATCTATGTGAGTGTTTGTTGTTTCCTGCCACTGTACAATATCGCCTTCTCCACCTTCCACCAGTCTTGCTGTCACCTCGTAGTACAGCGGATGATCCGAAATAAACACATCTTTCCAAGACGCAGTAGCTTTGCCAGTGTTCTTGTAATAAGACGTCAGAATCGCCGTGCCTGAATGAATAGAACTATACTTTATATATAGTGATCTTAAATATCTACCACGTTATGCATAGTTTTAAATCCAAAATCGAAAAATTGTTTTGATGATTTTCATGAAGTGCAACGGAACACAAATAAAATATTACCCGAAAGTTTGGGCTTCGAAGTGAGAAGATAAAACTCGGCGCTGACTCGTCTACTGAACATTTTGACTTCATTTATTCCTGTCAAGGTCACCGTGTATTTTCCATCATTGAGATGCAATCCAGTAAAACTTGCATATGTAAAGCCAAAGGTAGATCCTTGAACAATTTCAGTTATCGCTATTCCTTTCCCATCTAAACCAATCTGAAACAAAGTAAGATGAAACATTTTATTTGTAGACATAATAAATTATTAAATAACATTTCGACCAATCATCGCGGGAAAGAATCGGTCTGCAATCTTACCATGTAACTTCCAAGACCATCATTAACGTCAAAGCCAGTCCAACGAAATTTTATTTCAGATCGGTTCCCATGATATGCACCTTGAGGATGAAACTGCGTCTCTGATAATGTCATTAACTCGAATATGACGTCATCAGTGTTTGGTGGTTCTTGGAAAATTCTTATGCCGTCCGAATATCCGGTGTTAGTTAAACCAGCACCATTCGTGCATTTAACGGAAACAAAAACCTTGCTTTTTGGCGGTTTGTTAAATGTTCTTGAGGCATTGTTAGAGTTCACATCGACTTTCGTGAATTCTTGAATAGACACGTCTCCTGGAGATGAACCTATAAAACATTCAAGCTTTAATCCGTGAGCTTTTTATTTGACAAAATTAACTGTATTTCTATTAAATATTCAAGACCATATACGTGGGAACTAAAGTTCCCACGCATTACATATTTGGTATATGAAAAATGTATTTACATTTTTACAAATGAATACATGTACAGTAACAGAAACATAGTTTGATCTAAACATAAAAGATAAACAAACCATCACAGTAATAATATGATACCGACAACAATATGATATGTTCCTTTGTCTAACAAATGTGTATAATGATATGTTAGAAAAAATGTGTTGGAGCTTGTTCCCTGTTACTAGGAAATAAAAATGTTCGTTTCTCTCTTAATTAATGAAAGAACACAGCATGTGGTTGTCAAAACCATAATGCTCATATTTGCATTTAAAATGATGTTAACAACATTTAATATTTCTGTAAAGTTTTATTGCAGTTTTAACAGCATGTTGTAGAGATTTTATAATGTTTGTTTTCGACAAAAGTGCAAAGAAAACTGTAGACGGTCCTCAAGTATTCTAATTATATTAATCTTTGTGCCACTATGTAGACCATTTGCTTGACATTTAAAAATGCCAACTATATGTTTTTAAGCATAAATTCCCCAGTTTAAGATTACCCATTTTTAGTTAATATGTCATAGGTTTAGTGGTCTAGTCACACTTAACAGGAAAAATCAGGACACAATTTTGGTTACCAGTAAGATTCTTAAGATATTTTATACAATGTCATGTAGATACATTTAAACATTGGTCATATCAACATAAGTCAAATTATTAATGGTCGATATTCGCGATATTTTCTTATGGAAAATCTGATTTTGCGCAGTATATACTCGTATTATGAATAATAGCCAAACTGAATGGTATACCTATTGCCCAAAAGCACTCTTCAATTCCAGATTCAGAGTCTTCCACTTTCCAATGTGATGTTAATTCCAGTTCTCGCTGATAATCTCGATCCTGACCTGTTTTAAAAATTGTTCTCATTAAAGGAATAATTTACAGTTACATTAAACATGACACGCATTAAATGTTCAATTAGTTGATTTTAATTGAGATATTGCATTAACACCCTGGCTAACCTGGTACGCTTCGCGAACGGCACTACGCCGCGATCACGGCATATGCAACGCTTTTAACCGGCATAAACAGTGTCAATGTAGGAGATTTTGTGGGGTAAGGTAAGAAAATCGCAAAGATTTTGGTTAGATATTTAAAAAATACTCAAACCAATAGGCCTGTACGGCTGTCAAATCATGCCTATTTATGATTCCAGTCTTCTTTGTGTCCAGAATACAGTAGTTTGCTCAATCATTCGTGAAAATGGACCACTTTGTGCTGCAAAAGTTGTAAATTTCCTGTTCAAATGTATTTTTCTTGAGCTAAACTGAAGTTTAATGAAGAATTACCACTGCATAAAAACTGTCTGTATTGGAAGACAACGCAGTGTAAAATCTGTGCGTGTTTTATCTATATTTTACTTACTTTTTGCCAAAAAATGAGAGGCCACGCACCGTACACCGGCACTTGATTTTTGCTACGCTGCGTATCGCGGCATTTTATTCAATGCTGGTATTAAACTTTACTTTGGTTGTCAAAATCTTTAACTGTTACTTCACTTTTAATTGAGCTGTAGTTTGTTGCGTTGGCGTACATTGTAAAACAAAGTTTGATATACTTAAATATTCGTCCATCAACAAGCAGGAGCGGATCTGGAGGGTATTCTTTAGGGTTGCTCAAACCCCCTGTTGGCGCATCAATATTTAATTTTAATGTGGATTATGGCCGGAGTGTAGGAATTATCACATAACTACCCCGTGACTGACCCAAACGAACTTCTTTTGTGGAAGTCTGATCCGACCATGAACAAAGCTAGCAGAGTATTTCACGCAATTCCCGAGTCCGCTACTGATGAAAACCCCCAAAATAATTTGTGAAAGATAGATTTATCTGACGTTGTTTCAATAAAAGTTAAATTGAATCATAAAAATCTACCCCTTGTTTAGAAGCAGTAGGGTGTGGGTGGGGCAAATTAACATTAAGCATTGTTTCAAAATTTGTCTATAACATGTAAAATGATCGAATATATGAATGTTTAACATACTTCATGTTTATTGACAAAAATCATTTATAGAAGTCAGTTTAAAGACTAGATTTTGAAAGATCGTATTGAAAAGAATGCAGAGTTTTACAAAAAGACATTGATTTATGTTATATTTTTGCGTTTATCTTATTTTTAAAATACTAATTAAGGAATTATCCGTTGTCCGAATATGTCCAATTTTGGATATATTGTTGTTTATACTAAATGTGACGGGTATTGAACATTTCATTTCTGTTGCAATTTTGCCTACGTTTGACGTATTTGTTCGTAATGTACCTGTGCTAATTATGTTTATTGCAAGTAACTGACTTGATCTTTGATGTGTGGTGAGAAATGAAATGTTGTACATTATGCTGTAATCACTTTAATCTGTGTACCAATTGTATGATATGCAGAATCATTTTTCATCAAAGGTCTAAGGTCAGGCATACATAAATAAGAAAAAATACTTTTATAACTTTAGAAGTAGTCAAGATCATTCATTTAAATGGCAAAATAAAAATTAGGCACAGCCTTTTATTTTCACCAATGGTCTGCGGTAGGTGTCTGTTATTAAAATAGAGAAAACTTAATATTTCAATAACTCATAAAGTGAAGTAAACAAGATACAGTGATGACACTTGGTATACATATTTGATGTAAAGTGGTTACAGCATTATGTACATTATTTCATTTTTCATCGCAAGTCAAAGGTCAAGTCAGTTATTTGGAATAATCATTAACTATCTTTCACAAATTATTGATTGGGGTTTCACCCCTGTTTTGCGTGCAATACTCTGATAGCATTGTTCAGGGTTGGATGAAAGAAAGGGATTCGATTGGGTCATTCTTATGGTAGTTATGTGATAATTCCAACTTTCTGTCCATAATTCCCATGAAAATTTAAATATTGTTATTAAGTAAACATAATCACAAATCTTTCGAAAATTGTTGATTGGGGTTTTCATTGTTAGCTGACTCCTAAATTGCGTGGCTAACTTTGTTCAGGGTCGGATCAAAGATTTCCACACAAGAAGTTCGTTTGGGTCAGTCTTAGGGTAGCTATGTGATAATTCCAACTTTCAAATTTATAATCCCCATGAAAACTAAATATTGATGCGCAAAAGGGGTTTGAGCAACTCAAAATAACACCCTTTGAATCCGCTCTTGCTGGTTGATGGAAGAATTTTTAAGAACTTTGTTTTGCAATGTACACCAACACAACAAACTACAATTATATCGATGTGAAGAAGCAGTTTGATATTTCGATAACTAAAATATTTCTAATACCAGCATCGTATAAAATACCGTGATACGCAGCGTAGCAAAAATTAAGTGCCGGTGTACGGTGCGTGGCCTCTCAATTTTTGCAAGAAGCAAGTAAAATATAGATAAAACACACTTAAACTTTATACTGCAGTATCCTCCAGTGCAAACATTGTTTATGCATTCATAATTCTTTACTAGACTTTAGTTTAGATCAAGAAAAAAATACGTTTGAACAGGAAATTAACAACTTTTGCAGTACAGAGAGGTCCATTTTCACGAATGATTAAGCAAACTACTGTATTCTGGACACAGAGAAGACTAGAATCATAAATAGTCATGTTTTGACAGCCGTACAGGCCTATTGGTTTGAGTATTTTTTAAATATCTAACCAAAAACTTTGCGAATTTCTTACCTTACCCCACAAAATCTCCTACATTGACACCGTTTATGCCGGTTAAAAGCGTTGCATATGCCGTGATCGCGGCGTAGTGCCGTTCGCGAAGCGTACCAGGTTAGCCAGGGTGATTAAACGTAGCTTGTTTTAAGCGTCGCAATATGATGATAAGATACATGTTACATCTTTTTTATTGGAAAATCTTATACGTCATCATTTTCAAGTACGTATTATTAGGGTTTATCTGTGGGCATCCGGACAGAATCTTGTCAAACATTAAGCAAAGCAAGTTTACAAGTCAATCTAAAAACATTAAAGAAAGTAGAAAGAAACTTGAATAGTTCCTGGATATTATGAAATTATTCGATTTCTTGACAGGGTATGTGAGGATATATTTTGGGTCTGAATGTCATATTTTCCGACCCAAAGGAACCAAAAATTATTTATTATACTGCAAAACCTTTTCAGGCATAAGGTAATTTAGAAAACTCTTTTTTCATTTATTTCGCTTATTTAATTCCGAACGGCTTATTGTCCCGCTGAGAATCTCAATATTGACCTGTCCGACGTTAATGATTTACCTGAATGACGCCACAACTATAGGGTTTCATCGGACTATCGGTTCGAAACTTATTTTGAAATGAATAATCTGATCTGATCTTGACGGAAAACTTTTGCATATGGTGCCCACGCTATGCAGAAAATTAACCGAAGGATGAGAATTTTAATCTTTTCGTCTAACAATTATAAGATTCTTGATTTTGCATACTGCAGTATGAATATGTGTGAAACTGTTCAAAAATACCGATGCTCTCTTGAAATAACGCGATAAAAGTTCTATGTGCGAAACATTTTTAGTTTTTTTATGAACAGCAGATCTTTTTCGACCTTAATGAAAAAATATACTCATTATAGTTCGGTTTAGTTTGTTTATGAACAGCATATCCTTTTTTACCTTAAATGAAAAAATAAACTCATTATAGTTCGGTAAGTCTAGATAAAATTACTACCGAAGTCCGGACCATCGTGCACAAAAAAGAAGACAGGTGGTGTTAGATCAATCATCACAGGGTCCGAGTAACTGATAGCACGAAGTCCAGCAGCATTTTCAGCGACGACCGTGACAAACACATTTGTGTTGTGTTCCATACGCAGAGAGTTTATGTTGCAAAAAGTTCTCTTTCCAACACTGGTGAAATCTTGGAGCTGTGTTCCGCCTCGAACAGTACCTATAAACAAAATCACAATTCAAACACGAGCATCGAGTTAATCTGCACAAATCAATTAAACAACCTCTCGATTGATGTAAGATTGGTTTTGAAAGTTTACTGATGTCAAACTTAACTTATATCTGATATAAATATTAACAAAAAGAAATTTTAATAGTTTAAAGTAATATAGGATTTTATATATTTATATAATGTAATACAGATACTTTCAAACTCCTTCACCTCTCACTCGCTGTTTTTTTCTGAATGTGGTTATTCCTGATATGCATATTTCACCCTTTTTAGCAAAATCCATTTTTCAACATACTCGATTGATATGCAACAAAAAACACCGGTAATCAAATAATTCCTTTCTTAATCGGACAACTTATTAATGTTTGAGTATTTCCTAATTCTGACTTAAATCAACATCTGTATAAATTTGTGTTTTTGCGAAATCTTAGTGTACGGTTGAAACGTCAAATTAACGTCGGAATATGGATTGTTGAATTACTTCATGAAATTATTCCGACGATAGTCTGACTGCTTTACTAAAGTTCGACTTCATAATGGCTTTCTGTCAGAATATCCCGAGCGTTAAATCAGCATAACGTTGTATTTGTCATAACCATGTTTTAAAACTAATACAGACGTGAACTCAAAGTCATATTTCTCATTGGCGGAATAGTAAACCAGGAATCAAAAATGGTTGTTGTCGTATTTAAAGATAACGAATATTTACATTTTCAAGTGTACAATTATAAACTATGCATATGTGTCTCAATTCGATTAGTTAAAATTGATTTTCCACATTGATGAACACAGTGTCAATGATTGTACGTTATCCCATTATTTAAATAAAGTAACTTGAGAAATACGTCTCCCATTATTTCAGTTAAGTAACTGGAGAAATATTTTCACAATTTTTAAAAATGCGTCATCAATGATTTTTATGAAGTATCTTAGCTCAAAATCGAATGCGTTGTTTGTTCTTCTGAGCAGCATTTGGTGTCATTTAAAATGACAGGTGAATATTTTATTTTAATATATTGCAATCCAATAGACATGCCAAAATAAAACTTCAAATCATATTTACTGCTACTGATACATGTACCTATAATTTGTACAAATTTTTGTTAATTTTGGGGAAAATTAATCATCGTAATTCTGCTCCAAATACAGTAGATTTCATGACACCAATGGTTTTATTCCTAAAACCTGTCAAATATTAATCGGCCTATAAAGGAGTGGCTGTCATTGTTCTTTGTAGTCATGTTTCGCTTAAACAGCTTTACAATATTAAAACAATTTGTAAATTTTAATTTATTATTATTATTATAAAAATGTTTATATTTAATTATAGTACATTACAAAACGAGACCTCTTTCAACACTAGGTATAGTACGTCGATTTGTCAATTTTAATACGATTTAGCTATATTCTCTTTTACTTTATTCATAATAAATAATATATTCATATTTTAAGAATAATAATTTCGGATAAATCAAATTTGATTTAATTTAATCATACTAAAGCCTAACCTGGATTTGTATGAAATCTTGTACATGGGTGGCTACTGACAGTTTTAGAATGACAATTATTATAATATATATACTTTCAGGTTCATGTGTATTACGAGGTGGGGCAACCTGTTTAAAAATAACAATATCTAGGAAAAATGTAGAAACGTTCCAAAAATGGTGACTTGCGGTCATTCCTTTCAATCCCTTTCATCAACACTGAGTATATATTTGCACATTTGAAAATGAAAATTTGAAAATCTGTATTTAATTAAAATTGTAATCAATTATATCTACCTATCGCCCATGTGTAATCGACAATTTCCGTTTCGCTTTCAGTAAATACCCATTCAGCATGCAGGGAGGACCAGTCGTGCACAAAAATTGTATGAGCTGCAACGTGATTAGTATCATTTTGTTGTTCATCCGATGTTCCAACACACCGTTCAAGTTTAACGTTGTCTAATGCAAAAGTACCAAGTGTATTTATTGTTCCAAGTAGAACTCTTGTTACGTTCGACGTTAAATGAAAATAAAAGGTATGTTTTTGCCAGGCATATGACTTCGGATTCTGTTTATTATACATAAGAAATAGATATCTTTCATTTTTCACTTCAACGTAGCCTTCTGTCGTGGACAAGTGAAGATTATCAGACGGAATTGCCGATGTGAAAAATGTGATACGATATTTGCCGACATTATCTACGTCTAACGTTTGAGAGATGGATCCTTGTAGATGCATAATAGATGATCCATCTTGTGCTTCACTAGATCGCTCAATACGCACACAAGATTTATCGAGAACTGTCCAGCTGGTGTTACTTATATAGCACTGGGTACCGTTGTAAACAACGTCTTCAAAGGAAGGGTCAGATATAATATTGTTTAGGCATTGGATTGTCTTCACTCTTACTGGAGGAGTAGTATCGATGATAACACCATTTGAAATCACCATGTCGGAAATATGACCAGCGGCATCAATAGCTTGTACTCCCGCTTTGACCCTTGAACCTAAGCATACAATTTGAAATTATTGTTTGCATTCGCCGTTTCTGCTATGAATGCATAAAACATAATATAAAATAAATTGGCATTAGGAACATGCTTTATTTCCATATAAAATATATAAATTACTTAATTAAATATATCAGATGTATTTGTAGCCATAAGATTGTCTCTATTTTATTAAAACACGCTGGCATTTTTAAATACAGCACAAAAACATCTGTTTTTACCCAAATCTATAATAGCATGTTAATTACGACCATATTATCTGGTATCGGTCTACTATTTAATTTCCGTCGTTTCGGCAAACCAATTTAGGTTAGTGTTATGTTAATCAATAACGTGGCGTGACCACAGTAAAGCTATATAACATGAAAACACTTAACTTGTTAACATCTTTACAATAACCAACCTTGTGGAAAAGATTCCGGAGCATAGTACTCTGCATGTGTAGCAATACCAGCATATGTCATAGTCTCACTTATACAGTCAGCCAAGTCTAGAAAAACACAGTATCTGTAGGATTTTATTCCAGATTCTGCGTCAGAAAATCCGTGCCATCTGAATAGTATCCCGTTAGATTTGTTGATTGCTTGCATATCAGAAATTCCTGAAAAATACACAATATCTTTTAAAGATGGCGAACGTTTCTGTTGGTGTATCTGATGAACTAGATATTGTTTTTGTTTATTACATTAATAATATATCGGGACAAAAGTAATCAGATCTGTGATAATTAAAAAAACAACAACTATGTTTTAATGAACTAGATTAATTATGTTTATTAGAAAATATAAGTTACAATATGTAAGATACATATACATTATATATAAATTAGTTGAACAAGACCTACCATAACCATGTTGTATGATACCAGTGCTCGGTGGCTGCAAGTCCAACATGAAACCGTCTGAACTTTCTGTTGTGTGAAGGCCCGCCAGATTGTAAGCCTGAACGACCGTGAAGTACTTTGTATTTTCAACGTAATTCAGGCCAGTAATATTGACACTTGTGACAGTGGGAGTTAGATCTTTGGCAACTATATGTGTATCGTGTCCTATAAAATATGTCATAAGTACCGTTATCAAGTTTAGAGGTGTTGAGAATACTATAACTTAGCGTTAATTTACGCGCCACGCAAAAGTATGTGACGTTTATGACGTCAACGTTGTTGTTGTGTGTATACTTGTTTTGTACGTTGAACAGGGGAGTCGCTCAATACAATCTGAACCGTTCACAACGTCTTGTTCTCTCTCTTACGAGTTTCACATTATGACCACGCCGATAATGGTGCCGCAACGACCAGGATAACCATGAATCTGCAAAAACATCATACACAAAGAGAGGGACACCGACGATTTATAGAGAGATACTTGGAGAAAATTGAGCACGCAAAGGAGAACGAATCTTTGGTGGAGTTCAACGCAATTCTGAAGACCATCGAAGAGAAACTGCAAGTTCTAGAGACATTAAATGATAAAATCCTATCGCAGACCGACGCAGATGGAACTGCAGAAGAGACATTTCAAACCGACGAGTACACCATGGAATTGGAGATCAAGTTGTGTCACCTACGAGCGTTCCGAGATCAGCAGAAATCCGTGTACAGCACAACCCGCGGAGACGATCAAGGAAATTCAGGTCACAACGAAGAGCAGAGCAACAACAACGGTTTGAATCCTAACGCAAATTCTTTTCATCCTGAGAGAACTGTAAGTACATTTTCTCATTCTAGTAGCGCTGTAAATTCGTCACAATTCTACAGACTTCCAAAGATGTCGTTACCAAGTTTCAGCGGTGATATTCTACAGTGGCAATCATTTTGGGATAGTTATGAGTCTACTATACATACAAATGTAAATCTCACTGATGTCCAAAAATTTACTTACCTCAAATCCCAACTTGAAGGCAATGCTGCACGTGTAATTGAAGGCTTCGCCATGACTAATGCAAACTACGCACGTGCAATAGATTTACTCAGAGAAAGGTTCGGTAAGCAACATAAAATCACGCACGCCGCTATGCAAGCCTTACTTAAATTACCTGCGCCGTCTAGTAAATTGTCCAGTCTTAGAAATTATTATGATAAGATGGAAACGTACATCCGTAGTTTAGAAGCTATGGGACAATGTCAAGAAAGTTACGGAAATTTGTTAGTGCCCGTTATATTAGACAAAATGCCATGTGAAATTCGTAGACAATTAGCTCGTGAAAATAGCGAAAATAACTGGGTATTAGATGATCTACGTCATGCCATTAACAGAGAAATCTGCATCCTAGAGTCTGGTACCGCGCAGAATGAACCGGAAGTTGACGATTACGAGGCTACAGCGTCATTTCTCACAGGTGCGAAATCCAGAAAGAGAGCACAACAAGATCGGAAAACTTCTGGCGTAAGTTCATTCAATTTCAAATGTGCCTTTTGCGATGGCTGACACAAATCAAGTGAGTGCAAAGCTTTTACAGACACCGAATCTAGGCTTAAAGTTGTAAAAGAGAAACGCTTATGCTTTAACTGCTTAGGTAAACATCCCGTCGCTAAGTGCAACACCAATAAGAGATGCCAAAATTGTAAACGTAAGCACCACACGACAATATGTAACAGCCGACAAGGTAACCAGGCAACAGGTGGTAACCAGACAACAGGTTCGAGTACAAACGAGACTTTATCACCGGAAACAGCCGTGCTGCACTCTTACACAAGCCCACCAGATAAAGGAGTGCTACTTAAAACCGCCATAGCAACAGTATCCTCATTAAAACACATTCAATCAGAAGCTAGCATATTATTTGATGAAGGAGCGCAGAAATCATTTATTACATAGCAATTAGCGGAAGAGCTTGAACTTACCACAGAAGGTACGGAGACACTATACCTGTCATCGTTTGACAGCAGAAGTAACAAGGTGCAGCAGGTAGATGTCGCAACAGTACACCTTATTACAGACAATCGCCAAAAGATCCCGATTCAAGTCAGGATTGTACCGACAATATCAACACCTATCAACAATAGGCTACAACGCACAGTCTCAGATCTATCCTATCTTCGAGGTCTAAAACTCGCGCATCCTGTGACCGGAGATTGCACTTTCAACATATCACTGCTGATAGGTGCTGACTTCTATTGGGACATAATAGAAGACGAAGTTATTCGCGGAAATGGACCTACTGCTGTAAAATCTAAGATTGGATACCTGTTATCTGGACCAATGCAGACACAAAATTCTCGGACTGCAGATCACGTTTTCAATATAATGACATCTCACACTCCAACAGATATGCTAGAGCGTTTCTGGAGCCTTGAAAGCATGGGCATATCACCAATTTGTGATGATACAGACAAGACGGACTACTTCAGAGAATACCAGCAGTCATCAATAGAGTTCAAAAACGGAAGTTACTCAGCCAAGTTACCTTGGAAACCAGAACACCAACCACTTCCTAGCAACTACGATGTCTCAAAGAAAAGGACGGAAATATGATTAAAAGACTACAGAAGGAGCCACACTTACTCAAGAAATATGACGAAATTATAACCGAACAGGAGCGTAGAGGGTTCATAGAGAAAGTCGAAAGCGATACCCCACCCACCGGACAAGTCCACTACATTCCCCACCACCCTGTTAAAAAGGAATCAGCGACTACGCCCATTCGAATAGTGTACGACTGTAGTTGCCGGAAGTCACCAAACTCACCAAGCCTTAACGATTGCCTAGAGTCGACCCCACCCATATTGAATGATCTTGCCAGCATACTAGTGAGATTCCGTATCCATAGCTACGCCGCAACTACAGATATTGAGAAAGCCTTTTTACACATCGGACTTGATGAGAGAGACAGAGATTCTACCCGGTTTTTGTGGTCAAGTGACATTAGTAACCCAGACAGTCCATTATCTACTTACCGTTTTAAGTCGGTTTTATTTGGAGCCACCTGTTCACCATTTATACTTAATGCAACCATACTGAAACACCTAGACAACTACAAGCACGTGCCAGCAGCAGAGATCATCAAACGAGATATATACGTTGACAACGTACTTTCTAGTTTCGAGAACGAGTTTGACCTACTCACGTATTTCACAGAATCAAGAAGTCTTATGTCCAGCGCAGGTATGAATCTTCGTACATGGACATCAAACAGTGAATCACTAAGAGCACTAGCGGCAGCCGACAATGTGATGAACAGTGACGTAATTGTGAAGATTCTTGGAATGAAATGGGACCCAATCAAAGACGAGATATCATTTGCAGAGAGAAATATCCCAATTCTAGATGTCGTCACAAAGAGAACCATACTAAAGTACTCATCACAGATCTATGATCCCCTCGGCTTGCTAAGTCCAGTCACAGTGAGTGCGAAAATATTACTTCAAGAGCTATGGAAAGACAAATACGACTGGGACACACCGTTACCCGATTCTATACGTGTCAACTGGAACCAGCTTACAAGATCCTTGAATAAATGAAAAGAGAACTTTGAAAGCCACCGAACACGACAAATATGAAAATACTGCAGGCTCGGTTTGATTGAGCCTGTTCATGGGCAGTAATGGAAATGCTTATTACTGCCCACGCCGCCTAGCCCCGGGTTGAGCGCAACTCAGTAATTACACCATTAAATAGTACAATTTCGATCCATCCCAAACGATGGTATGCATATGGCGGTGAACATGGAACCTTCAATGAGGTATTTTCAGATTAATACCATTCCATGTTCAGCGGCGTATGGTCCAGAAGTTACAGAAATGAAGTTTACCAGACAATTCTTACTTTCAGTAAATAGCGACAGTGAGATCAGTCTTCATATTTTCGTAGATGCAAGCGTCAAATCATACGGAGCAGCAGCATACATCTGCATCCAATCCCAACCTAGACTTGTTATGGCAAAGAACCTAGTAGCGCCTTTAAAAACGTTAACTCTACCCCAGCTAGAACTAATGGCAGCATTGGTTGGCGCACGACTGTCTTCATATCTTAAAGAGATCATAACAACCTCAAATGTGACATATTGGTCGGACAGCCAAATCGTACTCCACTGGCTTAAGACAACAAAACCGCTCAAACGTTTCATGAGGAATCGTACTGAAGAGATACATAAGCTGACAGACATGTCGTCGTGGAGATACTGCCCCACCGATTGTAACCCAGCTGACTTACTGACACGTGGAGTTTCAGCAGATACATACCTTGATAGCCAACTATGGAACGCCGGTCCTACATGGCTTCCGAACAAAGAGCACTGGCCGACCTGGGAATACAATCAGACGGCACCAGCTGCAGATGCAGACGTGACTCCGACGCAGACGACTACTGTTTCAAGTCTACAATGTATGGAAATTTCGGGCGTACACAGAGTAGTGAACATATCCAAATACAGCACTTACCATAAATTACTTCGTATTACGGCATACGTGTGGAGATACATCAATAATTGCAGACGCCAACGAGCGAACAGATTTACTGGGAGTTTAACAGCAAACGAACTACACGACGCAGAAGTTCAATGGTTGAAATCGTGTCAAGCTACACATTTTCAAGAAGAAATAGAAAATATGAAGTCAAACAGTAAAGGTTCACGTTTACCACTGATTAGACAACTCAAGTTGTATTTAGACGCTCAGGGTATCATACGCTGCGGAGGGAGAATTCACAACGCACCACTCAAGTATTCAGCAAAGTTTCCCTACCTATTACCAAAGAAACATGAACTAACCAAGCTTATCGTATTCAATGCCCACGAAAACCAGTTACATTCTGGAGTAAACGCTACTATAAATCAACTTAGACAGAAGTACTGGATACCTTCTATACGACAGCGCGTCAGAGCGTTACTGCGTACATGCGTGAAATGTAATAGAGTTATTGGCAGACCGTACCGAGCACCAGACCCGCCACCTCTACCCAAGGTCAGAGTAAAAGACGCCCCGCCATTCAGCGTCACTGGTGTAGATTTTACAGGAGCTTTATATGTAAAGACCGCTACCGGAAGTGAAACTAAATGCTACATCTGCCTCTTCACATGCGCAGCTACTAGAGCCGTCCATCTTGAAGTCGTTCCTGACTTATCAACAGACGCATTTCTACAAGCATTTCGGAGGTTTACAAGCCGCAAGTCGTTACCCAATGTGATGATATCGGACAACGCAACAACTTATGTTGCTGCAGCAAACTACATCAAAAATCTGTTTAACACCGCAGCTACACACGAAGAACTTGGCAAAAGAGGAACGGAATGGAGATTTATCCCAAAACGCGCCCCATGGTATGGTGGTTTTTGGGAGCGCCTCATTGGACTTACAAAAACAACTTGAAGAAAAGTTCTGGGAAGAAGGTTCGTATCCATGGAAACCTTGCAGACGATTGTTACAGAAATTGAAGCGGTTATGAATGATAGACCCCTAACCCATGTTTCTTCAAACATTGACGATCTGGATCCATTAACACCGTCACATCTGCTCTACGGACGAAAGATGACGTCACTACCATATTATGAACACTACACAGACAAGGATATTGCGTCAGTTCAAAGTGACCAGACGACACTCACTAATCGTGCCAAAATGCAAATGCAGATCATCAGTCAGTTCAGGAAACGCTGGAAATTGGAATACTTAACCGCACTACGGGAGTTCCACAAAACTACAGGATCGAACAAGGAACAAATTCGTGTGGGAGATGTTGTCCAGATCCATGACGAAGGACCACGTGTTCACTGGAAGCTGGCGGTGGTCAAAGGGCTTATCACAGGGAATGATGGATCAACATCGTGCCGCGAAGATAAAAACTAAAAATGGATTAACTACAAGACCGATCTTAAAACTTTATCCGCTGGAAACTATTACTAGTGACAATTAAATACTTATGCCAAGATAAAGACACTCAAAAAGACTTTATTCATTTTAATAACGCTGATTACTCAAATGTGATTTATTAAGTTAATAGGTGATATTATATACAAGAGACTGTTCATCTTAATTACAAACAGTGTTGTTTAAATTTATTAGTGACATTTAACATGAACATTAATTTTAATATGCTCTCATATCACTTTTCGTGGCCCCCAGTATGTTGAGAATACTATAACTTAGCGTTAATTTACGCGCCACGCAAAAGTATGTGACGTTCATGACGTCAACGTTGTTGTTGTGTGTATACTTGTTTTGTACGTTGAACAGGGGAGTCGCTCAATACAATCTGAACCGTTCACAACGTCTTGTTCTCTCTCTTACGAGTTTCACATTACAATCACGTCGATAAGAGGTTATGGATCGCTGTGGCTAGTGTGGTAAAACCAATTTATGTTCTTTCGTGGAAGGCATTTCGATTATATATAGCTGACTCAAAATCAAAACATTAAGACACTCTGTTGTTTGAGACTGTGATGTGTGTTTGCTTTTAAAGTAGCTATGTTCCTTCTATAAGCATTCCCCTTCTTTACGTTTATACTTCTCAATAAGAAGGCAGTGTATTCTGAAAATCAACTGTTTCGGTTATGTATAGTTCATTTTCTTTTTTACAAAAACAAAACAGATCATAGCATTATGAACTGAGTTAAGTCGGCTAAATAAAATAAAGAACGATATTAACAGAAATTTTGATATAGAGTGGATCGTTTTCGCAACAAAATTTATTTGTTTTCGCATTGTTCAATAATGGCCAAAACTAAATTAGATCCTTTGTGAAAATGGAACAATATAAACATACCACCTGGGAGCGAACTAATGTACACATGAAAATGAGATAAGCTGTCATATGTGTTGAGAAATTTTCCCGTCCAATCAGCGTTGACCTGTGTATCTCGTTGAAAGAAATCGATATCCTTCGTTTGACCCACCAATACTTCTTTGACAGCCTTTCCTCTCAATGTCGTTGTTAATGGTGGGGTTGAGTAAATAACCACTCCGGGACTCTTAAAAATTGCGAAGGTGTTTTCGTCATACCATGCTCGAACAAAGAAAGAGTACTTTTCATGATCTTCTAGAACCTTCCCTTAAAAACAAATCAGAATATAATGTAATAACGAACATTTAACATGTTAGCCGATATTATATGGCGATGGCGAAACTTGGTTCACTTGCCTTCTGTCACCTTCCGGAACAGTAATTTCATATTGCACTGTTGCTCTGATAGTGTGAAACTTATGCATACCGTGAATGACCATATCCAGAATATACAGCCTGAGAATTGTTTTGCGCGTTATGACAAGCATCATTTTTTAAAGAAAACTTTACTGTTTTAGGTTTCTAACACAAAAGTAACCATAATATGATGTAAGTTTTCACATTCGAGCTTCGTATACAAGTTATTTGATGATATTCGCCTGCGAAATGAGGCATTGTCTATGCAATTTTTGAAATTTTCAGTAAAATCATGGTGTAGGTAGGTTAGTTAGGATTATTTACCTCTTTTATGTGTAAATATCCATTGTTGTTCTTTACCGCTGTCATGCCATACCCGTTTCTCAATTTCATCAAATACACCAGTTGGTAATTCTTGTGAACTTTCCCCAACACTCCATTCAAACCTAAAAATACCTAACTATAAGCATAATGTTTATAATGTCAGCTGTTTCAAAAAATGGCTGGAAAAGTGAAACAATAGTGAACAATTCCATATTGGTTTCTCTGTATTTTTGCTTACTGCAACTGAGTACAGAACTGAAAAGATTTTTGAAATTGCCCAACTGGTTGCTGATATATTGTCGTCTGGGCTATTTAAAAAACACAAGTGAAATGAAAAAAGTAAAGAATTTAAGTTAATAAATAGTCCAAACTGGTCGCTGCGTATGTTCGTACAATCTTTACAGTGATCAAAATCAATCTAGATAGTAATACTCATATGTGACATAATGAAAATTTTATGGAGCTTTATGGACCAATATTAAATAAATAGCAAGAATTTTAATTTATGTGCTTAAAATACAATTACAGTTTCTTATTTTTTAAATGTGCATTTCTGTTAATGATTAACATTAACAGGTTGAAGCATCAAATATAAGTTCTTTAGAACACGTGGTTTAACAGGTAGCTAAAAATATCATATTTTTAAGAAAGTGTGTCACCCTCCAGACAATTACATACGTGCAGTGTACTCAAAAATGTTTCACTTAGGTCATTCCTGTTCGTCACAATGTAAGAAATTTTAAACACGGCACAGACTTTTAGGAAAACACATATTCTAGTACTAATGTAAGTGATAGGTTGACAGAATATTGAAATATCGGTATAATGTCACACAAATTCAGATGATATTTTCTTTAGGCAGCTGCAGACAAATATAATCATCTCAGTAGAGGTAATACTATTATAATTATTACCTCTAGAAACATTACACTTAATGATACACAAACAATTTCTTTTGTAGCATTAATCCCTAACGTCTAATAATTGTTTTGAGCAAAGATGTATTGATTTTCTTGAGGTATTTTCTGATCTACCACGTTTGGCTTAATGGCATAAATTTCGATAACCTTACGTATAATTTGCTCGATTTTATCATTAGTTGATGCCCAATAAATGCACATTTCACTTAAACAACAATTAAACGTCTTTTTTAAGCTTTTGGTAAAGTGATGGTTCAAACAAATATGATTTTTAAAACTGTCACACTTTTTGTCACACTCCTGATATTTTTGCACATTATTTTAGAGTTAACTTCTTGAGTTGACAACAGGGTGATAACACCCGTTCATTCGTGCATCTGGGACAATGCATTTTTGGAAAATTTGTATGTGTTCCTTTTTAAAGTTTATGTTTTAAGGAATCGTTTAAAGCACCACATAAAGAAAACTGTATGTGAAGCATTTTTATTCACTAGATGGTTATTCAATTGCTTTCTTTGCACTCAAGAATTTTAAGATCAAGTTTAACGGCAACATGATATTTTATAATCACTGTTTATTGCAATTTAATAGTTATTAGCAATATTACATATAAAATTAAAAACAACAAACTACAAGACGCGCTGACTATAGATCAAATATGATACCATTGTGGACGAAGTCCCCGCTCTTGTGTAATGTACCACTTTGCAGCTAGAAGAGTGTTATCTGGAGTATGGAGGGGCGCTGGCTTGTTCGTAGGAAAAGAAAGATCGATGAAATCTTTTACCTCTATCAGTGTGTTTGGGTTTGGATTTGCTAAAATAAATACATAAATGTAATTAAGAAATGATAGCAGTAATGTGCTGAATATTTGACACAGGCTACGACAAAAGATATTGCGGGATTGAAGACGGAATAAAACGTTATGCTGTTGATATCAATTTAAAACTTTCGCTAAAACAAATAAGCATCATATAGTTTTGTTTTACTTTTACAGGCCTACTTTGAGATATTGCATATGTCTGCCTATAATGATCTGAAAATGTTTTTAAAATGAACTCGTATGAATGTTGATGCTTAAGAGCAGAATTGCGAGAATCCGCCAGAAAATGCCAACATTTGCTTGGACTAACTGAATTACTGAATTTTTTATTCAATAAATATTTTGTTTTGTAAAGAATGCAGCAAAACATGTGCAAGACTGACTTTTCACACTTACAAGTATTGTGTGTCAGAAAAGTTAAAGTTCATATCTTAGGTAACGAATTTCAAAAGAAAATATGGATCGAACATTGAAAGTAAAACTGGTCAGTATTTAGCAATACAGTCATATAAAATGTAAGAGTATTAAAAAAAACATATTTAAATTAACGACCTTAATAAAGTTTTCTTACTAACATTCGACTTAACATTTTTAAAAGGACTTTCTATTGATTCACTCGTGTTTATAATTTGGTCTCAAAAACTTACATTTTGAAAAAAAAACAACCTTTGAACATCAAGCCTTTTATAACTATACAAATCATCAATATTTACTGTTCAAAACTAAGTACTTACATTGAAATAATTATTTTTGCAATGCAACGTTTCTTTAAGAAATATATGTGAGCAATATGCAATAACATAATTACTAATTTTTTTTCTATATTAGCAAAAGGGACACAGTTGACAATATTTTTCTTCAAAAGCTAGATAATTAGAGCAAAATAGCGTGAAAATGTAAAGCCGTATAAATGTTACCACTTTAATTCAGCTGAAAATGAGTGAACAGTAATTTAGATTATAATTTATTAAGCATATGTTATATCAAACGTTTATGTTGAAGTACAATTACACTGCCATTTGCCTATTACACAACTAACTTACACACATATTTCGTTGAGACTTTTATTTCTACACTGACTTACTACTTCCAGTTGTCTCATTACATGTGCTGCGATCTATACAGAGCTGGCCATGAGCAGCACAGACGCAGTGTCCCAGACATGAATGACTGTCACATCGTCGAACAAGATCCATAATTCCCATCGTTCCACCGGACAGAAGGTTAAATTGTGAGTGAACAATGTCACTTGACAAACCCACCTGCAACCACAGTAACATTAAAACATACTTCATTGTATGAAGTTCCTTATAATAACATCAGTTTCACAACAAGAACAATGTTTTTTAACGCTATCGACATAAACAATTAAACGACGTAAACATGCCAATGGTTAAATATAATTAACCAACAAGGTTCACTGATAAATATATGCATTTTAGGGTACATCTTATAAACATCATTAATTACAGTTAAAATATAAAATGTATACCTTATTAATGGCTTTTATGGTGACGTATACTGATTTATATTTAGTGAGTGACTGAGTTCGGAATGTATGAGTCTGAACAAAGCCGTCCTCTAGGTATGAAACATCGCTGCCGTGATTTACTATCATCGGGGAATATGCAATCTACAATTTTACAGAGAAGAGAAAAAAGGTTACTAGTGAGTCCTCACTGTCATACACGAAGGCCAAGAGTTCACCTAGTTTGCGCTTTAGCAAATGCGCGAATTCAAAACCACACAAAATTGTCATTTGTGGCTTATGAGCGAATAAACATCACAGCTGACAAACAGATTTTGTTTACAAAAGGCGAAATATGCATATCAGTAATTTCTACACCCAGAAAAACACAGCCTCCCCACGCAGCCAAACAGTAAAGAGGAAAAGAGAGCTTATGTTTAAAAGAAACTCAATTTTAACTAAGACGTGACAAACAATTAACGAAATAGAGAACCTCTGGGTAACCGCCTAGGAACAGTCAGTGGCAAATCAATTTTTCACTGAGGATTAACCCAGGGGCACTAGAGGGTGTACTTACCTCACACTTGGAAGTAGTAATCCATTAAGAGTTAAATCAATTCCTTTCAATAATAAAAGAAGAGTTGCGGTCATAAAAACAATGATATTTACCTACGTACACACGTAAAAACGAACGCACGGAGGGGTACAATTACCATAATTATTCTTTTCCGATGCCTATCGGTAGGGATAGGTTTGATGTAAGATTACATTAGGGTGAGGGTTAGGCTTATTCTAGAAGGGTCAGAATTCTATGTGAGGGTCTTTTTTCTACGTTTCAATGACAATTTTCGCATAAAAGATACTTTCTCTGTACCACAAACTGTTCGTCTGTTTAATTCGAAGGTCGTGAAATAATTTACATACGTATACGGATTCAGCCTAAATACTACATATGATTTGCTATAAATATCATTTATCATTTGACTTAATTTTGCTGTCCGTTCACTTCTCCATTGCAACCATCCAATGACGAAGTGTAGCAGATGCAAAATATATACATCTTTAGTTTTTATTATTAATTTTGAGATAAGAGTTATTTACTCATTCAATATGAAATGTACTTTCATATTATATCTTGTGCTTATATCTGTTCCTTTTTGTTTGAAAGTTTGTTCGTTGGTTACTTATCTCATTCTATATAAGAACAAACGTACACACATTTCTCTTAGACTAGCGAATTAATTCCAACCTACCTATCTAATATACTGTTGTATGCACAAGCGTTTTAATGCAAAAACATAACCTGCACTGTCTAATACAATTGGTATAAACTTGATGGCCTGCCGAGCACCAGTTTAATTTGCTAGATAACAACACAAAGAATCACTAAGACAACTGACATGCATGCTTAGCGAAAAACACTTATACTATATAGTATGAGTGATTATAAACTTGTCACATTGATTGCACGTTGCACTACAACACATCGTAAGCGATAAGGAAGCTTTCAGATAAATCATGGGCTAAATTACTCCCTTTTATTCCTGTCGATATTGCAAGTTTGATTCCGGATGATGTGGTCATGATGTTCATCTTTACTGTGTATTTGACATTGCGGAAAATCACGACGCGTTTCTAAGCTGTTTGTTTCTATAGTCTTGTATGTCTCTCTCTCTCTCTCTCTCTCTCTCTCTCTCTCTTAGCCGTTTGTTTCTATAGTCTTATATGTCTCTCTTTCTCCCTCTTTCTCTCTCTCTCTCTCTCTTTGTTTCACCCTTATCTCAATGGGTACAATTTTACCTCATTTAAGTCGTTATTCATGTAGGTGCTTCCAATATTAACGATATATCTGTCAATACCGGTATGGACATCTTCAAAGCCCAACCAAGCTAGGTTTATTGAGATACTTGTCCAAGTCATCCAATCGTCCGGCTGCCTAGCCAAATTGGCTGCATGGTCAGTGTTGACGGCAAAAGTCCCTATTTAAAAATAATAAGAGTCTGACTAAAATTGAAAAAGGATTAAGACAGATTATTTGATTAAGAATGAAGAATTTGACAGACAGACAGACAGACAGACAGACAGACAGACAGACAGACAGACAGACAGACAGGCAGGCAGGCAGGCAGGCAGGACAGGCAGGCAGACAGACAGACAGACAGACAGACAGACAGACAAATAGCTAGATGAAGACCCATTTACACAGACCATAACGCCAAAGACTAACAATAAATAAATTTTTTTATAAAAAATTTATAAAATTCAAAAGAAAATTAATAGTCTTCAGACTTGTCTATTGACAACAATAAACGCTACCTAATACATCGTGTAGCATATTACTCATTTTATAAGTAAAAAAATCGAATCTATCGAAAAATTATTTCTTAACACTGAGCTTGAAATTTAAATATGACCTAGTTTCTTATATTCTGAGTTTAAGCATTTCACAATGACCATCAATTAAATTAATATGTTTTTTTCCAAAACTGGTGATTTTCGGAATGAAGAAATGATCACTCTTTCTAAACGAAAATTTAGAATATACTCTCATTTGAGCGCATTGGTTATGACTCGTGTTTTGTTACTATGGACAGAACAAGCGAAGAGCAAATGAACCTTCATTATACAAAAGGGACAGATTGGTAATATAATTATAAAACATGTCTTAAGGCTCATAATTTGATGAAACTTATAAAAGTTTCATAATAAATGTAGTTTAAACACATTCAAAATAATTGCAGTGGACGAATAAAATTATAATGAAAACAGTCAGTTTGTTTTTCAAACTCAAACAATGTGCTTGATTGCATTACAATCTTTCATTTTTCTGTTTCATACATCGAGATTATCCACCATCGGTAAATTGTATATAATAACGCTATGACTCAGTATCGAACTTTAGTTTTACAACTAAAATGTAGGGTGTTTTGTAGTAAAAACTTTTTCGTTTTCATTTTTTCTCATCATACTGATTGTATCGACGTGAATTAAGATTACTTAGGGGTGTTCCCATTAAATCTCGTCTGCCTCGTAAATGTGTTAAAATATGAGTGTATAGTGTTACACTTTTCTTCATCTGTTGTGTTGTTTTAAGGGATAAAATCCGGCCGAAACGAAGAGGCATTTGAAAATTAAAACACTATTCTTCCAGAAAGTAATTACCTGGTGTCGGCGGTGTACTGTCAACCAGAATGTTAGTAAGCTTTGAATTTGAACAGACTTTTGCACCGTTACAAGTGACAAGTGTAACGTCATAGAAACTTCCATCATGGAAATCAAGACCGGTAAATGTGTAGTCACTGGATATTCCATCAACCTAGAAGGATAAAAGCCAAATGAAA